>SJYQ01001802.1:241413-360592 GCA_006410935.1 Redunca redunca | reverse complement strand
ATATCTTCTGCTTCTGTTAGGTCCATACCATTTCTGTCCTTTATCGAGCCCATCTTTGCATGAAATGTTCCCTTGGTATCTCTAATTTTCTTGAAGAGATCTCTAGTCTTTCCCATTCTGTTGTTTTCCTTTACTTCTTTGCATTGATCGCTGAGGAAGGCTTTCTTATCTCTTCTTGCTATTCTTTGGAACTCTGCATTCAGATGCTTATATCTTTCCCTTTCTCCTTTGCTTTTCACCTCTCTTCTTTTCACAGCTATTTGTAAGGCCTCCCCAGACAGGCATTTTGCTTTTTTGCATTTCTTTTCCATGGGGATGGTCTTGATCCCTGTCTCCTGTACAATGTCATGAACCTCATTCCATAGTTCATCAGGCACTCTATCTATCAGATCTAGGCCCTTAAATCTATTTCTCACTTCCACTGTATAATCATAAAGGATTTGATTTAGGTCATACCTGAATGGTCTAGAGGTTTTCTCTACTTGATTCTTTTGAGTCTGAATTTGGAAATAAGGGGTTCATGATCTGAGCCACAGTCAGCTCCTGGTCTTGTTTTTGTTTACTGTATAGAGCTTCTCCAAATTTGGCTGCAAAGAATATAATCAATCTGATTTCGGTGTTGACCATCTGGTGATGTCCACGTGTAGAGTCTTCTCTTGTGTTGTTGGAAGAGGGTGTTTGCTATGACCAGTGCATTTTCTTGGCAAAATCTATTAGTCTTTGCCCTGCTTCATTCTGCATTCCAAGGCCAAATTTGCCTGTTACTCCAGGTGTTTTTTGACTTCCTGCTTTTGCATTCCAGTCCCCCATAATGAAAAGGACATCTTTTTTAGGTGTTATTTCTAAAAGGTCTTGTAGGTCTTCATAGAACCGTTCAACTTCAGCTTCTTCAGCTTTGCTGGTTGGGGCATAGGCTTGGATTACCGTGATATGGAATGGTTTGCCTTGGAGACAAACAGAGATCATTCTGTCATTTTTGAGATTGCATCCAAGTACTGCATTTCGGACTCTTTTGTTGACCATGATGGCTACTCCATTTCTTCTGAGGGATTCCTGCCTGCAGTAGTAGATATAATGGTCATCTCAGTTAAATTCACCCATTCCAGTCCATTTTAGTTCACTGATTCCTAGAATGTCGACGTTCACTCTTGCCATCTCTTGTTTGACCACTTCCAATTTGCCTTGGTTCATGGACCTGACATTTCAGGTTCCTATGCAGTATTGCTCTTTACAGAATTGGACCTTGCTTTTATCACCAATCACATCCACAGCTGGGTATTGTTTTTCCTTTGGCTCCATCCCTTCATTCTTTCTAGAGTTATTTTCCACTGATCTCCAGTAGCATATTGGGCACCTAATGACCTGGGGATTTCCTCTTTCAGTATCCTATCATTTTGCCTTTTCATAGTGTTCATGTATTTCTCAAGGCAAGAATACTGAAGTGGTTTGCCATTCCCTTCTCCAGTGGACCACATTCTGTCAGACCTCTCCACCATGACCTGCCCGTCTTGGGTTGCCCATCTCTGGTAACAACCAGAGTACTGACCAAATCCATAGTGATTCTTGAAGTTAATGTCTTGAGGCACAGAAAGAAGGAGGGGTTAGGAAAGGAATTTACTGCTGCCACCTCCTTAATTCCATTCTGAGGGGATGGATTTTGCAACTCAAACTTCCCCACCTAGAACTTAGCCCTCCCCTGACACTTACACCCACAACTATTCTTTTTCTTCAGTGTGCCACCCAGTGATATTTGTCCTCTTGTAGTTTGCTAAATCATACTCATTGTCTGTAGATTCTTTATTTTCATAGTTAGAAGTAGTGTGGAATGAAATAGGATTTGGGATTTGATAACTCTTGACCTTTGTTATTCCAGCATGTCATGTGATCTTAAGCAAGGCTCTTCGCTTCCTATCTGGCAGTTTCCTTATATTACACACAAGGGAGCTAGAAGATCTCTAAGATTCTTGTCTGCTATAGAATTATGTATTTCTGTGAAGACAGTTACTGTAATTTGAGCCTGTTTGAACTAAGCTAGGGCCAAGGTTATGAAGGATGATGAAATTATAATTGCATTCAAAGTATTTCCCCTGGTGGGCCCAGAGTATATTTTTTTAAAATCAGCTGCATGCTGCAATTAACCCAGCATCTTAGTCCTTTTATGCCTCTCCCGAGGCTAGGCTTCCAAGGTGGTGCTACTGGTAAAGAACTGGTCTGTCAGTGCAGGAGACATGAGATGTGGGTTCAGTCTCTGGATCCAGAAGATCCCCTGGTGGAGGGTGTGGCAACCTACTCCAGTATCTTGGCCTGGAGAATCCCATGGACTGAGGAGCCTAGCGGCCTGCAATCCATGGGGAGTCACAAAGAGTCTGATATGATTGAAGTGACTTAACATGCATGTAGTTGGTCTCATTCTGGCAGGTCTGGTAACATTCATCTCTTGGATGGAAATATTGTCTGCCACTGATTCTGTGTATAGGAATCTTGTCAATCTGGTTGGAAGTTGAAGATATCAAACTTGTTTTGAATCTCCTCTTTTTTTTTTTTTTTTTATTTTTTAAAGATGAACATTTTTAATGATAAAAGGTACAATTCACAAAGAAGATAGACATCACAAACCATTAGACACCTAACAACAAAGAAACAAAGGTACATAAAACAAAAATCGAAGAAATACAATGGAAAAAAATACATAATCATAGTGAATCTCCTCTTTTAAGGAGTCAGTGACTCAATAAATCTAACTCTGTTATTCACACTTCCAGGTGAATAAGTACAGTCAGATTGCTTTCCTCTAAAATCACAGTTTTAGAGGATATGTTAACAAGTATCAGAACCAGGAAGAACAGGGGTCCCCAACCTCCAGGCCATGGACTGGTACCTTCTGTCAGATCATCAGCAGCATTAGATTAGAAATAAAGTACACAGTAAATGTAATACACTTGAATCATCCACAAACCATTCTCCCCACCCATCCATGGAAAAACTATCTTCCATGAAATCAGTCTCTGATGCCAAAAAGGTTGGGGACTGCTGGCCTTTAGGGTTGTGCCATTTCAGAGTATTTGATTCAAAAGGTCTGAACTGGGGCCTGAAAATCTATATTTCTAGAAAACCATCAGATGCTGCCAGAAAACAAAACAATACAAAACAAAACAAAACAAAACAAGACAAAACAAAACAAAACAAACCTACATTTTTAGAACAACTGCACCAACTCTTATATGATTATGTGAAGAAATGAATGACTGGCAGCTATAGCATTCCTGGGTACACTCGGAGAAGTTTTGTGGTGAGGAAGTGGAACAAAGTGGGATTAGAGAAGACCTAGAAATGCAGATAGGAAGCCCTCAGGACACACTTGCTCACTGGTGACAACCAAGAGCTAGATGAGTAGTCATTTGGATTGAAGAATTAAATGGAAAGCAAATATCAATGCTATATGTATCTATGATGCTGCTGTTCTGTTTGGAAAATGCCGTTGACTGAAAGGCTATGTAATTGAAGTTCATCCTTTTGAATTTTACCTTTAGAAATTCATAATCATTTAGAGGCAAGGCCCTCATTTGGGCAGCATTTGCTACTCCTATATCTGCTTGCTCTTTTAGCCCATGCGTGAGTGCATGCTTAGTCACCTAATCAGTGTTCAGCTCTTGCTCACCAGGCTCCTATGTCCATGGAATTCTCCAGGGAAGAATACTTGAGTGGGTAGCCGTTCTGTTCTCCTGGAGATCTTCCTAACCCAGGGGTTGATCACCAGTCTCTTGTATTGTAGGCAGCTTCTTAGTCCAAACACTGTCCAAAAGCCTATTTCAGTGATCTCTGTTTGAGATTCAGAACTTGTAACCTGATACTTGTCAATACATTTGCTTCTTGAATGCAAATCCCAGTTTTTTTCCCCCCAAGTCCCTTTCTTTGCAAGTCAGTTTGCAAGTTTTTGTCCAAAGAATTTACATAGTTTACAGAACATTTGCTGAGTGCTCATTATATGCAAGTGGTGATGGTTTAGTTGCTAAGTCGTGTCTGACTCTTGTGACCCCACTGACTGTAGCCCACCAGACTACTCTGTCCATGGGATTTTCCAGGAAAGAATACTGGAGTGAGTTGCTATTTCCTTCTTCAGGGGATCTTCCCGATCTAGGTCCCGATCTGGGTTTCCTGCGCTGCAGGCAGATTCTTTACTAACTGAGCTACGAGGGAAGCCCATATGCAAGGCACTGAGCTAAATGTTCTTATATGCATTATCTTATTGAAGTGAAGCTATACAACTACCCCGCAGAAAGATACTTTTATCTCCATTTAATAGGTGTGGAAGCCACAGCTAAAAGTGGACAAGTAATTTGCTCAAGACATTACAAAATTTAAAATACAGAGCCCAGTGTATTTAAAGGCTGACTCCTTTCCATTCTAGTTTTGGGGGATGGAGCCTATTATCCTGTCAAGGCATCTCCTGTTCCCAAAGTAAGGTTTAGTGTGCATGTATTTGTGTGTTCCTCATCTGTAGCGTGAAGATAATACCCCATTAGATTTTAGGAGTGATTAAGTGTAATAAGTACATAAAGTGCCCATAGCATACAATCAAACTCTGTAATGAACAGAATCTGATACATAAATAAAAATCCCCTCTATTTATTTACCTATTTAAAATTACAGAGCATACTCATAGCACATCACTTCATCCTCACAATAACCCCTTTAACTAGCAGATATTCTTATCTCTTTTGCCCATGTGGTTCATGAATAGAATGTTCATTTAGCTGATTTATCTAGATTTGCAATCTAGAGCTTTTGATCCACCAGCTGGAGAAGTTGATAGAGGTTCCCCAAGTCCTGTGAGACACAGGAAAGCTACTCAAATCTATTAACATGGCAAAGCCCATAGAATAAGATGGTCCCTACAGAATGCCTTGAGGCTAAAGAAGTTCTCTTATTTAGTTTCTAATGTATATAGGTTAAAGCAGCCTTTGAAGTTAAACATTTGTGAATGAAAAATAAATCATTGCAATTATAATTCAATCTGTTATCTTAATTTCTTTAAGAAAATTGGGAAAGCACATTATTTTTTCAGTGTTTAAATGTGAAACATTTTGATCATGCTCCTGAATGAATGACACTTTCAAACTTTCTGGTGTAAGATGAGGTCACATTGGGAGAAGTTGCCTTCCAGCCAGAGAAGATTCCTCCATAATGAGGAAGGAAAGTGTTGAGACCTACTACAGTAGTCACTTGGTCTGTTCATAAATATTATGTTATTCTTCCATTCAGCACAGGCCAGGATTATACTTTCCTCCTGCCTCTAAAATGAGTGTAGCCTTGTAAATTGCTTTGACCAATGAGATTTGAGCCATGAAATTAAAAGACGCTTACTTCTTGGAAGAAAAGTTATGACCAACCTACATAGCATGTTGAAAAGCAGAGACATTACATTGCCTACAAAGGTCTGTCTAGTCAAGGCTGTGTTTTTTCCAGTGGTCATGTATGGATGTGAGAGTTGGACTGTGAAGAAAGCTGAGCGCTGAAGAATTGATGCTTTTGAACTGTGGTGTTGGAGAAGACTCTTGAGAGTCCCTTGGACTGCAAGGAGATCCATCCAGTCCATTCTGAAGGATATCAACCCTGGGTGTTCTTTCGAAGGAATGATGCTAAAGCTGAAACTCCAGAACTTTGGCCACCTCACGTGAAGGGTTGACTCATTGAAAAAGACTCTGATGCTGGGAGGGATTGGGGGCAGGAGGAGAAGGGGACGACAGAGGATGAGATAGCTGGATGGTATCACCGACTCGATGGATGTGAGTCTGAGTGAACTCAGGGAGTTGGTGATGGACAGGGAGGCCTGGTATGCTGCAATTCATAGGGTCGCAAAGAGTTGGACACGACTGAGCAACTGAACTGAACTGAACTGAACTGAACTGAATGAGGTATAAGTTAAATGATATGTGATAACCAAGTGCTCATAATTGCTCATAATTTACAATTGATTGGAATTGACAAAACTTTAGTTAGGGTTCTCTCATCCCACAACCCCTGAACTGTGATTTGATCATAAGCTTAAGCAAGTTCTAAACTACTGAATGTAGAGAATGCACTGGTCATGACAAACACCCTCTTCCAACAACAAAAGAGATGACTCTACACATGGACATCACCAGATGGTCAATACCAAAATCAGATTAATTATATTCTTTGTCACTGGAGATGGAAAAGCTCTATACAGTCAGCAAAAATAATACCAGGAGCTGACTGGCTCAGATCATGAACTCCTTATTGCCAAATTCAGACTTAAATTGAAGAAAGTGGGGAAAACCACTAGACCATTCAGGAATGACCTAGATCAAATCCCTTATGATTATACAGTGGAAGTGACAAATAGACTCAAGGGATTAGATCTGATAGAGTGCCTGAAGAACTATGGATGGAGGTTTATAACGTTGTATAGGAGGCAGTGATCAAAAAAATCCCCAAGAAAAAGAAATGCAAAAAGGCAAAATGGTTGTCTGAGGAGCATTACAAATAGCTGAGAGAAAAAGAGACACCAAAGGCAAAGGAGAAAAGGAAAGATATATCCATCTGAATGAAGAGTTCCAAAGAATAGCAAGGAGACATAAGAAAGCCTTCCTCAGTGATCAATGCAAAGAAATAGAGGAAAACAATAGAGTAGGAAACACTAGAGATTTCTTCAAGAAAACAAGAGCTACTGGGTGCAGTTCCAAGATGGCAGAGGAATAGGATAGGGAGACCACTTTCTCCCCTACAAATTCATCAAAAGATCATTTGAATGCTGAGCAACTTCCACAAAACAATTTCTGAAGTCTGGCAGAGGACACCAGGCACCCAGAAAGGCAGCCCATTCTCTTCGGAAGGAGGTCACCTCTATCTCCTCTCTCCCCCTTCTCTACTTAACTCTGTGAATCTCTGAGTATTTTGGGCTGTGGAGAACAGTTAGGGAACTGACTACTGGATAGATTGGTCTCTCCCCTTTTGACTCCCCGTCTTCTCCTCCTGGTCACCTCTATCTCCCTCCTCCCTCTTCTCTTCTCCATGTAACTCTGTGAACCTCTCTGGGTGTCCCTCACTGTGGAGAATTGTTTCACCATTAACCTAGATGTTTTATCATCTGTGCTGTATGGATGGAGAAGTCTTGAGGCTACTGTAAGAATAAGACTGAAATCTACAGGCAGGAGGCTTAACTGCAAACTTGAGAACATCAGAGAACTCCTGATTCCAGGGAACATTAACAGACAAGAGGTCACCAAAAAGCCTCCATACCTACACTGAAACCAAGCTCCACCCAAGAGCCAACAATTTTCAGAGCAAGACATACCATGCTGATTCTCCAGCAAAGCAGGAACACAGCCCTGAGCATTAAAAGACAGGCTTCCCAAAGCCAGGCTAAACCCATAGACATCCTAAAACTCACTACTGGACATTTCATTGCACTCCAGAGAGAAGAGATCCAGTTCCACCCACCAGAACACAGATGCAAGCTCCCCTAACCAGGAAACCTTGACAAGCCACTAGTCCAACCCCACCCTTAGGGAGCAGGCTCCACAATAAAGAGGGACCACGAACTTCCAGCCTACAGAAAAGGCACCCCAAACACAGCAATATAAACAAAATGAAAAGGCAGAGAAATACTCAGCAGGTAAAGGAACATGATAAATACCCATGAAACCAAACAAAAGAGGAGGAGATAGGATGTCTACCTGAAAAATAATTCAGAATAATGATAGTACAGATGATCCAAAATCTTGAAAGCAAAATGGAGTTACAGATAAACTAGAGACAAGCGTTGAGAAGATGCAAGAAATGTTTAACAAGGACCTAGAAGAAATAACGAAGAGAGAATCAACAATAATAATAATGCAATAAATGAGATCAAAAGCACTCTGGAGGGAACCAACAGTAGAAGTAGAGTAACTGAGGCACAAGATAGGATAAGTGAGGTGGAAGATAGAATGGTGGAAATAAATGAAGCAGAGAGGAAAAAAGAAAAAAAGAATGCAAAGAAATGAGGACAACCTCAGAGACCTCTGGAACAATGTTAAACACCCTAACATTCAATTCCTAAGAGTCCCAGAAGAAGAAGGAAAACAAACAAACAAACAAACAAACAAACAAAAAAGGGCATGAGAAAATACTTGAGGAGATAATAGTTGAAAAATTCCCTAAAATTGGTAAGGAAATAGCCACCAAAGTCCAAGAAACCCAGAGAGTCCCAAACAGGATAAACCCAAGGTGAAACACCACAATACACATATTAATCAAACTAAGGAAGATCAAACACAAAGAACAAATACTAAAAGCAACAAGGGAAAAGCAACAAATAACACACAAGGGGATCCCCACAAGGACAACAGCTGATCTTTCAATAGAAACTCTTCAGGCCAGAAGGGAATGGCAGGGCATACTTAAAGTGATGAAAGAGAAAAACCTACAACCTAGACTATACTAGCAAGGGTCTCATTCAAATATGAAGGAGAAATCAAAAGCTTTACAGACAAGCAAAAGCTGAGAGGATTCAGCACCACCAAACCAGCACTTAAACAAATGCTAAAAGATCTTCCCTAGACAGCAAACACAAAAAAAGGTTTATAAACTTGAACCCAAAACAACAAAGTAAATGGCAATGGGATCATAGTTATCAGTAATTACCTTAACTGTAAATGGGTTGAAAGCACCAACAAAAAGACAAAGACTGCCTGAGTGGATACAAAACAAGACCCCTAAATATGCTGTCTACAAGAAAGCTGGAGTAGAAATACTCATATCAGATAATAGACTTTGAAATAGAGGCCGTGAAACAAAGAAGGAGACTACATAATGATCAAAGGGTCAATTCAAGAAGAAGATATAACAATTATAAATATATATGTACCCAACATAGGAGCATCTCAATATGTAAGGCAAAAGCTAAAAAAATATGAAAGGGTAAATTAACAGTAGCACAATAATAGTGGGAGACTTTAATACCCCACTCACACCATGGATAGATCAACCAAACAGAAAATTAGCAAGGAAACACAAACTTTAAATGATACAGTGGACCAGGTAAACCTAATTGATATCTATAGGACATTTCACCCCAAAACAATGAATTTTACATTTTTCTCAAATGCACACGTAACCTTCTCCAGGATAGATCACATTCTGGGTCACAAATCTAGCCTTGGTAAATTCAAAAATTTGAAATCATTTCAAGCATCTTTTCTGATCATAATGCAGTAAGATTAGATGTCATCTAGAGGGGGGAAAAACTATTAAAAATACAAACAAACAAAAAAAATATAAACATATGGAGGCTAAACAAGACGCTTATGAATAACCAACAAATCATGAAAGAAATCAAAAAGGAAATCAAAATATGCACAGAAACATATGAAAATGAAAATATGACAATCCAAAACCTATGGGATTCAGTAAAATCAGTGCTAAGGGCAAGGTTTATAGCGATACCAGCTTACCTCAAGAAACAAGAGAAAAATCAAATAAACAACCTAACTTTACACCTAAAGCAATTAGAAAAAGAAGAAATGAAGAACCCTAGGGTTAGTAGAAGGAAAGAAATCATAAAAATTGGAGCAGAAATAAATAAAAAAGAAACAAAGGAGACTATAGCAAAAATCAACAAAACTAAAAGCTAGTTCTTTGGGAAGATAAAATAGACAAACCATTAGCCAGACTCATCAAGAAAAAAAGGGAGAATCAAATCAACAAAATTAGAAATGAATATGGAGAAATCACAACAGACAACACAGAAATACAAAGGATCATAAAAGATTATCATCATCAGCTATATGCCAATAAAATGGGCAACTTGGAAAAAATGGACGAATTCTTAGAAAAGTATAACCTTCCAAAACTGAATCAGGAAAAAATAGAAAATTTTAACAGACCCATCACAAGCAAACAAAAGCCCAGGGCCAGATGGTTTCACAGGTGAATTCTACCAAAAACTTAGAGAAGAGCTAACACCTATCCTACTCAAACTCTTCCAGAAATTTGCATAGGAAGGTAAACTCCCAAACTCATTCTATAAGGCCAACATCACCCTAATACCAAAACCAAAGAAGCCACAAAAAAAGAAAACAACAGGCCAATATCACTGATGAACATAGATGTAAAAATCATCAGCAAAATCCTAGCAAACAGAATCTAACAACATATTATGAAGATCATGTCCAAGTGGGCTTTATCCCAGGGATGCAAGGATTCTTCAATATTCACAAATCAATCATTGCAACACACCAAGTTAACAAATTGAAAGATAAAAACCATATTATTATCTCAACAGATGCAGAGAAAGCTTTTGACAAAATTCAACACCCATGTATGATGAAAACTCTCCAGAAAGCAGGCATAGAAGAATCATACCTCAACATAATAAAAGCCATATATGACAGCAAACCCACAGCAAACATTATCGTCAATGGCGAAAAATTGAAAGAATTTCCCCTAAAGTCAGGAACAAGACGAGGGTGCTGACTCTCGCCACTACTATTCAACATAGTTTTGGAAGTTTTAGCCACAGCAATCAGAAAGAAAAAGAAATAAAAGTAATCCAGACTAGAAAAGAAGAAGTAAAATTCTCATTGTTTGCAGTTGACATGATCCTTTACATAGAAAACCCTAAAGACACCACCAGAACATTACTAGAGCTAATCAATGAATATAGTAAAGTTGCAGGATATAAAATTAACACACAGAAATCCCTTGCATTCCTATACACTAACAATGAGAAAACAGAAAGAGAAATCAAGGAAACAATCCCATCCACCATTTTGATGAAAATAATACAATACTTAGGAATAAATCTATCTAAAGAAACAAAAGACCTATATATAGAAAACTATAAAACACTGAGGGAAGAAATCAAAGATGACACAAATAGATGGAGAAATATACCATCTTCAAAGATCAGAAGGATCAATATAGTGAAAATAAGTATACTTTCCAAAGCAATCTACAGATTCAGTGCAATCCTGATCAAGCTACCAACAGCATTTTTCACAGAACTAGAACAAATAATTTCACAATTTATATGGGGAAAAAAAAAAAAAAACGAACAAACTCGAATAGCCAAAGCAATCTTGAGAAAGAAGAATGGAACTGGAGGACTTAACCTGCCTGATTTCAGACTATACTACAAATTTACAGTCATCAGGATAGTATAATATTGGCACAAAGGCAAAAATACAGATCAATGGAACAAAATAGAATGCACAGAGATAAATCCACACACTCATGGACACCTTATCTTTGACAAAGGAGGCAAAAATATACCATGCAGAAAAGACAATCTCTTTGACAAGTGGTGCTGGGAAAACTGGTCTACCACTAGTAAGAGAATGAAAATAGAACACTTTCTAACAACATACACAAAAATAAATTCAAAATGGATTAAATAATTAAATATAAAACCAGAAACTATAAATCTCCTAGAGGAAATCATAAGCAAAACACCCTCTGACATAAATTACAGCAAGATCCTCTATGACCCACCTCACAAAGTAATGGAAATAAAAGCAAAAATAAGCAAATGGGGCCTAATTAAACTTAAAAGGTTTTGCACAATGAAGGAAACTCTAAGCAAGGTGGAAAGACAGCCTTCAGAATGGGAGAACATAATAGCAAATGAAGCAACTGACAGAGAATTAATCTCAAAAAATATACAGGCAGCTCATGCAGCTCAATACCAGGAAAATAAACAACCAAATAAAAAAAAAATTGGCCAAAGAACTAACAGACATTTCTCCAAAGAAGGCATGCAGATGGCTAACAAACATATGAAAAGATTCTCAGCATCACTTATTATCAGAGAAATGCAAATCAAAACCACAAAGAGGTACCATCTCACGCCGGTCAGAATGGCTGCTATCAAAAAGTTTACAAACAATAAATGCTGGAGAGTGTGTGGAAAAAAGGGGACCCTCTTACACTGTTGGTGGGAATGCAAACTAGTGCAGCCACTATCAATATCAATATCACAGAAATATCAATAACCTCAGATATACAGATAACACCACCCTTATGGCAGAGAGTGAAGGGGAACTTAAGAAACTCTTGATGAAAGTGAAAGAGGAGAGTGAAAAATCTGGCTTAAAGCTCAGCATTCAGAAAACTAAGATCATGGCATTTGGTCCCATCACTTCATGGCAAATAGATGGGGAAACAGTGGAAACAGAGGCTTTATTTTGGGGTGCTCCAAAATCACTGCAGATGGTGACTGCAGCCATGAAATTAAAAGACACTTGCCCCTTGGAAGAAAAGTTATCACCAACCTAGACAGCATATTAAAAAGCAGAGATACTACTTCACCAACAAACATCTGTCTTGTCAAAGATATGGTTTTCCAGTAGTCATGTATTGAGAGTTGGACTATAAAGAAAGCTGAGAGCTGAAGAACTGATGCTTTTGATCTGTGCTGTTGGAGAAGACTCTTGAGAGTCCTTTGGACAGCAACGATATCCAGCCAATCCATCCTAAAGGAAATCAGTCCTGAATATTCATTGGAAGGACTGATGCTGAAGCTGAAGCTCTAATACTTTGGCCACCTGAAGTGAAGAACTGACTCATTTGAAAATACCTTGGTCTTGGGAAAGATTGAAGACAGGAGGAGAAGGGTACGAAAGGGGATGAGATGGTTGGATGGCATCACTAACTCAATGGACATGAATTTGAGTAAATTCTGGGAGCTGGTGATGGACAAGGAGGCCTGGTGTGCTGCAGTCCATGGAGTTGCAAAAGTCAGACATGACTGACCTACTGCACTGAAATGAACTGAACAGCCGCTATGGAGAACAGTATGGAGATTCCTGAAAAAACTGGAAATAGAACTGCCATACAAACCAGCAGTCCCACTGCTGGGCATACACACTGAGGAAACCAGAATTGAAAGAGACACATGTACCCCAATGTTCATCTCAGCACTGTTTACAGTAGCTAGGACATGGAAACAACCTAAATGTCCATTGGCAGATGAATGGATAATAAAGTTGTGGTACAAATACACAATGGAATATTACTGAGCTATTGAGAAGAACGCATTTGAATCAGTTCTAATGAGGCAGATAAAACTGGAGCTTATTTAACAGAGTGAAGTGAGTCAGAAAGAAAAACACCAATACAGTATATTAATGCATATATATGGGACTTGGAAAGGTGGTAATGATAACCCTATACACGAGACAGCAAAAGAGACACAGATATAAAGAACAGACTTTTGGACTTTGTAGGAGAAGGTGAGGGTGGGATGATTTGAGGGAATAGTGTTGAAACATGTATATTACCATATGTGAAAGAGATGACCAGCCCAAGTTCAATGCATGAAAAAAAAAAAAAAAGAAAATGAGAGCTAACAAGGGAACATTTGATGTAATGATGGGCACAATAAAAGACAGAAATGTTTTGGACAGAAAAGAAGCAAAAGATATTAAGAAGAGTTGGCAAGAATACACAGAAGAATTACACAAAAAAGATCTTAATGACCCAGATAACCACAATAGTGTGATCACTCACCTAGAGACAGACATCCTGGAATGTGAAGTCAACTGGGCCTTAGTTCAAAGCCAGTGGAGCTGATGGAATTCCAGCTGAGCTATTTCAAATACTAAAAGATGATGCCGTGAAAGTGCTGCACTCAATATGTCAGTATATTTGGAAAACTAGCAGTGGCCACAGGACTGAAAAAGTTCAATTTTCATTCCAATCCCCAAAAAAGGCAATGACAAAGAATGTTCAAACTACCACACAATTGCACTCGACCCATACACTGGCAAAGTAATTCTTAAAATTCTCTTAGCAAGACTTCAACAGTACTTGAACTGTGAACTTCCAGTAGTTCTACCTGGATTTAGAAAAGTCAGAGGAACCAGAGATCAAATTGCCAACATCTGTTGAATCATAGAAAAAGCAAGAGGGTTCCAGAAAAAAAAATCTACTTCTGCTTTATTGACTATGCCAAAAAGTTTGTGTCCATTTTAATTCAGTCACTCAATCGTGTCCAACCCTTTTAACCCCACAAACTACAGCATGCCAGGCTTCCCTGTATATTAGCAACTCACAGAGCTTGCTCAAATTCATGTCCATCGAGTCAGTGACACCATCCAACCATCTCATCCTCTGTTGTCCCCTTCTCCTCTTGCCTTCAAACTTTCCCAGCATCAGGGTCTTTTCCAATGACCCCGTGGATCATTTTTGACTGTGTGGATCACAACAAACTGTGGAAAATTCTTAAAGAGATGGGAATACCAGACCACCTGATCTGCCTCCTAAGAAATCTGTATGCAGGTCAAGAAGCAACAGTTAGAACCGGACAAGGAAAAATGGACTGATTCCTTATTTTGAAAGGAGTATGTCAAGGCTGTATATTGTCACCTTGCTTATTTAACTTATATGCAGAGTACATCATGAGAAATACTAGGCTGGATGAAGCAAAGCTGGAATCAGGATTGCAGAGAGAAATATCAGTAACCTCATATATGCAGATGACACCACCCTAATGCAGGAAACAAAGAGGAACTAAAGAGCCTCTTGATGAAAGTGAAAGAAGAGAGTGTAAAACCTGGCTTAAAACTCAACTTACGGAAAAGTAAGATCATGGTATCTGGTCCCATCACTTCATGGCAAATAGATGGGGAAACAACGGAAACAGTGAGACTTTCTTTCCTTGGGCTCCAAAATCACTGCAGATGGTGGCTGTAGCCATGAAATTAAAAGATGTTTGCTCCTTGGAACAAAAGCTATGACTGACCTAGACAGTGTATTAAAAAGCAGAGATGTTACTTTCCTGACAAATGTCCATCTAGTCAAAGCTATGGTTTTTCCAGTAGTCATGTATGGATGTGAGAATTGGATCATAAAGAAAGCTGAGCACTGAAGAACTGATGCTTTTGAACTGTGGTGTTGGACTCTTGAGAGTCCAAGACTCTCCAAAACTCTTGTACAGCAAGGAGATCAAACCAGTCAATCCTAAAGGAAATCAGTCCTGAATATTCATTGGAAGGACTGGTGCTAAAGCTGAAGCTCCAATACTTTGGCCACCTATTGGGAAGAACTGATTCACTGGAAAAGACCCTGATGCTGGAAAGATAGAAGGCAGGAGGAGAAGGGGACGACAAAGGGTGAGATGGTTGGATGGCATCACCAACTTGATGGACTTGAGTTTGAGCATGCTTTGGTAGTTGCTGATGGACAGAGAAGCCTGGCATGTTGCAGTCCATGGTGTCAAAAAAGTCTGAAACAACTGAACAACTGAACTGAACTGAGGGTACTGAATACCCCCACTGCTCTCCTCTACCCTCTTAATGGCTCATTTCAAGAATCAATCCACAAGAGGGAAGAATATTTCCTGTTAAACCACCATAATCATGCTGTTTGCTGGTCCCCACTGGTTGCTCCCTTTCCCAGTGATGTTCCTGTCCACTCTGCTTTAACCTCTCTATAAAAGAAAAGCCTTTTCCACTTGATTCTGAAACACAGATTCTGAGGTTGGAACAGAGAATGCTCTACTGCAACAGTCATCTTGAAAAAATTTTCGCCTCAGTTAAGCCTGGATTTTTTTTTTTTTTTTGACAGTAACTTCCAGGTAGATGTTTTCAGTCAAGGAATGATAAAATACAAGTGATAATATATCCTTTGGTAACACTATGTTATTTTTATTGATTGTGGTGTGTGTTCTCAGTCATTTCTGACTCTTTACAACTTCATGGATTGTAGCCTGTCCGGTTCCTCTGTCCATGGGACTTTCCAGGCAAGAAAACTAGAGTGGGTTGCCATTTCCATCTTCAGGGGATCTTCCAGACTCAGGAATCAAACCTGCATCTCTTTCATTAGCAGGCAGATTCTTTACCACTGAATTACCTTGGAAGCCCATATTTTGAGAGTGAGAGAAAGGGAGAGAGAGACAGAAAAAGAATATATCTTGTATGTCTTGGTACTTTCTAAACTGAGAAATAATAGCAACATTTGTTAGCCATTTGCTACAATTAAGTGCTTAAAAGGCATCATCTAATTAAATTCTGATAAAAACTCTCTGATGCATGTCCCAGAAATATCTTCATTGTATAGTTCTAAAGAAACCAAGACCTAGAATATTTAAATTCTTTTAGCAAGTTTTCACAGTTAGTAAGTTGAGTTCAGTTGGTAAAGAATCTGCTTGCAATGCAGGAGATCCAGGTTCAATTCCTGGGTCAGTAAGATCCCCCGGAGAAGGAAATGGCAACCCACTCCAGTATTCTTGCCTGGAGAATCCCATGGATAGAGGAGCCTGGCAGGTTACAGTCCATAGGGCCACAAGAGTCAGACTTGACTTAGCAACTAAACCACCACCACCAAGTTGCAAAAGTGTTTCATAATAAAGTTCATGCTTTTAATATTGATTCCAAATTGCTTTTCTTTAATTCTCTGTACCCAGTTTGTTGCTAAATTACTGTTTTTTTAAAACATAATTTTATTTATCAGGAATGATTGAATTAGTTTTATATACCTTGTTCTAGACACAGGGGAGTTCAAAAAGATGACTGCAACTCAGAATGTTTTTTAAAGAGTTTACAGTTTGTAGGGGAGATGAGATATTTATAAGTAAGTAACTCTAAATGAGGCAGATTGTTAATAATGTAGAAAAAGAAAAACAAAGGACTATGAAAGTCTAGAGGAGGACAGGGTTCTTCCTGGTGGTAGAAGATAAACTTTTAATTGAGCTTGTATAGTGTATGGGATTTGAAATGATGAAAAAAAGGCAACAGTATAATTGTGGAACAGACTCCAGGCAGAATCTTTAATATAATACTTTGCAATTAGGTTTGGAACATAAGACTGTCATTATGAACTCAGGGTAATTTATAAAATTTAATTTTTAGGTGCATGATAGTTAAAAGCATTGTGAAGATGAAATGAGCTGGTACTTGAGAGATGACAAGAAATTAAGTACAGTGCAAAGTGTACCATGCTAGATCAATGTCCTATGGGATGACTAAATTAGATGGCTGTGACATATCTGAATCCCTGACGACATTTTTGAGGAAGATGTTTAAGTTCTCCTGTTAGCTATTTTCAATACATAGATATAGAATTTAGCATCTCTAGATAGTACAGAGGGACTTCCCTTGTGGCTCAGATGGTAAAGCATCTGTTTACAATGTGGGAGACCTGGGTTTGATCCCTAGGTTGGGAAGATCCCCTGGAAAAGGAAATGGCAATCCACTCCAGTACTATTACCTGGAAAATCCCATGGACAGCCTAGTAGGCTACAGTCCATGGGGTTGCAAAGTCAGACACGACTGAGCGACAGGGCTATAGACAGTACACAGAGAGGCAGATGGCCTCTGCAGTATATAGTTTATTTTTTTATTTTATTTTTTTTAATTTTTATTTTAACTTTAGTTTACTTTACATTACTGTATTGGTTTTGCCAAACATTGACATGAATTCACCACAAGTGTACAAGCGTGCCCAAACATGAATCCCCTCCCACCTCCCACCCCATATCATCCCTCTGGGTCCTCTCCTTGCACCAGTCCCAAGCATCCTGCATTCTGCATCGGACATCGACTGGTGATTCGTTTCTTACTTGATAGTATACATGTTGCAATGCCATTCTCCCATCTCATTCCACCCTCTCCCTCTCTCTCTCCCCCAGAGTCCAAGAGTTCTCTCTATAGATCTGAGTCTCTTTTGTTGTCTCACATACAGGGTCATCATCCCCATCTTTCTAAATTCCATATATATGCGTTAGTATACTGTATTGGTGTTTTTCTTTCTGGCCTACTTCACTCTGTATAATCGGCTCCAGTTCCATCCATCTCCTTAGAACTGACTCAAATGTATTCTTTTTAATGGCTGAGTAATACTCCATTGTGTATATGTACCACTGCTTTCTTATCCATTCATCTGCTGATGGACATCTAGGTTGTTTCCATGTTCTGGCTATTATAAACAGTGCTGCGATGAACATTGGGGTACATGTGTCTCTTTCTATTCTGGTTTCCTCGGCGTGTATGCCCAGCAGTGGGATTGCTGGGTCATAAGGCAATTCTATTTGCAAATTTTTTAAGGAATCTCCACACTGTTCTCCATAGTGGCTGTACTAGTTTGCATTCCCACCAACAATGTAAAAGGGTTCCCTTTTCTCCACACCCTCTCCAGCATTTATTGCTTGCAGACTTCTGGATCGCAGCCATTCTAACTGGTGTGAAGTGGTACCTCATTATGGTTTTGATTTGCATTTCTCTGATAATGAGTGATGTTGAGCAAAGACAATCTCTTTAACAAGTGGTGCTGGGAAAATTGGTCAACAACTTGTAAAAGAATGAAACTGGATCACTTTCTAACACCACACACAAAAATAAACTCAAAATGGATTAAAGATCTAAATGTAAGACCAGAAACTATAAAACTCCTCGAGGAGAACATAGGCAAAACACTCTCTGACATAAATCACAGCAGGATCCTCTATGATCCACCCCCCAGAATTCTGGAAATTAAAGCAAGAATAAACAAATGGGATCTAATCAAAATTAAAAGCTTCTGCACAACAAAGGAAAATATAAGCAAAGTGAAAAGTATATAGTTTAAAATGTGATCTCACCCTAGTTAGTTGCCTAATGACTTCAACACCTCTCCCCTCCCCCCGCAACACACACACAGGAAAGGACCTGGATTTTCCCGACAGGGCAATTCTATCATTGGGTGTCTTCTAGAAAAAAACCAGCTCCTGTTAAGAATCTATAATTATTCAGAATGCTAAGTAAGAGAATCTGGCATTTCTATGAAGATGAGATTTTATATTTTGATGAAGATTTTATATCCTGATAAACAAAATTATGTACTTTTGACTCATTGCTTTGATTGAGCTTTGGATATAATTTGCTAGTAATCTCTTGCCTGGGCAAGTCTGAGATATAAGTTTGGAACTGCCAATGAAGCCACTGGTTGGCCTTCTCTTTGACGAAAATGTTATTCCTTGGTGTCGTGATTGTATTATTTGTTTCCATCTCTTCTCTAGTGGCCCTTCTCTCACCTTATTACATTTTAATACTTTAAGTCTGAAAAAGGGTGATTGTGTTTCAATGGATGTGATTTTTCTCCAGTCCTTGAGTAATAGTAGTGAGACTCTGAGTTCAAAATACCTGGGTTAAAAACCCCATGTCACCTCTTACAAGAGTGAACCACACTGTTATTTGAGATGGTGAAAGGGATAAGTTGGCTTTGGACTCAGGCAGAGAAGTTTGTGTTCAAACAGTTCTCTTGAAATGGGAAAATCAAGTTCTGTTCGAGGAACTGAGAAATGAACTCCGCAAACTCGAAAACACTCACACAGGCAAAGTTTATTTTAAAGGATAGAGATACAAAACTCTCAGCATAGACACAGAATGGGTGAAGAGCCCCCAAAGGTGGGAATAACAGATTTCTATATTTTTATTAGAATTGATTTGTTTGTCTTTGGTTGGTCTGGTACCAAATACGTGTAATTTCTGACCAATCAGTTTAAAAATTGCAATGTTCAGTTTGTCCTTTTTATGGCTTTCTTTTGGTTCCCAGTTTCTTAGTTTCCCCAGACATTGCAACCATCCCCTGACCCTTTCTCAAGACCCCAGACCATTATTTAAGGACCAAATGTATGTTTAAGAGTTAATGGTCCACCTGGAGTTTTTCTCCTTGATAAACTGAACAGCAGTTAATGATTGTCTTGTGCAGAGTCTGAATGTTTTATGACCCTCCAGACCAGGGAGGCAGTCCTCTGAATGCCTAGAAACTGGAGCAACAAATACAGCTTTAGGATAATGGAGCAAAACGTTTATGTGATGGAATAAGTTGAAATTGAAATTAGAAAAAGAACTGAGGCCTACATTGACTCTACATTGACTGCCTAACAATTTCTACCTATCTCTCACTTAATATATGGGTACTTATGTTTGATCATCAATATATAGATGAATTTGGTTGATTGATATTCTAGGAGAGTGAATATCATGTGGGATAATTGATCACTTTGGCAGTGAGAACCAAATTCTTATATTTCTAGTGTTTCTACTTCTGACATGTGTCCACTGGACCACTTCCAGACTCAAAAACTTATGTATTTAATACACCCCTTCACTTTGCTGTCTTTCTCCAAACCCACACTTCAGTGCACCTTCCTCAAGGGGAGAGATGTCCTTTTAAATGTTTTGAACAGCATCTGAACATATCTTTCCACTGATAATAGAAAAACATTGCTTTATATTAGATTACATTTTTTCTTTCTCTTGACTTTCAGGAACATTTTTATAGCATGTGAAGTGGACCTAAGTTGTTGTTGTTTTTTGGCTTGTTTGTTTAAAGCAACAACATCAAACTTTAATAGTATAAAATATACATATATAGGTGTCTTAGCTTGGGCTGCTATAATGAAATCCTATAGACTACGTGGCTTAAGCAGCAGTTAATTTCTCATATTTATGGAGTCTGAAAAACCTAAGAGTTGGGGCTGGCAGATTCAGTTCCTATTGAGAAGTCCCTTCCTGACTTGTACATGGCTGCCTTCTTGCTGCATCTTTACACAGAGAAGAGAGGACAGGCTGGTATCTTTCTCTCTTCTTTTTAGGGTACTAATACCATTAGAGACCCCACTCTCATGCCCTCATCTAAACCTAACTACCTCACCAAAGTCCCACTTCCTACAGCCATCACTTTGAGGATTAGGACTTAAACATGTGAATTTTGGGGAGACACAGGCATTCAGTTAATAATGATAGGTTAAAAAAATAGGGCCATTATTCATTTATCCAAAAGTAATTACTGCTGGATTAAGCTGATCATCCTGGGAGCATTTCAGATAGAATTTTAGGCATAAAAACAAGGTAGCCCACAGCCATTGAGGCACACATCAGTTAAACTGATTGTCTCTTTCTATATCACTTATCAAATATTTATTAAATGCTTAATA
The DNA here is from genome assembly GCA_006410935.1 of Redunca redunca. Lineage (NCBI taxonomy): Eukaryota > Metazoa > Chordata > Mammalia > Artiodactyla > Bovidae > Redunca > Redunca redunca. Next base: position 339,672 of record SJYQ01001802.1, on the reverse strand, counting down.
TCTACTGAGATCTACTTAAGGTGCTATAAGAGAAGGTATATTCATATTCCAAAGAAGAACACATCCTGACATGAGAAAATTAATGTTGCACTCAACAGAAAAAAAAAACACCCCCCACATTTTGTATATTTTAATAGCATCTAGAAAAAATATACAATATTGGTAAAGAGGAAATAACTCACCCAAACTTCAGTGTACAAACCTAAGTACTATTCAGTGTGTGAACCCAGGACTGAATTCCTTCCAACCCTTCTCCAGTGATAATAGTTTTACTAGTTGTTACCATAGCAAAATGTAATTTTGTGTCTCTGGTGGATTTTTGCTATAGTTTTTGGACATAAGATATCCAACACTTGTCTTACTTTGATGAATTTTATAACAGATAGGATCCTCCTCCCACTATTGTAGTTGTAATTGCTACATGCTTGCTTTCATGACATCCTCTGAACCCAAAGCACTGCCCAGGAACAATCAGGTACCCTTACCTCAGACTGAATCAGAAACTGGTGACTTGAGGTTACAGGGTCTGTGCAAGGTTTCACCCAGTGGGGGCTGGTGGAAGAGGCATACAGTTACATCTAGTTTCCAGAGAAGCAGCAGAAGCAATTCCAGGCCTCTGTTAGGACTCCAGCATTAGTACTGCCAGCACTACAGGTGAGATGTTTGTGCCCAGTGAAAATAGAATAGCGTCTTCCCTGGACTAGGTCTGTCATATTCCTGACTGTGTGGTTTCCAACCTTGTTTTCCCAGTCCCAGTGACTAAAGTTGTTTAAGTAAACTCTTCATATTGCCGAAACTAGCCAGAGTTTGTATTATTGATTGCAGGTAACATCCTGGCTAATACAGTGTTCTGCTCTTTTAAATTAATACTATATTATCAGCAAACTCCTTGATGCTACATATTTCTGACCATGGTTTAGAATTACTGTATCATAGACAATGTGTTAACATATATTGATAAATGTAGCTATTATCCTACTGTTAGAAAAGTAACTCATTTAAAAATAATTATGTACTTGGTATTGTATTTATAACTTAAAAAATATTAATAATAAGAAATGTGATATTATTTGCCTCATTATAGTGTTTTCTTGAAAGTTAATAATTTATTATGTTGCCAACANNTGTATGGGAATTGCAGTTTTATTGCATTTTTATGTACTTTGGGTATCATCAATGAAAAATAGTTTTGTTAATATTCTAGGTGAAAAATTATACCTGTGTTGGTTGAGATCTATCTATCTGTCTATCTGTCTATCTCTGCCTGTCTAATTATATATATCTACATATCAACATCTCTGGAATTATTCATCTGGTAGAATAAATGCACAGTGATTTGATAGATGAATTTCAAGAAAGTTAGTTCGAGTATATATCCATTAAGTTTTTAAATTCTGGGATTTCTATGAATCTAGCTGGAGATACAGAAAACACTGAAACATGCTATGTATGCAAATGCTAAATTCAGAGTAGAAGAATCAATGATGTAATTTAAGTTTTTTGAAAGTGTTTCCTTAAATCAATTCATTTGATTTTTTTCTTATCCTTCTTTTTTTCTCCCCTCCCCAAAGATTAGATCTTGATAACATTTTACTGGTCACTTTCTGATTACCACTTTTTAAGGACTACCAAATTTTAAACTGACCTTTGCTTTTTTCCCTGTCTAAAGTCTCAAGATCCAACTTTGTGGTTCTCAGAACTGAATTTTCATCAGTGAGTGGAACCCTGTTTCTTTTGAAGGCAGGTAGCACAAGAAGAGATAAGTGTGTATCTGAGAAATAGATTGTGTGAGAGATAACCCAAACTGGCACAGATGAAGGCACTGGAAACTACTGGAAGGCAGGATCATTTTTGCAGTTTACTTGACTAACAGCCTGTGATGACCTGATAAGAAAGACCACATATTGCATGGGAACTCTAACATTATAATTATTTCTGGGAAATATTTGGGCCATCACAAAAAGAAAAATACTTTGATTTTCTCTCTAACTTCTCATATAGATTGGATAGCATCAAGGAAGAGAGGCATTTAATATGTTTTCTGTTGTTGTTTGTTTGTTTGTTTGTTTCCAGGAAGCCATCACTCTGAACCAAATGTCAAGCTAGTAACAGGATTCAATCTAAAGTCCTTCACACGAAGAACTAGGCTGAATGATGCTGCTAATCACTTTTCCCATGTTATTAATTATTGAATTGAGATAATTGAGGACATATCCCTCTTAGTCCTCATAGGAAAAGATACTTAGATTTTTCTGTCAAAAAACACTAGAAGATCAAACAGAATTTTTATGTGTGCACATGTCCATCCAGCAGTCATCAAGGGTATTTTACTTCAAATAGGCTTTGGTCAAGCCATTCTAAATGGAAATCTGTACCCTGATATCATGAAGGGAACAGAAGATAAAGGGTATAAATATACCTGAGCTCCCATTTTGTATCTACTACTGGCTTGCTGAGTGACTATACATACTTCTTTATGTCTGGGCACCAGTTTTCTCGACTGAAAAGTGAAAGAGCTCAAATGGATAGTCTATAGAAAAAAAAAAGCCCTCTCTAAAATTCAGCAAGGCAGCCATTTTCCTGTCTTAAATTCTTTAGGAATAGGAATCTCACATTTTCCTCATTAAATCTTTCCTTAGACTTGGTTAAAGATACATTTTTGTTGTACTCAAGCAAGCAGCTCATGTTATGGGATGCAAAAGAGGGGGATCTGAAGGTTTTAAAGCATAAACTATCTCTGATTCTCTACCATTGTTGGCAGTTGTTATGTTTTCCTTGTCCTTAATGAGTAGGTGGATGGGTGGTAACTAATTCTCTTGTTAATAATAAATTAATACCTACATGTTATACTGTTTAGGCTGAATCATATGACCTGAATTGGGTTCTTAATCATGTGACCTGAGATGGACTTTTATTTCCTTAACTTATTATAAATTAATTGAGTTAAGTTAACCTCTTGAGACTTCTTTCCTGTTGATGATAAAGCAGGGATTATGATAATATCAATCTCATCAATTAGTTTAGAAAATCAAACATGACAAGCCACTTATATAACATATAGTGGGAATGCAGAACAGTCGGTATAGCTCTCCATAAAAACCCATAAGGAGCTGTACTTATAGACTCATCAAGAAGAATGGAAATATTAAGAAATTAAAAATGTTTTTCTTTCTACTAGGGTGATTATCAGCAAGTTTGGCTAACACACAAAGACTGATGTTTCCTACCTGTATCTTTGTTTCCCAAGAATATTTCTTTGATGAGAAAACTGTTGACATACATAAACTTTTTATACCTGCAGCCAATGTGAGAAGTTTATATGGAAATTGTCAGCTACATCTTTTTTTTGATGCATATGTGTGTGACACACACATAAGCAATCATATACACACATATGCACATATTAATAACATGTATAATTTAATAACATGTGTAGATATGTTTAGAATATTAGTATATATTACATATATACATATATGTCCATTTATACAGTAACTTTTAGGTCTCTGTTGGGTTCAGAAATTAGCCTGCCATTGTGGAGTAATTTGCTGCCTCTTCATAGATGTGACTTTGCCTAGACTCAACTCTTAGTGGGCTGAATGGGCAGCAAGATGGCTATGGTAGTCTAGGAGGAGGGTACTATATTCCTTTTCAGTAGAATATATATCCTACTTTCTAGGATCATGAAATTTTCTTCATGTGATTCTGTAACCTTGGAGGAAACAAAAGTGGCAGAATACAATAATCAAATAGTAATATTTAACTAAAATTTATATACACATTTACCAGAAGTCCTCATACCTACTAATTCATTTCTCATATCTATAATTTAGGGGGAGGGGGCTTTTGTAAGGGTGATAAAGATGGAAGACAGTTATGTTCACCACTGTGCTACCAACATGCACTAGGGTTATAAGGACGAATACAAGAGAAAGGAACCATTTTCCTCCCTTCTCCGTCTTAGAATGTCTCTTGGGGCCATTTTGGGCCTGAGCTGAGTCCTTTCACTAAGCTTTGCAACAAAGAATAATTTCTCCAGGGACCAAAAGAGTCCAGTCTTCAGTTTCGTAATGCAGAGTTGTGTTCAAGGTCATGAGCTTCATTCCCTCTTGAAATGTGGAAACATGTCTCTGGGAGCCTCTCTCAAGGTGTAATCATTTGTTTTTTTCAGGAGGTAAGAGAAATTTTATTATTCTTACAAATAAGGTCAATTAACCAAACAAATAGCTACCTCAAATCCCAAGTGAATTTTATATTGCTTTGCTGTTTAAATTGTATAAAGTTTTATTCTGGCTTTGTAGCTTCTTGCAAGATATATATATGCATGTATCCTGTAATGCTTACTAAAAATACATTGGGTTTTTTTTAATTTCCATATTGATGTGATGGTGTTTTTCTTTGTAGGTAGAAGTTTTATTTCTGTAGTATTTTAAAAGTGTGATCTCATGAGAATCCTCTGAACAACCCAAGAGATAAGAGCTATTGTTATCCCCAGTTTTTATAGGAGCGAAATCTAAATTTCAGCAAAGTTAACTTCTAATAGACTATGCAAGTGAAAGTGTTAGTTCCTTCAGTTGCATCTGAGTCTTTGTGACCCCATGGACTGTAGCCCACCAGGCTCCTGTGTCCATGGAATTTTCCAGGCAAGAATATTGGAAAGGGTTGTTATTTCTTACTCCAGGGAATCTTTCTGACTCAGGTATTGAACCCTTGTCTCCTGTGTCTCCCGCACTGCAGGCAGATTCTTTATAGTCTGAGCTATTAGGGAAGTCTAACAGGCTAGTAGAGTGTAAACATAACTTTTATATACAGTGGAAAACAAACAAACAAAAAATCATGTGACTCACTTTGTTGTGATACTTGCTTTATTGTGGTGGTTGGAACTTAGCCCTCAACATCCCTGAAGTATGCCTGTACTTGATTAATGGATGCAAGTGCACATGAAAATGAAGGCTTGGTGGGAAATTCTCTCAGGAGGAGGATGGGTGATTTGTATTGAGCATATTTTCCTTGGGATTCAAGCTGCTTGTTCATGAAAAACACTCTAGTGACCATTACTATACCAAATCTGGATGTGATAAATGCATTATGACATTCTCATATCACTTCATAGTTATTAATACCCTTATAAATTATTATGCTATTTTCCCTTGGGGAGCATGTTGGGCACATTTTATTCCATCCATTCTCAAGACGAAAAACTGAGTGTCAGAGGATTAAATGACTTGCATTCCATTTCTAATCATCCTCCTTACAGCTACTGGTTTGAAGTACATATAATATGAAGCTTACCCTGTCCCACCCTTACTTAAAACTTTGGAATTAGTATAAAAATCCTTAATGTGACCCATGAGTACTTCTATGCTCTGGTCATTTGCCCTCCCTCAGCCCAAACTCTTACTACTTCATACTGTGAACTCTTACTACTTCATACTGTGAACTCTTACTACTTCATACTGTGAACTCTTACTATACTTATTACTTAATAGTAATAACTGACTTTGATGAACATTCACTGTGTACCACATGTTGTGTTAAGTGCTTTACACATTGCATGACTTCTATTACAAGACATGAAAAAGCTAATATTATTCTCCCCACTTTGTATTTAATTAATTTATTCATTAACTCTTTCTTTCAATAAATAGCAATTATTCTAGATGATTATGATTCAACAAAAAACAAGAATGACATACTTCTGCCCTTGAGGAAGAGGAAAAATAATTTTCCCTCTACCATTCTAGGTTACAGAGACCACCCTTTATACATGACAGATTAATAGTAGTAAAACAGAAGTTTGATAACATATATATACCTCCTGAATATATGGGAGAGACCTGTAAAACTAAATATCTCTCTTAGGCCAGGAAATGGCCTAAGTTACCACCTTAAATATAATCTCCAGCTAAAAACAAAAGAAGGGATGGGGGAGCCAGTTATGGGATGCTACCAGGAAAAGTGCAGTGAACAAAGGTATGGTTGTTATGTGGTACTTGCCCTCTATACTGCTAAGAGTTTCTAGAGAAAGTAGACATCCTTACAGAGAGAGAGAGATCCTCACAAATGGGTATTTCTCTTATAAATGTAAATGTCTCTTACAAAAGAGTAACTTCTACTTGGTTTTCAGAGTTTCTCCTGTGTCTGCTGCTTCTTAAAAATAATCAGTCTAAAATTCTCCTTCTACTAAAGAGGGATTTTGGGGGACAGATAATTCTGCTCTCCTTTATCTTACATTACGGTGGGAATCAGATAAATAAATAAGTAATATAGGTGGTAGATTAGAAAATTATAGAAAAATAAAGCTGTGGAGGGGACTAAAGTGTGCTATGAAGTGGACTGTTGGCAATTATAAAAGCAGATCAAAACTCCAAAGGGGTGAGTTTGCTGGTTCTGTTCACACAGCTAGTAAGTGGTGAAGCCAGGTCTGTCTGACATGAAAACTCTACTCTGGGGTCCCACTGGGAAACATGAGAAAACTGAGGATCAGAGGAATCACATACGTTTCTAGTTGTTTCATGCCGTCCTATTTCCCTCAGCTTAAAGGGTCATACCTTTCCACTTGCTGGGAAGCACACACTATTTAGCTTAACACCATTTCAAGTGTTAAGAGAGATAAATCAAGGAGTGCTGATATTTTTAAGAGTTAATTTGAGCAAAATTCTATTTGAATCAGGCAGCATCCAGTTTAGAAGTAGAAAGAGCTCTGCAAAATGAGAGACTTTTATAGTTACTCCTAAATTTTTTTAAGTAGATGATAGTTTAGCTCTGTCTTTTCTTCATATAGTACTAGGCAAGAAATCTGCTATTAATATCTATAAAATAATGAGCCTTTGTTCTTTCAACAAACCAGTTTCCTTCACAGTATTCACATTAGAGTGACACTAATCTTTTATATATCATACATAAATATGCTTCCACTTTATATAATATGTAAAGGTCACAATACAATTACTGTTTCATGCTGCTCTTACAAATTAAATGCTAATTAATACTCTTTGATCTGCTCATTTATTTGGATTCTTTTTCATAGGTTACAGTTTATGAAAGTGTGTAAATTTTATTATTCATTTTTCCTCATTCATTAGATGCTTTAAAGAAAAAAGCAGCAGTTTTGACAATTATAACAGTCCAATACCTTTAAGATGCTATCTTCTAAGAGATATTACTAACTTGACAGTAATTAAAAATTGACTTCAGTGAGATTATGATTTTCATGAATTTATGAACTGAGATAGAGAATTCTTTTAAAGGTTCTATTCAATTTGACATTCTTTGAAAAATAGCTAGAAAAATAATAGACATGGTTACTTCATTTTGATATGAAGATTAATAGGATACACTTAAAATGTAGGCTTATATTAAGTTCAGTTCAGTTCAGTCACTCAGTCATGTCCGACTCTTTGCAACCCCATGAACTGCATGCAGCATGCCAGGCCTCCCTGTCCGTCACCAACTCCTGGAATTTACCCAAACCCATGTCCATTGAGTCGGTGATGCCATCTAACCATCTCATCCTCTGTCATCCCCTACTCCTCCTGCCTTCAATCTTTTCTGGTATCAGGGTTTTTTCAAATGAGTCAGCTCTTCGCATCAGGTGGCCAAAGTACTGGAGTTTCAGCTTCAACATCAGTCCTTCCAATGAATATTCAAGACTGGTTTCCTTTAGGATGGACTGGTTGGATCTCCTTGTAGTCAAGAGTCTTTTCCAACACCACAGTTTAAAAGCATCAACTCTTCGATGCTCAGCTTTCTTTATAGTCCAACTCTCACATCCATACATGACCACTGGAAAAACCATAGCCTTGACTAGATGGACTTTTGTTGACAAAATAATGTCTCTGCTTTTTAATATGCTGTCTAGGTTGGTCATGACTTTTCCTTCCAAGGAGTAAGTGTTTTTTAATTTCATTGCTGCAATCACCATCTGCAATGATTTTGGAGCCCCAAAAAATAAAGTCAGCCACTGTTTCTCCATTTATTTGCTATGAAGTGATGGGACTAAATGCCATGATCTTAGTTTTCTGAATGTTGAGCTTTAAGCCAACTTTTTTGCTCTCCACTTTCACTTTCATCAAGAGGCTCTTTAGTTCTTCACTTTCTGCCATAAGGGTGNCTTATTTTAAGGTAATAAAATTTTTGAACACCTACTATGAAATAGGCATATATACATAATTGATTTTATATTTTAAGCATCATTATCTGTGATGCCTTTTATTTCCATTTTATAGATGAGGCATTTTTTAGAGTGATCAAATAACTTATCTGAGACAGGTTGAGGGGAGCATTTAAGTCAGAAAGTCCAGGGTGAATGAAGGAGTAATGCCAAGGAACAAGGTAAAAACAAACAAACAAAAAGACACATGGCTATAGCATGGGTAGGGGGAGAGGGGTCTGCATCAGGTCCATGATGCAGGCAGGTGGCACATTCTAGGTTGTCTGGGAAATGTTAAGAGCCCTAGGTTTTCCCACTGAGTTTCAGAAAGACCACTGAGAAATGGGTTGGAGAGATTATCCTGTCCTTCTGAGGAGATGATGACTCAGGTGTTGATGGGAGGTAGACAGTAGAGGGTCTGCAGAGATATCAGGCAGGCAAGACCTATAGAACACATGCATTATGTAGTAGTTGATGAAGGAAAAGTTTGGTGCTGGAGATAACTCCTACATTCAGCACTTGCATGACCAAGGGAAATTGGCTTTATTCATTAAGACAGGAGCCCAAGTTGAAGAGCAAATGGCAGGACAAATTTCAAGTCTATTTGTGAAGTATCTGGAAGGCATCTATCATAGGTGATTCATATCTGGAGTTCAGAAAATACTTCTACTGGAGATTTAAATTTGAGAGCAACATCAAGAACCTCATTTACTGCAGAGTTCTTAAAATATGCTTGGAGTTCTTACATCAGAAACCCCTGAATATCTCTCCTGTAGCTCAATGGCCCATAGACGTTTTTGCATCAAGTTCTCCTGGTTGTAGTCCAGAGGGGAAGATGGAAGCCCTTCTGTGTTTGAATCCCAGATCTTCCATTTACTATTATAAATGTAAGCAATTTATTTAACCCTACTGTGTCTCAGTTTCTTCCTCTGTAAAATAGAAATACCAGTACCAAGCTAACAGGCTTGTAAAAAGTTAAATAAGTCCACTCATATCTTAAGATCTAATAACCCAATAAAAGTTATCTATCATTATTATCTCCAGAACTTGCTAAAATACAAGTTTGTGGATCCTGATCCAAGATTCTTAGGTACGTTGTATTATAGGGCAAATAAGCCTTTGAGTGTGTTTAAGTATGCAGACTGAGTTTCCATCTGCAGATGAAGAGTGAAACATAATCCATGATTCTGGATAGGGAGAATCAGAATCCTGGGAGGCTCCTTAAAAATACTTATTCTTTGATCTTAACACAGACCTCAGAAGGACAATATCTGTGTTCAGGGCTAGTAAATCTCTATTTTTAAAAATTAATCCCCCAGGGTTTGGTAGTGCTGATCACCTGCCAGGTCTGGGAGCACAGCATTAGGTGATGTTTTATGATTCTTTTAATGTCCAAGGTAACTATATATTCACCAAAGTCTGTTTCCCTTTCAAAGTAGAGCTTTTATGCTTGGATTGGCTGCCATCTTTCAATGGACATTTCCAGGCAGGTACACAGGTGAACTGGTTTAGGATAATGGAGTATAAGCAAATCCAGAGCTTTTAAGGAGTCCAGTCATTTCCACAGGGTACTTATCTTTCAGCTCTGAGGATGGTGTTTTCATAAGATGGAAGGAATTTAGGATTCCTTGAAATGTAAAAAAAAGAAAGTGGTCTATTACATGAACAAGAAGGGAATGTCTATTGTAATAAGTCACAGATCTCTGGGGGTTATTTATTACAGCAACTAGTTCAGTTCAATTCAGTTACTCATTTGCATCCAACTCTTTGCAACCCCATGGATCACAGCATGCCAGGCCTCTCTGTCCATCACCAACTCCCAGAGTTTACCCAAACTCATGTCCATTGAGTCATGATGCCATCCAACCATCTCATCCTCTGTCGTCCCCTTCTCTTCCTGCCTTCAATCTTTCCTAGCATCAGGGTCTTTACAAATGAGTCAGTTCTTCGCATCAGGTGGCCAAAATATTGGAGTTTCAGCTGCAACATCAGTCCTTCCAATAAACAGTCAGGACTGATCTCCTTTAGGATGGACTGGTTGGATCTCCTTGCAGTCCAAGGGACTCTCAAGAGTCTTCTCCAACACCACAGGGAAAAGTATCAATTCTTTTGTGCTCAGCTTTCTTTATAGTCCAACTCTCACATCCATACTTGACTATTGAAAAAACCATAGCATTGACAATACGGACCTTTATTGGCAAAGTAAAGTCTCTGCTTTTGAATATGCTGTCTAGGTTGGTCATAACTTTTCCTCCAAGGAGTAAGTGTCTTTTAATTTCATGGCTGCAGACACCATCTGCAGTGATTTTGGAGCCCAAAAAAATAAAGTCTGACACTGTTTCCACTGTTTCCCCATCTATTTGCCATGAAGCGATAGGATCAGATGCCATGATCCTAGTTTTCTGAATGTTGACCTTTAAGCCAACTTTTTCACTCTCCTCTTTCACTTTCATTAAGAGGCTCTTTAGTTCCTCTTCACTTTCTGCCATAAGGGTGGTGTCATCTGCATATCTGAGGTTATTGATATTTCTCCTGGCAATCTTGATTCTAGCTTGTGCTTTTTCCAGCCCAGCATTTCTCATGATGTACTCTGCATAGAAGTTAAATAAGCAGGGTGACAATATACAGCCTTGATGTACTCCTTTTCCTATTTGCAACCAGTCTGTTGTTCCATGTCCAGTTCTAACTGTTGCTTCTTGACCTGCATAAAAGTTTCTCAAGAGGCAGGTTAGGTGGTCTGGTATTCCCATCTCTTTCAGAATTTTCCACAGTTTATTGTGATCCACAGAGTCAAAGGCTTTGGCATAGTCAATAAAGCAAAAATATGTGTTTTTCTGGAACCCTCTTGCTTTTTCGATGATCCAGCAGATGTTGGTGATTTGATCTCTGGTTCCTCTGCCTTTTCTAAAACCAGTTTGAACATCTGGTAAGGATGCCCTAACTGCTCTTCTACATGAATTTTCCTCTAAGTGATTAGCATATGAACCCCTGTGAGGAAATGCAACACCTTCAGCATCAATGTGCTAAATAGACCCTGAGGATACAAACAATAAATATCTATCATCTGGTTCTTGTAACATAAAACCATATCTAAATAATGCCAACATTTGAGTTGCTATTCCTCTTTTATATTGTATGTTGATTGAGTACTTAGTAATTAGAAAATTATGTGTTTGGCAGACATCTCTTGATTTCCAAATACTCTTTGAATATAAATTATTTAAAATCGCAGCTTTCAGATCAGCCTCACCTCCTTCTCTATTAGCTTAGATGTGGTTTAGTGGTTTTGTTTGTCTCTAAATAGGAAATGGGTCTGTATTCTGTATCTTTTCAGACAATCACCTAGATTTATAAAATACAAAAATGCTGCTTCTTAACCATTGATTAAAAGCATGAACCTCTCACAGATTAACAGTATAAACATAAACATTCACAACTTATTTATTTTTAAAGCAAGCTGGTTAAATTTACATATAGATTACATTTGAAATGTATGAAATATTGTTTTCTTTCATCCTGATGGTTTAATGTGACTCATTTTTAATGGTTGTAGTTCCAGGGACAAAGTACCCTTGGTCTTTCCATCTATCTGGAGATGTGAGAGCCCTAGTCCTGGGCAGAACCAACAGGGTTAGTCTGCAAACTGCTTCTAAGAAGGCAGAGAAAGAGTGTGTTGGAGAGAGATTGATGAGTGAGAATCAAAATGAGCTTAATTGATTTATAGGGCTTGAGGAACTCATGATAACCCTGTCCCCTAGCTCCTCTCAGAAAGAAGTTTATAGATGGGTTGGGGAGACAGTTGGTAATAATCAACCCTTTATATTTGGTACAAACTTTTGATTAACATGACATGATCTCATCTTGATGTTTGCCTGGGAAAGACAAGTATTTCTTGAAATTTGTCAGCCTCTGTTATTCCACAGAAATTGTCATGGTCCAATTCCTTATAATAAAGAGCCTCTATGACAGTGAAAGAGGAGAGTGAAAAAGTTGGCCTAAAACTTAACATTCAGAAACTAAGATCATGGCATTTAGTCCCATCACTTCACAGCACATAGATGGGGAAACAATGGAAATGGGACAGACTTTATTTTGGGAGAGGGGGCTCCATAATCATTGCAGATGGTGACTGCAGCCATGAAATTAAAAGGAGCTTTCCCCTTGGAAGAAAAGCTATTATCAACCTAGAGAGCATATTGAAAAGCAGAGATGTTACTTTGCCAACAAAGGTTCATCTAGTCAAAGCTCTCGTTTTTCCAGTAGTCATGTATGAATGTGAGAGTTGGACTATAAAGAAAACTGAGTGCCAAAGAATTGATGCTTTTGAACTGTGGTGTTGGAGAAGACTTTTGAGAGTCCCATGGACTGCAAGGAGATCCAACCAGTCTATCCTAAAGGAAATCAGTCCTGAATATTCATTGGAAAGACTGATGCTGAAGCTGAAACTACAGCAGTTTGGCCATCTGATGTGAAGAACAGACTCATTTGGAAAGACCTTTATGCTGGGAAAGATTGAGGGCAGGAGGAAACGGGGATGACAGAGGATGGGATGATTGGATGGCATCACTACTCAATGGACATGAGTTTGAGCAAGCTTAGGGAGTTGGTGATGGACAGAGAAGCCTGGCTTGCTGCAGTCCATGGGTTCACAAAGAGTCAGACAAGACTGAGTGACTGAACTGATATATGTATATATATGTGTGTGTGTGTATATATTCTGTTTCTCTGAAGAGCCCTGACTAACGTATAGAATAGCCTGTCTGTTGTTAGGGGTTGTATATTTGGCCAATCCCCTTGACTTATTCTTGGAGGTGGGGTCTTGAAAGTTGCTATTTCAGTAAAATTCTCAAATGATCCTGAGAATTCCTGGTTGAGTATGTGTGCAGCTTTAGATAGCTTTGAAAGACTGATAATAAGCAGAAAACTCAATAATTACCTGTAATGAGTTTTTTGTTTTGAAATAGAACTGATACTTGCCATCCTTGTTCCCCACCTGCCATCCCACCCTCCTGCCTCAGCCCCATAGCTGCATTGGGATGGAATGAACAGACCAGCTTCAATTCCCCCTGCCTGGATCATTTGTAGAACACAACCATGGTACAGAAGCAAGTGTGCTTAAATAACTTCAGATTTTTCTTTGTAAGAAGGCAGATACTAGCTTACAAATAAACATTTGAAAAGGGGAAACAACAAAAGCAGTTTACAGTCAGCTATAGGACTCAAGTCTTCAAATCCAAGAATAGTCAATGGGGAAACTCACAAATCACAAATATGTAGCCAACCTTGCAAATAACCCCTGGAATAGTGCCAATGCCACAGAGCAAGCGTGAAATAAAATCTTTTTGTTGGCTAATGATATAATCTCCTTATTAGTTCCAAGCCAATAGCCATAATTGAAGTACTTGTTTATGGTCCCTATATGGGGACCATAAACAAGTACTTTAATATACATGTTTTAGCACAATTCCATCTTAGCATTATAGTTCCATTGACTCCTACATTTTGAACTTTTGATTTTGTACTGGCTGAGAAAGGTGCAACAAACAAGCTCATAAGTGTGTACTTTTCAGATCATTCATTCATGAATCTAATAAAATTAATGATATTTTATATCTTCATTAGAGATTGTTAGCACATTAGTATGGTGTTTGTTGAAACTGACAAAGTAATAAATTATACTCATGTTTACTATTTCTTGCCCATGGTTATTGGATATACTAATGAAAATGGATAAATAGTTGCATTATTAAATTAAATGCTGAGTTTTCACATGTGTAGTCAATAACTATTCCTAATGCTAGAATACTGACATTGGAATCAGAATGATCAGAATTAAAGGTAAATAAAATTTAGGCATTCTTATAGAAGGAAAGGGGGTTGCAATTCCTAATACATGGGAGCCTTTTCCAAACTCTGTTTCACTAGAATCTTGGAATCCTGATGAGATTCCTCTAAGGGCATCTTGTCTAACAACCACCTGCATCCAAGGAGACTCATTGCTAGCAATTCATCTGTTTTGAGATGTGAATTTTCAATCATGTAGTGATATTTTTGCCAGAAAAATGGCTGAGAACCATAAACTTTGAGCCCAGGTTTTTCATCTGAAGAACAAACATCTTAGTGTGATCATGAGGACAATTCTCAATGCCCAGCATCTAGTATCAGTTGATTATATTTGCTTTTTTGAACCAATGGTTGTCCCAGATTACTTATTTGATTAAAACTACCTCAGCTCTCCTGTGGTCATGTATGGATGTGAGAGTTGGACTGTGAAGAAGGCTGAGCCCGAAGAATTGATGCGATTGAACTGTGGTGTTGGAGAAGACTCTTGAGAGTCCCTTGGACTGCAAGGAGATCCAACCAGTCCATTCTGAAGGAGATCAATCCTGGGATTTCTTTGGAAGGAATGATGCTGAAGCTGAAACTCCAGTACTTTGGACACCTGATGCGAAGAGTTGATTCATTGGAAAAGACTCTGATGCTAGGAGGGATTGGGGGCAGGAGGAGAAGGGGACGACTCAGGATGAGATGGCTGGATGGCATCACAGACACGATGGACATGAGTCTGAGTGAGCTCCGGGAGATGGTGATGGACAGGGAGGCCTGGCGTGCTGCGATCCATGGGGTCGCAAAGAGTCGGACACGACTGAGCAACTGAACTGAACTGAACTGAACCTCAGCTCTCAATAGCTGTCATTTCTAATCTTCCTATCTAAACCTATTCTTGTAAAGGACTAGAATCATTCTCTTAACATTATATCTAAATGTCTTATTAATTTTCAGAGACTTTTCCCCCTTTCCTGATTTTTTACTTCCCTGCATTAGCAGGAATGCATATATTACATTTTAATATGTGGTCCAATATGTGCTCTCACTGGGGTTTATGAGCTAATTTACTTCCCATTGTTTTCTTCAATACTTAAGACTTTTTAAAGTGGTTCTTCCCCCACCTCTGAATTAATGTCTACCAGTTTTAAAACACCATCACCTGTGAAAAAGCAATGTTTTCCTGAGTAGTTAGCAGTTTGAGTCTAGTCAAGCAGGTAAATGTGTGCACAGCAGTGGAGGTTCAGCTGGTGAGTGGAGTGTGGGAACAAAATAATTTTCTGGTCAGTGGTCAGATCACAAGGAGGGAAATAAGATCAGGTGCCAATTGGTCCTCTGACCAAGTGCAGAATGCAAGGGTGCAGCACAGTGGTTTATTCTCATTTGGTGGCTGTAACGGCTTTGCTCTGTTTAGGACAGAGACAGCCAGTCTCTGAGCTTCTCACATCAGTTTTCTTTGGAGCCTACAGTGAACCCCACATGATTCTGGAGGCTGTAGGAAAAGATGAAGCAGAAGACAATCTCCTGTTTTCAAAAGTCTATGGCTCATTGAAGCAAAGCCTAAAAGAACTTGGATAAGTTTGACTGATAGCTTTTTTTTGGCCTGGGTAGTGTTTGCATTATTGTAATTAGTTACTCATTTAAAAAAATCAGCATCTTATTAAAAATATAGATTACTATCATACTTTGGAGAATGGGAAATTGGCATTATTGGGCTTAAATTCCTCTAATGTTTACCTGGAGCTGAAAAGCTCACATGGGTATGAACTTCTCAGTTTTCTACAGTCCTCTCCCACCACCCCTACCCCCAAGTATAATACTCAGTCTGTCTCATTCTCATTTAGTATCTGTGAGGGCTGAATTTTCAGTATATCGGCTTGGATACTTGAGTCAGAATGCTGATGAGGCGGGGGCCGGGGTGGGGGGGGAGGTCAGTGATAACAAGAAGGAAAAGATAAAATTGACCCGAATTCTAATTGACTTGTAGGTCTTTTGAATCAAAATGATGTTAACGAACCTTTTAAAAGTGGCATTTAAATGGGATCATATTATATACAATACTCTGAATCATGTTTTCTTCATTTAACAATAAACAGTAACAACATGTACTGTTCTTTCAATCATTTTTTCTTGAAAGAAATGAAGTTTGATGTTTATCTAATATGTTCCTATTGTCTTTAAAAAATTCTTGTTATTTTGGTTATAGAATCCCCCCTTTTCTACACTAAAAGTTTCACTGGTTATGTGTTGTCTGTCCTTTTTCCATCTACTTCCTATGATCTGGGACTTGGGAAAGCAGTATAGTCCCAGATCTAGACTATGTGATTTAAATTCCAGCATTGCCACTTAGTAGTTGAGTGACTTTGGGCAAATTATGTAGCTGAAATTTCCTCATTTATGCACTGGTGGTAATTAAAATAATAGTTTGCCTACCACATGAGGTTGTGGCGGAGATTCAATGAGTTAATTCATATAATGTATTTTGAATAGTGCATGATATATAATAGATTTTGTTATTCAATTACTCAATTCAATTATTCAGTCATCATCATGCTCAGTTGCTCAGTTGTGTCCATCTCTTTGTGCCCCATGTACTGTAGCCTGCCAGGATCCTCTGTCCATGAAATTTTCCAGGCAAGAATACTGGAGTGGGTTGCTGTTTCCTACTTCATGGGGGTCTTCCAGACCCAGGGATTGAACCCATAACTCTTGCTTATCCTGCATTGGCAGGCAAATTCTTTACCACTGCACCACCTGGGAAGCCCCATTTATTCAATAAGATCTATTATAACTTATTACAAGTCAACTATTTTTGTGATTTTCATGGGTATAAGAGTTTGGGAAATGTTAAATGTAAGAATTATAATAACCACTATTTATTGCTCATCCCATGTAATGGCAAATACATTGCTTAGTTTATTTCATTTTGTCCTCATAGGACTAAGTCACTCCATTGTCATTCAATATATTTATTGAGCATCTATTTTATAACAGACATCCCTCAAGGCACTAGAAATTCAGCAGTGAAGTCATCAGACAAAAAGCTGTCCTCTCACAAAGCTTACATTTCTTACATTGGAGAAAAACAAAATTTTGTTTTATTAAAATAAAATATCTATCATATTAAGAGGCTATGAAAAAATAATAAGGCAGAAATGGTGGGTAACAGATCAGATTTTCTCCATTTCTGTAGGGAAACCAGCACAGAGAGAGAAAGTTGTTAATTGTAATCATGCTTCTTTTTAGGGCATATGCCCAGGTCCTAATAATATCTCTTGTTTTCTATCACTAGAAATATTCAAGGAAAGACAGGACAGAAGCTGTATTTGTAGTCTATGTATTATACCTGGCCTCTGTGGATTGGGTCAGAAGAGGATGTTTGTTTCTAGCTAGGCCAAGGATATAGTTTCTCTTGAGAATTTTGTAATTTGAGTCAAAACTCTCAGGTATGGCAAGTTGGTAGTGGTTTTGGACAGTGCCTATCTGAGAGTGAATGCAGATGTTTGAGCTCACACACATTAGCTTAAGTGAAGACATTATAATTGAAAGACTATGTTAACACAGGTGTAGCAGGTATTGACACATCTACTACAGCCCAAGTGTCCTGCAAACCCATGGAACTAGCAAATGCCCCAAGGCACTGAAGTTGTCCATTTACCACTTCTAGGTGTGTGAGGCTCACACACATCCGCTCAACAAGTCTGTCATTAGGGAGCTGAGCATGTAAATATGCCCTTCATATAAATTCTGCTGAGTCCATCAATACAAGCTAACACACCTGCCACATCTCCAGTTGGGAAAAACTTTTCCTATTTGTTTGAAATGATTACTATTACTTGAGAACAAAATAAAATTTAAATAAATATACATATATGTATATGCACATATACATGTATTCATACACGGACACACATACATATTATACATATACATGTATATGCATACACACAACCATTAAGTATCTATAGGAATTTGAACTCATATCTGTATATTATCTGTAAATTGGTGGCTCTAGTGGTAAAGAACCCACCTGCCAAAGCAGGAGACAAAAGAGATGTGGGTTTAATCCCTGGATTGGGAAGATCCCCTGGAGAAGGGCATGGCAATCCACTCCAGTATTCTGGAGAATCCCATGGAAGAAGAGCCTGGTGGGCTATAGTCCATGGAGTCGCAAAGTGTCAGACATGACTGAAACAACTTAGCTCACAGCACATACTTATTTTGAAGAGTGAGATACATGAAACGGCTTTGAAGAATAAGATGGAGTTTACCTAATTAATATTTTAGGAGGTTAAAGCTTGTTTCATTTCACATTTTTTTCAGTTCAGTTCAGTCACTCAGTTGAGTCCAACTCTTTGCCACCCCATAAACTGCAGCACCCCAGGCCTCCCTGTCCATCACCAACTCCCGGAGTTCGTGGAAACCCATGTCCATTGAGTTGGTGATGCCATCCAGCCATCTCATCCTCTGTTGTCCCCTTCTCCTCCAGCCCTCAATCTTTCCCAGCATCAGGGACTTTTCAAATGAGTCAGCTCTTCACATCAGGTCATCAAAGAACTGGAGTTTCAGCTTCAACATCAGTCCTTCCAATGAACACCCAGGACTGATCCTGGACTGGTTGGATCTCCTTGCAGTCGAAGGGACTCTCAAGAGTCTTCTCCAATACCATAGTTCCAAAGCATCAGTTCTTCAGTGCTCAGCTTTCTTTATAGTCCAACTCTCACTTACACACATGACTATTGGAAAAACAATAGCCTTGACTAGACGGACCTTTGTTGGCAAAGTAATGTCTCTGCTTTTTAATATGCTGTCTAGGTTGGTCATAACTTTCCTTCCAAGGAGTAAGCACCTTTTAATTTCATGGCTGATATCACCATCTGCAGTGATTTTGGAACCCCCAAAAGTAAAGTCAGCCACTGTTTCCCCATCTATTTGCCATGAAGTGATGGGAACAGATGCCATGATCCTAGTTTTCTGAATGTTGACCTTTAAGCCAACTTTTTCAACTCTCCTCTTTCACTTTCATCAAGAGGCTCTTTAGTTCTTCTTCACTTTCTGCCATAAGGGTGGTGTCATCTGCATATCTGAGGTCATTAATATTTCTCCCAGCAATCTTGATTTCAGCTTGTGCTTCATCCAGCCCAGCATTTCTCATGATGTACTCTGCATATTAGTTAAATAAGCAGGGTGACAATATACAGCTTTGATGTACTCCTTTTCCTATTTGGAACCAGTCTGTTGTTCCATGTGCATTTCTAACTGTTGCTTCCTGACCTGCATACAGGTTTCTCAAGAGGCAGGTCAGGTAGTCTGGCATTCCCATCTCTTGAATTTTGCAGTTTATTGTGATCCATGAAGTCATAGGCTTTGGCATAATCAATAAAGCAGAAATAGATATTTTTCTGGAACTCTCTTGTTTTTTCAATGATCCAGCAGATGTTGGCAATTTGATCTCTGGTTCCTCTGCCTTAAAATTAGCTTGAACATCTGGAAGTTCACAGTTCATGTATTGCTGAAGTCTGACTTGGAGAACTTTGAGTATTACTTTACTAGCGTGTGAGATGAGTGCAACTGTGTAGTAGTTTGAGCATTCTTTGGCATTGCCTTTATTTGGGATTGAAATGAAGACTGACCTTTTCCAGTCGTGTGGCCACTGCTGTTTTCCAAATTTGCAGGCATATTGAGTGCAGCACTTTCACAGCATCATCTTTTAGGATTTGAAATAGCTACACCACATAGTTAAGATATGTCAAAAGCTACTAGCTAATTCATTGGTTTCCTGCACTTGAATGGCTTCTATTGATGTCTTCACCTGCTAATGGTCTAAGTATGTCACTCATTACATTTGGGGGAAATGCATATTAAGGTGCTTTGGAAGAAGCTTGGGAAGAAATGTGTTTATCCATATTATACAAGAAACTAATGGACATACATTTGAAGTCTGAATATTTTATTTGGAGGATGACTGTCACAGTACTAGTTGGGTTGCATCTCTCTTAAGAGCTTCAGGAGTGCTTCCTAGAAAGTGATTGGTTTTTACTCTTTGTCCTACTCAATTAGATACTTCGTGAATTGTTGATTTTCCATTTTAACTCACAGAGAAGCCACAAAGTTACAATGGAGTCAGTGCAGTCAGATCAGAGTAGTGCAATGATGTGAGTACTGGATGGAGGTGCTAATAGCTGTGTGATCTCTGCTGCCACTGCTTCTTAGTCACTTCAGTCATGTCTGACTCTTTTCAACCCTACAGACTGCAGCCCACCAGGCTCCTCTGTACATGAGATTCTCTAGGCAAAAGTACTGGAGAGGGTTGCCATGTGCTCTTCCATGATCTTCCCAATCCAGAGATTGAACCCAGGTCTCCTGTGTTGCAGGCAGATTCTTTACCACTGAGCCACCAGAGAAGCCCGTGATCTTCTATAAGTCACACAGTCACTCTAAGACTCAGTGTTCCCATTGGTAAATAAAATACCTACCCTCATTTCCCTCCAGGTTGTTGTGATTCTTAAAGTATATGATGTATGTGAAAATACAACTTTATTTAAGAGATTGATAAAATTATTATATATTTTATNTTGATTACTTGTATTTTATATTATTAATAATTCAGTATTTATTTCCTCATATTAGAGGAAAGAGAGCAAAGGAGGAAAGATTGGTACTTTTGTTTCAGTGAATTTAGGTGAACATCATCAGACAACAACAGAACAAACTTACTAAGTAATAATACTACTGTTCATTTATAAGGAGAAGGAGGGAAAAAAAGAAGGGTGCCTCCAGCTTTGTTCTTAATTTTTAAGATCAAGTTGGCTATTTGGGGATATATTTTAGGACTGTTTTTTCTATTTCTGTGAAAGATAGTATTGAAAGTTTGATAAGGATTGCTTGGAATTTATAGGTAACTTTAGGAAGATTGGATATTAATTCTCCTGAGCCATTAATACATCTGTTGGGGAGCTGGAGCCAAGAATAAGGCCCTTTCAGAATCCCTGGGGCACAGACAGGAGAGTCTGCAGGGTCCCTATGTCAGGAAGTGGGGCAGCTGCGGCTGCGATGGACAGCACAGGAAGCATAGTGGCTTAGAGGAGCTACCCCATGCTCAAGGTCAGGAGCGGTGACTGAGAGAGCCAGGCTGCCGTGGCTCAGGAGCGGCAGAGAGGAGCGACCTCACGTCCGAGGTCAGGGACAGCGAAGGAGAGGGCAACCCCAATTCCAAGGAGTGTGGCTGCAGGGGCGCAGGAGGGCGGAGAGGAGATACTCCAGGTTCAAGGTCAGGAGGGGGGGACTCGTCCAAGGTAAGGAGCAGCAGCTGTGCTTTGCTAGGGCAGCCATGAAGAGATACCCTATGTCCAAGGTAAGAGAAACCCAAGTAAGATGATAGGTGTTGCAAGAGGGCATCAGAGGGCAGACACACTGAAACCATAATCACAGATAACTAGCCAATCTGATCATACAGACCACAGCCTTGTCTAACTCAATGAAACTAAGCCATGCTGTGTGGGGCCACCCAAGATGGAGGGGTCATGGTGGAGAGGTCTGACAGAATGTAGTCCACTGGAGAAGGGAATGGCAAACCACTTCAATATTCTTGCCTTGAGAACCCCATGAAAGTGTGAAAAAGCAAAATGATAGGATACTGAAAGAGGAATTCCCCAGGTCGGGAGGTACCCAATATGCTACTGGAGATCAGTGGAGAAATAACTCCAGAAAGAATGAAGGGATGGAGCCAAAGCAAAACCAATACCCAGTTGTGGATGTGACTGGTGATAGAAGCAAGGTCCGATGCTGTAGAGAGCAATATTGCATCACTTCAGTTCAGTTCAGTCGCTCAGTCGTGTCCGACTCTTTGTGACCCCATGAATCACAACACACCAGGCCTCCCTGTCCATTACCAACTCCTGGAGTTCACTCAGACTTGTGTCCATCAAGTCAGTGATGCCATCCAGCCATCCCATCCTCAGTCGTCCCTTCTCCTCCTGCCCCCAATCCCTCCCAGCATCAGAGTCTTTTCCAATGAGTCAACTCTTCACATGAGGTGGCCAAAGTACTAGAGTTTCAGCTTTAGCATCATCCTTCCAAAGAAATCCTAGGGTTGATTTCCTTCAGAAGGGAGTGGTTGGATCTCCTTACAGTCCAACGGACTCTTAAGAGTCTTCTCCAACACCACAGTTCAAAAGTATCAATTCTTCAGCACTTAGCCTTCTTCACAGTCCAACTCTCACATTCATACGTGACTACTGGAAAAACCATAGCTGGAGTGTTAGGTCCATGAATCAAGGCAAATTGGAAGTGGTCAAACAGGAGATGGCAAGAGTGAATGACATTCTAGGAATCAGCGAATTAAAATGGACTGGAATGGGTGAATTTAACTCGGATGACCATTATATATACTACTGTGGGCAGGAATCCCTTAGAAGAAATGGAGTAGCCATAATGGTCAACAAAAGAGTCTGAATTGCAGTACTTGGATGCAGTCTCAAAAACGACAGAATGCTCTCTGTTTGTTTCCAAGGCAAATCATTCAATATCACAGTAATTCAAGTCTATGCCCCAACCATAACGCTGAAGAAGCTGAAGTTGAACGGTTCTATGAAGACCTACAAGACCTTTTAGAACTAACACCCCAAAAAAGATGTCCTTTTCATAATAGGGGACTGGAATGCAAAAGTAGGAAGTTAAGAAACATCTGGAATAACAGGCAAATTTGGCCCTGGAGTACGAAATGAAGCAGGGCAAAGGCTAATAGAATTTTGCCAAGAGAACACACTGGTCATAGGAAACACCCTCTTCCAACAAAACAAGAGAAGACTCTCCACATGGACATCACTAGGTGGTCAACACCAAAATCAGATTGATTATATTCTTTGCAGCCAAAGATGGAGAAGCTCTATACAGTCAGCAAAAGCATACTGAGAGCTGACTGTGGCTCAGATCATGAACTCCTTATTACCAAATTCAGGCTTAAATTGAAGAAAGTAGGGAAAACCACTAGACCACTCAGGTATGACCTAAATCAAATCCCTTTTGATTATACAGTGGAAGTGAGAAATAGATTTAAGGGACTAGATCTAATAGACAGAGTGCCTGATGAACTATGGGCAGAGGTTCAGGACATTGTACAAGAGACAGGGATCAAGACCATCCCCATGGAAAAGAAATGCAAAAAAGCAAAATGGCTGTTTGAGGAGGCCTTACAAATAGCTGTGAAAAGAAAAGAGGTGAAAAGCAAAGGAGAAAAGGAAAGATATAAGCATCTGAATGCAGAGTTCCAAAAAATAGCAAGGAGAGATAAGAAAGCCTTCCTCAGCCATCAATGCAAAGAAATAGAGGAAAACAACAGAATGGGAAAGACTAGAGATCTCTTCAAGAAAATTAGAGATACCAAGGGAACATTTCATGCAAAGATGGGTTCGATAAAGGACAGAAATGGTATGGACCTAACAGAAGCAGAAGGTATTAAGAAGAGATGGCAAGAAGACACAGAAGAACTATACAAAAAAGATCTTCACAACCCAGATGATCGATGGTGTGATCACTCACCTAGAGCCAGACATCCTGGAACGTGAAGTCAAGTGGGCCTTGGAAAACATTGCTACGAACAAAGCTAGTGGAAGTGATGGAATTCCAGTTGAGCTGTTTCAAATCCTGAAAGATGATGCTGTAAAAGTGCTGCACTCAATATGCCAGCAAGTTTGGAAAACTCAGCAGTGGCCATAGGACTGGAAAAGGTCAGTCTTCATTCCAATCCCAAAGAAAGGCAATGCCAAAGAATGCTCAAACTATCACACAATTGCACTCATCTCACATGCCAGTAAAGTAATGCTCAAAATTCTCCAAGCCAGGCTTCAGCAGTACGTGAACCATGAACTTACAGATGTTCAAGCTGGTTTTAGAAAAGGCAGAGGAACCAGAGATCAAATTGCCAACATCCGCTGGATCATGGAAAAAGCAAGAGAGTTCCAGAAAAACATCTCTTTCTGCTTTATCGACTATGCCAAAGCCTTTGACTGTGTGGATCACAATAAACTGTGGAAAATTCTGAGAGAGATGGGAATACCAGACCACCTGTCTGCCTCTTGATAAACCTGTATGCAGGTCAGGAGGCAACGGTTAAAACTGGACATGGAACCACAGACTGGTTCCATATAGGAAAGGAGCATGTCAAGGCTGTATATTGTCACCCTGCTTATTTAACTTATATGCAGAGTACATCATGAGAAACACTGGGCTGGAAGAAACACAAGCTGGAATTAAGATTACCAGGAGAAATATTAATAATCTCAGATATGCAGATGACACCACCCTGATGGCAGAAAGTGAAGAGGAACTAAAAAGCCTCTTGATGAAAGTAAAAGAGGAGAGTGAAAAAGTTGGCTTAGTCAACATTCAGAAAACTAAGATCATGGCCTCTGGTCCCATCACTACATTCGAAATAGATGGGGAAACTTTGGAAACAGTGTCAGACTTCATTTATTTGGGTTCCAAAATCACTGCAGATGGTGATTGCAGCCATGAAATTAAGACGCTTACTCTTTGGAAGGAAAGTTATGACCAACCTAGATAGCATATTAGAAAGGAGAGACATTATTTTGCCAACAAAGGTCCGTCTAGTCAAGGCTAAGGTTTTTCCAGTAGTCATGTATGGATGTGAGAGTTGGACTGTGAAGATAGCTGAGCACTGAAGAATTGATGCTTTTGAACTGTGGTGTTGGAGAAGACTCTTGAGAGTCCCTTGGACTGCAAGGAGATCCAATTAGTCCATCCTCAAGGAGATCAGTCCTGGGTGTTTATTGGATGTACTGATGCTGGAGCCGAAACTCCAATACTTTGGCCACCTCATGTGAATTGTTGACTCATTTGAAAAGACCTTCATGCTGGGAGGGATTGGGGGCAGGGAGAGAAGGGGATGACAGAGGATGAGATGGCTGGATGGCATCACCGACTCGATGGACATGAGTTTGGATAAACTCTGGGAGTTGGTAATGGACAGGGAGGCCTGGCGTGCTGTTTCATGGGATCGCAAAGAGTAGGACACGACTGAATGACTGAACTGAACTGAACTGAGCTATGTCAGCAGAACTGTTCATGGACTGTGGCTGGGATAGGCTAGAGCCCAGTTACTGGGCGCTTTCTGAATCTATCCTTGGTTTGGCCTACCTCCATGGTCTCATGGACCACATTTAAGGGGATGCAGTCAGTCCACAGGCCCCTGTAGCATCCCATAGGTGGGACAGAGGTCTGTACACATATTACCCGAGACACATGTAGCAGTGACTGTTCCCACAAACCCTGGCATATGGTTATGGTGACAGAACCAAAGCCAATCTGGGCTGTTGCTGAGTCCTCAGGAGTACAGAGTTGTTTATGTATCTGAAGCCAGCATCCCATTTGAGTAGTCAGTTACTGGAGTGCAAGTCTGCCTCCTCAGACATCTCTCCACAGTCTTAGAGTCCATTGGTTTTCATAATCTCCTACCAAGATCTCAAAGCTCCCACGGAGGCACTTCTGCCTATGAAAGGGTGCCAAACTATTGCTGTTAATATGAACAAGTGATGTCTTAATCTGCCATCTTGCTGATGTTGCTCAAAGACAACCGTTACATATTGATTGAAAGAAAACAGCACATAAGGCTAGAGACAGCCAAGAAATTAAAGAGGGCAGACTCTGGGTTGTAGATTTTACATTTATTTTATTTTTCTCAACCTCAGGGGGATGATGAGGTTCAGCTTTGAGTCTTGTTTCTTTCCTGGATCAGTTGTGCCTCTGGATATGTGAGGTTAGGTTGGAATTGGCTAGGGTTAGTTGGTTCAGCCCTGAAGCAGTTCTTTCACTATGCACCTTCCATAATCTGTGGCTCTGTGGTGTGAGTTGATGGTAAAAATCCCTATTTGTATTAATGATTCCAGTGTCTCAAGGGCAGATGTATTTTGCCCAAGGTGTCTGAATGAGCCTGCTGGCTCTACTCAGGCCATTATGGTTACCAGTTTCCTAGGATAAATTAACTGAGAGTCCTGGCTTGTGGCTCAGGAAGCAATGGAGATGGATGCTCAGCCTGTTTTATCAGTGAGATTGTCATGTGACTCCATCATACTTGGTAATGAGCAATCATGATTTTCTTTATGAAAATCTCTCTTCTCCCTCCCTTAATGATTATGAGCTTCTTAATATCTTTGTTCTTCTCATGTGTTATCAATTAAGTGCCAGTTATTCAGAGTAGAATCTTCTAAAGATAAATCTTCCTCTCTGCTTTGTTCCAGATGGCTTCCATAATTGGCTTATTACGTTTGCAGCTGTTATAGAGAAATACAGAAAATAAGCCAACAATGGATTGCAGCAGCTAGTGAAAGTGGCCTTTTGCTGTTGATTATTCTCTGTTTGGAAACAAATATAGTCTGTATATCATCTGAGGCATTTTGCTTCCTAAACTCAGAAATTATGAGTTTTTGAAAGTACAGACTTATCATCTGGTATGGGAAGGTGGTCTTGTTGCTTCTGGGAAAGCTGACTTTCTGAAAATAAATTTAGTAGGAAATATCATATTTTTCATTGAACTGACTTTTGAAGAAATTATAAAATTATAGTCTTTTATACTTTAAAATCCCCCTATATAGTTTTAAGAGTGTTTCAGCAATAATAGTGAAAAGAAAGCCAGGCAGGTTTAATTATAACTATTGTGATTATTCCCATATACCTGAGGGACAGTTGAGGTACACAGACGTGAGATGGCTACTCAAGGTCATATAGCTTTCCAGTGGTAGAATAATTCAGGTCTTCTGGTTCTTGGCCTAGTCCTCTTTGCTTTTCACTCTTGCCATATCATACCCTAGTATTCAGGAGCCTTAATTGAATATCATATGATAGATATTGTACCTCCAATAGAAGATAGTTCTCACACTTCTAAGTTTCAAGGAAGGAAGCAAGAGGCAACTCAGCTTTTTACTACAATATTCTCCCTTCTATGATATGAGATAGTCTAAAATGTCACTGTCCATCTAGCAGAGGAATCTTTCCTATAGCATCTGTTACTAAAGTCTTCCAGTCTCTGATGAAGTGTTTCTAGTGATAAACTGATTTGTTTCACTTGGGGATAATTCCCAGTTATTAGAATGAATTAAAATAGGTCTCTTATGACCTTAAATTGGTCTTAGGATAGACATCTGTGTTTTCATTTCATATGCTTGCAGGTGTCAAAAGATTTTTGATTAGATGATTTAAAGTTTATTTTAAAAATTTTAACTAAAATAGTTCTTATATTAGAAATTTATCATTTTATTTTTGCTATTTTCACATAAACCTTGACACTCTAATATATCATCATACACTATATACTGTCATGTTGGCCAATTTTGCTTGTCAGATCCTTTAATATTTTTCAAAATGTGCAATCAAAAGATCTTCTCAATATATCTGCTAAGTGAAGGAATGTTTCAATGTTATGATGAAGAGATGTAAACATGTTTAAAGCATCTATTTGGAAAATTATTACAAAGTTCTTCATGCTTTACAAGGTTAAATTGAAAGATCTTTTGGGTGATAAAAGTAGAACTTAAAGTAGGTACATAGATGTGAAGGACATGTAAAAAGAATGATGAGAAATTTTGTTTTACCTCTCAAAAAAAAATTTCATAGGCTATATGGATCAGAAATAAGATGCATTATCCCAGTTGAGAGGAAAAGGTCAAAGTTGATAACTAGAAAGAAATAAAATTATATTATTAAATTTAGGGAAAAAGTCACATAAGATTGACTATAAATAAGATTTCATAATTAACCCTTCTTGGTATCATAAGAGTGGAGCAAAAAAGAGGTCAACTGGAGCACAACCAAATAATCTGAGGATCTGATTCATGGTAAATTGCATGTGTCCCCCTCTTTGTTATGCTCACTTATCTCTCACTGACAAATAAGCCAAGCCATGTCTAAATATCAGTAACATTACTTGGGTTAGTAAAACTCTTATTCTAGCTAGCTTCACATTGGGAGAAGACTGGAAAAAATTTGAGAGAGTTGAAAAGAACCAGCAATATTGACAAACCTTACAGACAAAGAAAAAAAGGGAAAAACATTAAAGAAAAAAAGCTCAAATCAATAAAGAGATGTCCTTACCAATACCATAAAAATTAAAAAGATAATAAGGAAATTGTTTGAACAACCTTATACCAAAAATTAGACAACTTAGATGAAATAAAAAAATGTCTAAGCAGATATAAATTGCCAAAAGAAGAAATAAAGATCTGAGTTGACCTATAACAAGTACATGAATTAGTAATTATAAATCCTCCCACAAAGCAAAGCCCAGGTTTAGAGGANAATTACAGTATATAAAGTAATGAAATATTATGAATCCATTAAAATAATTCAGAATTTTATTTATTGATCTGGAAAGATATTCATGGATAATTGATACTTTACAAAGCAGACAGAATAAATAGCATGTACTATATAATGTTCCATTTGCACTTCTAAGTACGGAGAACTGTCTAAGGATATTCAGAATTAATAATTAGCACTGAGTTGTGGCATTGAGTATCAGGTTTTTTCTTTTTCTTTATATTCTGGGACAAGGGATTATGGTTTGAATTCTTTAAATAAGTATATAAAGAATATAAGTATATAAAAGATAAAGATTTTGATTCTATGTGTTTCCTTTGACTATATAAATTGGTTTTGTTTGTTTTTGGAATACTCCACCTGGTCTTTCTCTCTCTCTGACCTCTGTGTATAGTTTCTGGCAGTCCTGGCCTGGTATTCTTTGACTTCATTTGTTAGTTCTACATCTTATCTTAGTTTCCAGGTAAGTGGAACCCTGGAGTTTTCTTATCCATCATCGCAGTTAAACATATAGAGGACACTGTCTTAATTTCACAGCATACCAGCTGTACAACAGGGAATCAAATTTGGCATTGTATAGTCCCTTCAGATAAACTTAAAGTTTATATTCTTGACTGAGTTGCTCTCTGATTTAGTGGCACTGATTGCCTGTTTAAATGTATGAATGATGGGGGAGTAATCATGCTTCCCAAGAAACAACCACAATTGACAGGCTATTCAGCAAGGAAAATGATGTCTTAATGTGAATGTTAATTTTCAACACATTTCCATTGTGTATATGTTTAGGAATAAGATGTCAATCTTAAGAAACATTTTATTTTTTAATTAACTTTTAATTTGAGAGTAGTTCTAGATTTACAGAAAATTTCCCAGGAGAGTACAGACTTCTCATATACTCATACCAAGTTTCCCCTGTTACAGCTCATATTACTATGGTGAATTTATCACAATTAACGTACCAATATTTTTACATTATTATAATTAAATTCCAATGTTATTCAGAGTTCCTTAGTTTTTAATTAATGTTCTTTTTCTTTTCAGGATCAACCTAGGACCCCATATTGCATTTATTCATGTTCCCTGAGTGAGGTTCCTCTTGGCTCTAATACATGTACAGACTTTTTAAGACTGAAAAGTTTGAGCATACTGGACAGGTATTTTGTAAAAATAGAGCTTCCCTGGTGGCTTAGTAGTAAGAATCTGCCTGCCAGTGCAGGAGACATGGGTTCAATCTCTAAGTCAGGAAGATTCCCCTAGAGAAGGAAAGGGCAACTCACTCCATTATTTTTGCTTGGGAAATCCCACGGAAAGAGGAGCCTGGTAGGTTAAAATCCATGGGGTTGCAAAAGGATCACACACAAGCTAGTGACTAAACAACAACATTTTGTAAAATGTCCCTCAACTATGGCTTGTCTGATATTCTTCTTAGGATAAACTTATGGATGTAGGTTTGTGGAGGAAACCACAAATGTAAAATGCCACTCTCACTGTGTACATGCGTGCAAAGGTGCTTCAGTTGTATCTGACTCTTTGTGACCCCAAGGACTGTAGCCCACCAGGCTCCTCTGTCCATGGGATTTTCCAGGCAAGAAGACTGGAGTGGGTTGCCATGCCCTCCTCCAGGGGATCTTCCTGTCCCAGGGATTGAACCCACATCTCATATGTCTCCTGCATTGGCAGGAGGGTTCTTTACCACTAGTGCCACCTGGGAAGTCTGCCTCTCTCATTATATCACATCAAAGATGTATTCCATTAATATACCTTATCACTCTTGATGTTAGTCATGATCACCTAACAAAGTAGTATTTATTAGGTTTCTCCACCGTCAAAGTAATTTTCCCCTCCTTTCTCCATGTTGTACTCTTTAGAAGGGAGTCACTATATACTGCCCACATTTAAGGAGATGGGAATTATGTTCTGTCTTCTTAGGGTAAAGTGTCTGGAAAAATTATTTTGCCTTCTTCTGATGGGAGATTTGTCTCTTTTGTCCATTGTTTATTTAATCATTCACTTATGTAAGTATGGACTTAAGAGTATTTATTTTATACTTTATAATACAATGCTACTTAATTTTATGCTCAAATTGTTTGAACTTTGACCATTGGGAGCTTTATTAGTTGGCTCTATGTCTCTTTGAAATGTCCCTGTCCTGTGTGTTCCTTACTTTTTACACAATGCTTCAGGCTTATCCCATGTATTTCCTTCCCTACATCTAGTATCAGCCAATTCCAAGGAGTCCTTGTTTCAGTGGTGGCCATGGCATCATTAGGACTTCCCTGGTGGCTCAGATGGTAAAGCGTCTGTCTACAATGTGGGAGACCTGGGTTCAATCCCTGGGTTGGGAAGATCACCTTGAGAAGGAAATGGCAATCCACTCCAGTACTATTGCCTGGAAAATCCCATGGACAGAGGAGCCTGGTAGGCTACAGCCCACGGGGTCGCAAAGAGTCGGACACGACTTCACTTTCACTTTCATTTCCAAAGAATAGCAAGGAGAGATAAGAGAGCCTTCCTCAGTGGTAAATGCAAAGAAATAGAGGAAAACAACAGAATGGGAAAGACTAGAGATCTCTTCAGGAAAATTAGAGATACAAAGGGAACATTTCATGCAAAGATAGGCTCAATAAAGGACAGAAATGGTATGGACCTAACAGGAGCAGAAGATATTAAGAAGAGGTGGCAAAAATACACAGAAGAACTGTACAAAAAACATCACGATGGTGTGATCACTCACCTAGAGCCAGACATCCTGGAATGTGAAGTCAAGTAGGCCTTAGGAAGCATCACTGTGAACAAAGCTAGTGCAGGTGATAGAATTCCAGTTGAGCTATTTAAATTCCTAAAAGATGATACTGTGAAAGTGTTCCACTCAATATGTCAGCAAATTTGAAAAACTCAGCAGTGGCCACAGGACTGGAAAAAGTCAGTTTTCATTCCAATCCCAAAGAAAGGGAATGCCAAAGAATGCTCAAACTACTGCACAATTGCACTCATCACACGCTGGTAAAGTAATGCTCAAAATTCTCAAAGCCAGACTTCAGCAATACGTGAGATTGCTGAAATGGATGTGAGAGTTGGACTATAAAGAAAGCTGAGCACAGAAGAATTGATGCTTTTGAACTGTGGTGTTGGAGAAGACTCTTTGGAGTCCCTTGGACTGTAAGGAGATCCGACCAGTCCATCCTAAAGGATATCAGTCCTGGGTGTTCATTGGAAATACTGATGTTGAAGCTGAACCTCCAATACTTTGGCCACCTGATGCAAAGAGCTGACTCATTTGAAAATATCCTGATACTGGGAAAGATTGAGGGCAGGAGAAGAAGGAGATGACAGGATGAATTGGTTGGATGGCATCACCAACTCAATGGACATGGGTTTGGGTAGACTCCAAGAGTTGGTGATGAATAGGGAGGCCTGGTGTGCTACGGTTCATGGGGTCGCAAAGAGTGGGACAGAACTGAGTGACTGAACTGAACTGAACTGAACTGATAGTGTATAGCCTCAGGTTAATTCTCAGCTTTTCAGTGGGTGGGTGTCTCAGGGCTGTGACCTTCCAAAGGCTTCTATGCTGGTATCCAGTGGTATAGCCTCTGGCTGCAGTGTTTCTGTACTTATTTGAATGTATTTTTCCTGTTGATTGAGTTTTTTCCTCTTTTATATGAGATAAGAAGAGTGTAAGAAAGTTACAGTAGGAGGGATTCCTTTTCCCCACTTGAGATTAGGTTTCAGAATTGCACACTGTGGCAAAATCTTTTTTCCTGGACATTAAGTTTTGTTATGAAGAAGGTTCTGCATGTATTGCATAATGGTTACACTTTCCTGTCTCTTGCCTGAGTCAAGAAGGAATCTTTCTCAGATTCTCACCGTGAGAACTCTGTGAGGTTCCTGGTGAAAAAGCCTATGAATTCCTCTAAGACTGAATCCACAAGGAGTTTCTTATTTTCAAATTAGTCCATTCTTAAGTTTCAGCATTTTGTCAAAGTTACCACTTACATATTCTTACCAGTTTATGGCTCCACAAGTTTGTGCTCCAGGTAAGTGGATCCCAGAAGCTGTGTCTCTCCAGATTTTCTAGGGGGGGCATTTGCCTTATGACTTCAGTATTTTGATGGAGCTAAGAAAACTGGTTGATTTTGTTTGTTCACCACCTGACAAGTATGAGAGTGATAGCTTCCAAAATCTTTACATGTCAAAGCTGAAGCCAGAAGACAAACTTTATTTTTCAAAGGTAAGGGGAAGAGTTGAGCTATTTAAATGTTGTTTTAAGAAGATCCTGTAGAATGACTAGGCACAGAAATGGTTTAAATTTTCTTTAATGGAGACAAGATGAATAAAATCCAGAAATTAGGGAAAATTTTTTTTTTCTTTTTTTGGTTCTAGTCTGTGCTCACTAGATATGTATGATTCATCTACGTTCAATCCCCTTGACTCTTAACCCCTACATATCAAAATGTTAATGACAAAAATTTTATTCTTAATATGCTCCACATACTGTGCTAAATTGTTTTCATTCAGTATCTGGCTTAGTCCTCACCATAAAAAATTTTTATTTCACTCTTTTAAGAATATTTTGCCAGTTGTTACTGAAGTTTAGTGATTTGTTCAGTATCATTCACCTAGGGAATGGTTGATATTTTACTTTGAACTTGGATTCTCTGACTCCAAAACACAAATTCTCAATCATTGTACCATCATTATTATTTAATAGATCATAATAATGAAAGCTGTTTTAGAATTCTCTGGAATGACATAGATACATTTTAAGAAATGAGGATAAGATTGTGTATGTCCCTTGATTACTTTGGGATAGAATTAATGCTTTGCTCTACATTTGATCATTAAGAGTCTCTCCTAAACAGCTGTTTTATCCACTCTTGAATCCCAACTTTACCTTTGATTTCACAGACAACTGATCCTCTAATTTGTCTTCCATGGCAATGGAAGACAACTTGTCTCTCCCTGTGTTTGGATTAGTACCAGAGCACTGGGTCTGCCAGAGGAAGTCTCTAATATTGGCAAATAATTAAAGTGTAAAGAAGGGAGGTGTTGGGAAATAGAATTTCCCTGAATTTGTGTGTTTCTCTCTAAGGCCTCCTGAGCCACAGAAACATATATACTATGAAATTAGAAAATGTTTGCTTTCACTTTTCCTTTAAACATTTTCTTGTATCACAATGATTACATCTGTAGCTATTCATTTAAAATTTTTCTTATGGAGCCAAAATCCAGAAGATTTCATTCACATATAGGCACCTAGGTTATCTCTGCAGGTACAGGGTAAGCTGGAGACCTTTCTTCCTAGGTACTACATTTTAAGAAAGTATGAGGCCTGGGGATTTTGAGACATCTTTAGTTGACAAAATCCAAGAGTTTTGTGGTTGTCTGTCTCCTAGAGAGTTTTTTTTACATTAGAAAGAGTTAGAGTTAGAAATCAAACCCATTACATTTCCAAGTAGACCCTTTCAGGAGGGGAAGGTTACAACTTCATCCTCTCTCATAAATCAAGAAAAAATAATTTGTTTCTTTTCCTTCTCCTGTGGAGTGTCTGACTACTTATGTAAGAAAAAACATTCACTGGCTTTCATTTTGTCACCCCAGGTATAAGGACTGGGATAAGAAGTGGGGAAGGGAGAGGCAGTACATATTACTTGCTACTGCTAAGTTGTCTCAGTCGTATCCAACTCTGTGCGACCCCATAGACGGCAGCCCACCAGGCTCCCCCATCCCTGGGATTCTCCAGGCAAGAATACTGGAGTGGGTTGCCATTTCCTTCTCCAGTGCATGAAAGTGAAAAGTCAAAGTGAAGTCGCTCAGTCGTGTCCGACTCTTAGTGACCCCATGAACTGCAGCCTACCAGGCTCCTCCATCCGTGGGATTTTCCAGGCAAGAGTACTGGAGTGGGGTGCCATTGCCTTAATGTGAAGTAGTTAATAAAAAGTACGTCTTCAACCAAGAACACCTTGTGTGTGCATTCAGGATAAAGTTAATGAAGATAAATATTAAAAACCCAACAGGAGGAAAGGAAGATGGCTGTGACAGTGAATCCAACTAAGACAATTTTAATTGGATAAAGTTTCTTTCAGCCAAACTGTGAGACCACCAAGAACTCTAAGGCTTTTTGAGGGGTCTAGTGCCCCATCCTGGAGAAGGCAATGGCACCCCACTCCAGTACTCTTGCCTGGGCAATCCCATGGACAGAGGAGCCTGGTAGGCTGCAGTCCATGGGGTTGCTGAGAGTTGGACACGACTCAGTGACTTCACTTTCACTTTTCACTTTCATGCATTGGAGAAGGAAATGGCAACCCACTTCAGTGTTCTTGCCTGGAGAATCCCAGGGACCAGGGAGCCTGGTGGGCTGCCGTCTATGGGGTCGCACAGAGTCGGACACGACTGAAGTGACTTAGCAGCAGCAGCAGCAGCAGCAGTGCCCCATCCAGGGCTGGACTTGGCAAAGACAGGGATAAAAAGTTGATTGTAGTGTATTCCCAGGCTCTCCCTCTCCTGTGCCTCCTTCCCAGTTCTATGTCCCTCAGGGAAGCCCTCAGCCCTCAGGATCCTGCTGCTTTCTCCCAGGAATTATCACCACTATACGCCTTGAACTCTACTGGATACATTGTAATCATTCTGTCTTCCCAGCTAAGAAAGGCTTAAGAGACTTCCCTAGATTACACAGCTAATTCGGAGCCAGCCCCAAATCTCTATTATTATCTGCCTAATCAAACAGTCTGTGTTTTGTCCACATTGTATACTTTCCTTTTTCATGACACTCCCACAATTAAAATTTATTTTCAGAAGAGACATTGTCTCTGATGTTTATATCCAATCATGCAATTGTGAAAGTCAAAATGGAGTCAGTATTGATGAGAACTCTCCAGAATGGAGCTGGAGGCCATGGAGGAAGTGTGGCATAAATGTCTCAGCGCTGATAAAAATCTGACTTTTAACCATTTACTGTCTTAACACAGGCTCCAGAAAGAGCATGTGTACAATATTCCAGACTCTTAAGATGCTTACTGGACCCTTACCCTAAGTGACTGGTGTTAGGCTACTCCATAAGGACAAATCATTTTTTTCTCATGTTAAAATCAATCATAATTCTTGCCAGGCAACTCTAACAAATTTGTGGCTTTTGTCTTTATAAGGTCACTGCATCTTTCTCTTCCCTAGAACACTCTTTTGGTTTGACATGAATCTGTGTCTTCCGAACTGGAGTTCTTAAGATCCCAAGTAAAGCTATTTATTCTTTGTAGACATGATAGAGGTTATTTTTTGACAAAATTCGGTAAATGTTTTCCTCTTCTTAGGGGTATTCATTTTAAGTCTTCTATGTCAAATTTGAATGAAAGCTTTGACTCCTTGGTTTAGATATTTTAAATATCAGAGAAGGATGACTTAGGTGCTTTGGCTCAGTGGGTCTTTTCCATGTGTCTGAAGTAATCCACTTCTTTCATTTTTTATACACAGTTCTTAGGCTTATTAAAACAATCACAGAGATGGGAAAGCTTGCACTGGGGTTACATTTTTTCATAAAGAAAGATCTTTACATATTTTTGTCAATAGTGCAGGGTTGAAAGGATTTATGTCAACTACAATGGCTATTTTTAAAATTATTATTCAAATAATACACAGACACCCAGAGTTTGTTTGCTCCAGATTTGAGCAACCATTTTCTTTTGAGCAAACTAAAGGTCTCCAAATAATGTTGCCCAAATGAATTCTAACATCTTTCGTTTGGCTGAAAACTCTTAATGTTTCATTAGAGGCAAAATTACCAGTAACTAGCATGACAAAAATTTTTGTTTCTCCAGGAAATTACTAGTTTAATCCTTCTTTGACCCAATCTGTCCTAATAGCATCCCCTTTCTCTATCAGAAGAGTTCCAGTTTGGCTGAATTGTATAACTAATCAACAGATCTTTTTTTTTTTTTTCATTCTCCGATAATTCCAAAAAGCCCCAAACAATCTTTGTTTTCCAATCCATCCTAGGGAGAGATTTGGAGTTGTCAAAGAAAATATCTTTTTCTCAGCTTGCTCTAGTTAGATTCTCCTGCCAACAAAGATATTTTCCTATACTCAGAAGCCTACTAAATATGATATTTGCCTTATTGCTTTATAATGCAGAGTGTGCTGATGGGGCCAGCAGAAGTAAAATAAAAATAAAGCTCCATTGCATATTTAAATGGATTCCCAGTTCCGGGAATCATGGTAGCTAAACATTATGAGGCTATAAAGAGCAAAGTGGTTGAAAACAACTCACTGGACTGTTCATGCTTTCCAGGTTGCTGCCTGTGGCTGCCTCTCCCTGGAGTGGGAGCCCTCCTTTCTCCCATCAGAGTTGGGAGGCTCAAGCAATAATTCCAAGAAAGAAGCAGGGTCACAAATGTTTCTTAAGAAGGCAATAGTGTGTTTGAAAGGAAGGGTTTATTTAGATCCAGGTTTCAATCCTGTGACTAGAAATAATGTATAAGAAATAGTTTGCACAATAATTTTCTAATCTCTATGAAGTGGACAATAATTCTTGTCAACTACAAACTGGCACTTACCAAGAGCATTGCCAATGGCTGAACAACAAGGCATCTGCCATCTCCTCTGTGGAGGCTGAACCCCATGCTGCTATAGCTGCTGACCTTCAGCAGTCCCTGAGGGAGTTCCGGGTGGAGTGAGGCACTCTGTGCTCCAGGGAATCTGGTGGGACAGGTCTTTAGATAGTTGGATATTTTTAGAAACAGATTTATGATCTCAGTCCTTGCATCTCCTCATATCTAGAGAAGCACTAAATCCCTTCATGGTGACATCAGACCCTCATAGCTAACACAAAAACCTTTTGTAAATTGAGTGCTTCGTGGTATTGAACTCCCCCTTCATCAAACCTTATATATTTTCTTTCCCCCACTGCCACTTTGGAGCAGTCTCTCAGAGCTATCTGAGATGCTGCCTCCCAGGCTGCAGTCCTCATTTGCCCCAAATAAAACTTAACTCACAACTCTCAAGTTGTACGTCCTTTTTTTGTCAACATTCCTCTCTTAGAGAGCTGTTTTAAGATAATGAACACAGAGTATCAACTGTACCTGCCAGCTCCGTTGTTGTCTGACTCTGTGACCTCATGAACTGTAGCTTGCCAGTCTCCTCTGTCCATGGGATTTCCCAGGCAAGTGGGTTGTCATTTCCTTCTCCAGGGGATCTTCCAGACCTAGTAATCAAACCTGCTTGGCAGGAAGATTCTTTACCACTGAGCCCCCTGGGAAGCCCATCTGACAGCTAGTAGGAGCTTAATTAGCTCTGTACTTAGGACATTCTTTGATTTGGGGCTACGTCCCTCTGTTACCCCTGTCCTTCCTCTTAGCTTTTCCTTTTTCTTTCTGATTTTAACCATGTCTGGGCTACCTATAGTTATTTTTGTTGTTGTTGTGTGTAGTTTCAAAGAATATATGGAGTCTTTTCCCTGGTGGCTCAGAGGTTGAAGCATCTGCCTGCAATGTGGGAGACCTGGGTTCAGTCCCTGGTTTGGGAAGATCCCCTGGAGAAGGAAATGGCAACCCACTCCAGTATTCTTGCCTGGAGAATCCCATGGGTGGAGGAGCCTGGTGGGCTATAGTCCACGGGGTCGCAAAGAGTTGGACATGACTGAGCGACTTCACTTTCACTTTGAAAAAGACAGTGTTTATACACTGTGTGCTAACACAGCCTCTCTGCTTTTCTTTTCTTGTTTTTTTTTTTTTCATTTGGTGTTTCATTTTGAATGCTCAGCACAATTTTGGGGGTATTTTCAGCTTTATGGATTTATGTGAGGGGAATGTGTGTATATGCATTTTCTATCCAACAGTCATGATTCAAATATTTGTCTTCTGCAGCTAATAATCAGAGTGTTAGATATCTGCAGCCCTTTGGTTTGTTTGTTCTTTGCTTCTCATCTGAAAAGTGCCTCAGGCTCTCTCCTTGTCCCACTTTGTTTGGAGTGCAAGCAAGCTTACATCTGTGATCATCACTATAACTACTGAACTGAGTTTTAGAACATTTTGCTCCTGTTGTGGAAAGCACCAGGAGGCCAGACTTAGAAATCAGTGTCTATGCTTGGGTAGAAATGGAGGTCCTATGAGCCTCTCTTTAGAACATAACTTTATATCTGAGCATCCTTGTACCTGGAAGCTGTCAACAAATGGAGTGAAAACTGAGTAAGGAAGGAGGAAGCAAAATGATGTACCAGGTCAGAGGAGTGACCCCTCTGGGTAAAGCCATTAAATATTGATGGCTTGGGGAAAAGGATGGTAAAGAAAAATTGGGATAAGGAAGAGCTCTCTGAATATCTTACCCTGTCCCCTGCTCTACCAAAGAAGAAAAAAAGAAAAAAGTTGCCAAAGGCCTGAGAGAAATTGTTTAGTGAGAATGATTAGGAGAAATTTGAAAATGCAGCAAGCTAGCAGATGGGTAATATTTTGGAGTCTTACTGTAACAAAATCTCTTATGGAGCAAATTCAAGACATAGTAAGTTTTTCTTAAATCCAAAGGTGAGGGAATTAGTATACTAGTGTATGGAATATAGAATAGATTTGTGTTTATATTTTCTATTTCTGGACTCAAAAAGACTAGAGATGACATCTTAACTCTGCTGCTTTCTACCTGAGTAACCTGTGGGCAAGTTAAGCCTAACTAGAGTTGGTTTTCTCATCTATGAAATGGGGATCCTAATAGTTTCTATCTCACAGGATTGTGATGAAAGGAGATTATGCACAGAGGGCACTTGTCACCTGAGTGCTTGGATTATAGAGCATCTTTAATTAATTGTAGTTATTATTGTTTTAATGACCTTCTGTCCCAAATACTCTGCCAATGCTTTACATACATTAGCTTATTTAATTCCCGCCACATGCCAGTAGATGTTATTGCTAGCCTTCCCCATTTTATAGAAAGGAAAATAGAAGACATGAAGAAGTTCAATGATTTTTTTCATTCAATACCAGATGAACAATAAATAGTAGAGCTGAAACTTCATCTCTAGTCCTGTAGGCCTCCAAATCTTATTTTTTTCTTTTCTACTATATCATACTGACCTCAATATAAGATAATTAAGTTTATATTATACTGATAACTCCAATTATGCCTGTTTTCTAAATAGAATATGTCATTAATATAGGTAGAAAATTTAAATAATGCAAGAAAACAGTATAGCATTATAAGTGTTGGATATGTACAAGTGAAACAATCTCTAATGACATCTCTTTGCATGCTAATGCACAAAGACACCCTCTTCAAAAAGTATAATCACTAAAGTATTCAATATTCACTTATTTTGCAATTGTCCTTTCTCTTAAGGCTGGAGAAGGAAATGGCAACCCACTCCAGTATTCTTGCCTGGAAAATTCCATGGACAGAGGCACCTAGCTGTCTATAGTCCATGGGGTCACAAAGAGTTGAACATGACTGAGCAGACACGCATTTCTCTTAAGGCAGAAGAATAGTGAAAGGATCCTAAAAATTCTCTGTTTATGCTTTCTATAGGCAGATGCTCATCTATATGACTCGGAACAGCCTGTATTCTTATCTCTGTAAATCTTTAAGGGTGAAGTATCACTTAACTCTTATAAATGGTGTTTACTTAAGACACAAATCTATAATTGGTCTCTCAATGTGAAATACCTTAAAAGGACTTTTCATATATATCGATTCTTTTCATGTTCATTCATTGTTTCAACAAATATTTAGTAAATGCTTAATCTGTTTCAGATTAAGTAAACTTAATAACAGTAAACTTAACGGTTCTAAGTGCTGCAGATAGAACAGTGAATACAAAATAAAACACACAGAAACTTCCCTGCTCTCCTGCAGCTTATGTTCCAATGACAGGAGACAGGTGATGAATGATGGGAACACAATAAATATGTGCATTATACAATGTGTATAATGCAAAATGGAAAAGTAAAAAGGAGGGATCAGCAATGCTGGTTTGTGAAGGTGTCACATTTATTATAGGTGATTCAGGAAATGCCATGTTGAGATGTGATATTTAAGCTAAGACCTGAGGAAGGCCACGGAGTGAGCTTCAAGGATGTCTGTAGGAGGAACATTCTAGCCAGAGGGAACAGGTGGCAGTGATGTGTATTCTGTCCAGCTTGGTTGGAACTGAATGAGCAGAGAGAAAACTAGTAACAGCTGCCTCCAGGAGCTAACAGAAGATCAGATTGTGTAGAGCATTGTTGCCCATTTTAAAGGCTTCAAGGACATTCTTTTTCTCTGAGAAATTGGGGAGCCCATTGGAGATTTTGGAACAGAGAAATGACATGATTTGATTTATTCCTCAGAGGACCTTCTGAGCAACTATATTCACAATGGACTTTGTTATGCAGCTTTTTCTCACCTCATTGTTTTTCTTACATCTTTTCAGTATTTAACTGAACCATCTAGATACAGAAAATTCTGCTGTGTTTTACAAGGATGACCTTTATGAAGAGAAAAATTTTTTCTCTATTAT
The DNA here is from genome assembly GCA_006410935.1 of Redunca redunca. NCBI lineage: Eukaryota > Metazoa > Chordata > Mammalia > Artiodactyla > Bovidae > Redunca > Redunca redunca. The sequence continues at coordinate 298,897 of SJYQ01001802.1, read as the reverse complement.
ATATTCTTTGTGTGTGTGTGTCTTTTTATGCATTTGCTTTTATTTTGTATTTTTAATCGGAGGAAACTTGCTTTACAATGTTGTGTTGGTTTCTGCCATACAACACCACCAATCAGCCATATCTCCTCTTGAGCTTCCTTCCCTCCCCTCCACTCCACCCTTCTAAGTCATCACAGAGTGCCGGGCTAGGTTCCCTGTGTTGTATAGCAACTTCTCATCAGCTATCTGTTTTACACATGGTAATGTATATATGTTGATGTGACTTTCTCCATTTGTCCCACTCTATCCTTCCCCCACTGTGTCCACAAGTCCATTTTGTATATCTGAGTCTCCGTTCCATTAATATGTTCTTGCTTCCCTTGTTGGAGATTAATTGACCTTAGGTGTGTTGATTTATTTCTGACCTCTCTATTCTGTTCCATTGATCCATATGTCTGTTTTTGTGCCAATATCATGCTGTTCTGATTACTTCAGCTTTATAGTATATTCTCATGTCTGGGAGGGTTATGCCTCTAGCTTTGTTCTTTTTCCTCAGGATTGCTTTGGCAATTCTGAGTCTTTTACGTTTCTGTGTAAATTTTAGAATTATTTTTCTAGCACAGTTTTAATTAATGTATGTTTGCTACAGATATAATTTATTGTAAAAATTTTTCTCTTTTCATTTGCTAACATCTTAAGACTAGAGACTCATGTAATGTTTTCCTCCTTCCTTCCCTCCTTTTCTCCCTCTTTTTTCTCTCACTCCCTCCCTTCCTTCTTTGGTTCTTTCCTTCCTTCCTTTAAATAGATTTAAAGGCCAATGGAGTTACTTTGATAAGAACTCCAAGCTATGATAATACAACCTGTAGTTTCCTTGGATTCTATACAAGGAATAAAATTCCTGTACAAGTCATTGGTTCTCTCCTTCAAAAATGAGGTCTTTTCTTGCTCCCCATCCTGTAGAAGTTATTCCTATGTGTGAAACAATATTAGAGAAATAAAAATCAAGGTTACTTTGCAACTGTTCTTCTCTTTTTTGGTGCTAGATAAATTTTTTATAATCTCATATTAAAATGCAGCTTTCAACATAATACTGTCCTCCTTCATCATTCTATCTCCATCTGTACTGCAGTTTTCTAACATTTATTTTCTAAACATTTGCTGACTCTGCCCTCCAAGACTCATAGAGGTGGTTATAAGTGAAAAGATTTACATGGATATGGAAATGACTTTGAGAAGATCTTTTAGCACTAAGAGTTTTAAAAATATTTCATCTCAAACTGATTACTTAAGGTCTTTGGAGATTTTGCTTTCATTCTATTATAAAGGTAATCATTATAAAATAAGTTGAATATAATGATGCAGTATATAATGACTTGAAATGCCATGAAGATAAACAGCTTTTAAAGAAAAGAATAATTATTCTTGAGCTTTGGGATCGGGGTAAGAGTATAATTGCTGTCCACATGTAAATACAACTTTTAGTTTGAATATCATTTACAAAATTAAGGTCATAATTATAATGAATACTTGCTGCTAGAAAGATAAGAGATTATTGTTTACATTTTTGTATCAGCTCTGCTATTGGACATCTGCCTAAAAAGGCCAACCCAATAAAATTTTCTTATTTGACTTTTTTTTTTTTTTTGCATGTGTGCCCTTGGCACATGCTGTAGGTGGAATGAACCCTGACTAATGTGGCACACCCTCAAGGGTACTGACATCCCAGCTATTGCAGACACACAGACACACTGTCTGAGACTTTTTCTTCTTCCCGCTTGAGACTGATAAAAACAATTCTAGCATGAAATGCCTGGGTTTGCAGGCACTGAGAAAACGGTAGTATTTCTTTTTACTGTCACTGTCTAATGCTTATTCTGCTATGCTAAGACCCCAATTATGTGGCTGTATTCAACATTTTCATGAGACACTTCAATTGACACGTTACTGATCTTACCGATTTCAACGTTTTTGATAAAAAGAGAAGAAATCTTTTGATAGCACCAGCATCAAAGTCTCAGAATTTTGGAGAAGATTGTGTAGTTTTAGAAGTCAGGCTTAAAAATTCCAATTTCATTTTCTGAATCATTAAAGAATATTGTTTCTGTTTGTACATATATGTGGGTTTATCTTCAAGCCTTCAGTAAAAGGGAGACCATATATTTTCTTCTGATGTGTCAAATAATGATTTGAAAACTTTAGTATATAAAATAAAACAGTAGAGTGAAAGAACTTAGTGCATTGAGGTCTTTTCCTCACTTTGCTTTAAATTATCTGATTTACTTCTCCATTGAGCATTGACTCCAGACTTAAAAATCAATGAGTTTAAATCAACAGAGTTTAAGGATGAAGACCCTGGTGCCAAGTGACCTAGGTTCAAGTCTCAGTTCTGTCCTTGAGTTGTTCTATNGAGAAAATCAGTTATTTCTCCATGCTTTTATTTAGCTGTAAACAATGGATAACAATATTACTTCCCTCATAATGTTGTTTTGAAGGCAAAATGACTTAATATGCAAGAACAAGATACAGCTGTTTAGAACAATGCCTGGCACAAGATTAGCACTATATAAATGTTAACTATTATTATTATGAATAATCATCTGTAGTATATGTGAGTTGTTTATGATACCAAGCCATGTATACATGTATACAGTATAGCAGATCAGAATTGTGATACACACAACTTGCATGAATCTTGAAGGCATTGTACTGAGTGAAAGAACCTGGTATCCAAAGGTTACTGCTGAGGGATTACACTTACATAATATCCAAAAATGATAAAACTGTAGGTATGGAAAATATACCAGTTGTTTCTAGGAATTATTACTGAGAAAATAGGGTGAATATAAAGAACTTTCTATGCATGAACTTTCCATGCACTGATTATTGTGGTTTTTACGTGGATCTATAAACATGTTAAAATTCACTGAACTATATGCAGCTAAGTCAATTTTCTTACATAAATTTAAAAAATAAAATAAAGAGGTTGTTAAAGAAAGATAAGACAAGGCATAAACTGAAAGAAAATATTTTCAAAACACATGCCTAATAATGAGTATGTACCTAGAATATATAACACTTCTCAAAATTTATAATATGAAAATATTCTACCCAATTTAAAAATAAGATTGAGCAATGTTTCAACAAAGAATACAAATGTGCACATGAAAATGTACTCAACATCATTCATGATTAGAAAATTTCTATTTGAATGGCTTAATAAAAACACAGTACCAAGTACTTATGACAATGCAGAGAATTTAGACCTCTCATACACTGCTGGTGGGAATATAAAATGTTGTAGTCATCCTGGAAAATAGGTTTGTAATTTTTTTATAAAGATAAATATATAGTAACCAATATAACCCAGTAATTCTATTCCTAAATTTTGAGTCTGAAAAATACATTCTGATAAAAACAAAATTAAATATGAAAACTTATGTTCCCAAGAACATTTGGGCATCAATGTTTCATTCAGGTATGTTAATAACCACCTCAAATTTCAACTTGTGAATGGGTAAATAAGCTCAGGCACAACCTTGCAAATGGATACTGTTCAGCAATAAAAAGGAGCATGCTACTGATACAAATAATGATATGGATAAATCTCAAATGTATTAGGCTAAATGCAAAAGTCAGATTCAAAGGGCTACTACATTCTGTATTATTGCATTTATATGATATTCTGAAAAAAGCAAACATATAGGGGAAAAATATGCCAGTGCTTGCTAGGGACTAGGGTGTGAGATTGGTAAAGAATCCACCTGCAATTCAGGGACACCGGTTTGATACCTGGGTTGGGAAGATCTTCTGGAAAAGGGATAGGCTACCCACTCCAGTACTCTTGGTCTTCCTTTGTAGCTCAGCTGGTAAGGAATCCACCTGCAATGCAGGAGCCTTGGGTTCCATCTCTGGGTTGGGAAGATCCCCTGGAGAAGGGAAAGGCTACCCACTCCAGTATTCTGGCCTGGAGAACGCCACAGACTATTTAAGTCCATGGGGTCTCAAAGAGCCAGACACGACTATGAAACTTTCACCTTCACTTTCTTTCAGGGTGTGAGGCCAATGTTTGATTATAGAAGAGCAAAGGGAATTTGGCAATGTGATGGAAAGATCTGTGTGTGACTGTGCTGATGATTACAGCAATATTCATTCATTAAGGTTTATAGAACTGTACACTAAAACAGATGCATTTTTTATATATAAATGATATATCAATAATTTGAATTAACATATAAGGTTACAAATGTGGTCCCATGTTGAAGGTCAGGAAGGGCGGCGGTAAGGAGATACCCCTTGTTCAAGGTAAGGAGCAGTGGCTGTGCTTTGCTGGAGCAGCCGTGAAGAGATATACCACACCCAAGGTAAGAGAAACCCAAGTAAGATGGTAGGTGTTGCAAGAGGGCATGAGAAGGCAGACACAATGAAACCATACTCACAGAAAACTAGTCGAGCTAATCACACTAGGACCACAGCCTTGTCTAACTCAATGAAACCAAGCCATGCCCTCGGGGCAACCCAAGACAGGAGGGTCATGGTGGAGAGGTCTGACAGAATGTGGTCCACTGGAGAAGGGAATGGCAAACCACTTCAGTACTCTTGCCTTGAGAACCCCATGAACAGTATGAAAAGGCAAAATGATAGGACACAGAAAGAGGAACTCCCCAGGTCATTAGGTGCCCAATATGCTACTGGAGATCAGTGGAGAAATAACTCCAGAAATAATGAAGGGATGGAGCCAAAGCAAAAACAATACCCAGCTGTGGATGTGACTGATGATAAAAGCAAGGTCCGATGCTATAAAGAGCAATATTGCATAGGAACCTGGAATGTCAGATCCATGAATCAAGGCAAATTGGAAGTGGTCAAACAAGAGATGGCAAGGGTGAACGTTGACATTCTAGGAATTAGCGAACTAAAAAGGACTTGAATGGGTGAATTTAACTCAGATGACCATTATATCTACTACTGCGGGCAGGAATCCCTCAGAAGAAATGGAGTAGACATCATGGTCAACAGAAGAGTCCGAAATGCAGTATTTGGATGCAATCTCAAAAAGGACAGAATGATCTCTGTTCATTTCCAAGGCAAACCATTCAATATCATGGTAATCCAAGTCTATGCCCCAACCAGTAATGCTGAAGAAGCTGAAGTTGAACGGTTCTATGAAGACCTACAAGACCTTTTAAACTAACACCCCCAAAAGATGTCCTTTTCATTATAGGGGACTGGAATGCAAAAGTAGGAAGTCAAGAAACACCTGCAGTAACAGGCAAATTTGGCCTTGGAATGCAGAATGAAGCAGGGCAAAGACTAATAGAGTTTTGCCATGCAAATGCACTGGTCATAGCAAACACCCTCTTCCAACAACACCAGAGAAGACTCTACACATGGACATCACCAGATGGTCAACACTGAAATCAGATTGATTATATTCTTTTCAGCCAAAGATGGAGAAGCTCTATACAGTCAACAAAAACAAGACCAGGAGCTGACTGTGGCTCAGATCGTGAACTCCTTATTACCAAATTCAGACTCAAATTGAAGAAAGTAGGGAAAACCACTAGACCATTCAGGTATGACCTGAATCAAATCCCTTATGATTATACAGTGGAAGTGAGAAATAGATTTAAAGGCCTAGATCTGATAGATAGAGTGCCTGATGAACTATGGAGTGAGGTTCGTGACATTGTACAGGAGACAGGGATCAAGACCATCCCCATGGAAAAGAAATGCAAAAAAGCAAAATGGCTGTCTGGGGAGGCCTTACAAATAGCTGTGAAAAGAAGAGAGGCGAAAAGCAAAGGAGAAAAGGAAAGATATAAGCATCTGAATGCAGAGTTCCAAAGAATAGCAAGAAGAGATAAGAAAGCCTTCTTCAGCGATCAATGCAAAGAAATAGAGGAAAACAACAGAATGGGACAGACTAGAGATCTCTTCAAGAAAATTAGAGATACCAAGGGAACATTTCATGCAAAGATGGGCTCGATAAAGGACAGAAACGGTCTGGACCTAACAGAAGCAGAAGATATTAAGAAGAGGTTGCAAGAATACACAGAAGAACTGTACAAAAAAGATCTTCACAATCCAGATAATCATGATGGTGTGATCACTAATCTAGAGCCAGACATCCTGGAATGTGAAGTCAAGTGGGTCTTGAAAAGCATCACTACAAACAAAGCTAGTGGAAGTGATGGCATTCCAGTTGAGCTGTTTCAGATCCTGAAAGATGATGCTGTGAAAGTGCTGCACTCAATATGCCAGCAAGTTTGGAAAACTCAGCAGTGGCCACAGGACTGGAAAAGGTCAGTCTTCGTTCCAATCCCAAAGAAAGGCAATGCCAAAGAATGCTCAAACTACCGCACAATTGCATCAACTCACATGCTAGTAAAGTAATGCTCAAAATTCTCCAAGCTAGGCTTCAGCAATACATGAACCATGAACTTCCTGATGTTCAAGATGGTTTTAGAAAAGGCAGAGGAACCAGAGATCAAATTGCCAACATCTGCTGGATCATGGAAAAAGCAAGAGTTCCAGAAAAACATCTCTTTCTGCTTTAGTGACTATGCCAAAGCCTTTGACTGTGTGGATCACAATAAACTGTGGAAAATTCTGAGAGATGGGAATACCAGACCACCTGACCTGCCTCTTGAGAAATCTGTATGCAGGTCAGGAAGCAACAGTTAGAATTGGACATGGAGCTACAGACTGGTTCCAAATAGGATAAGGAGTGCGCCAAGGCTGTATATTGTCACCCTGCTTATTTAACTTATATGCAGAGTATACCATGAGAAACGCTGGACTGGAGGAAACACAAGCTGAAATCAAGATTGCCGGGAGAAATATCAATAACCTCAGATATGCAGATGACATCACCCTTATGGCAGAAAGTGAAGAGGAACTAAAAAGCCTCTTGATGAAAATGAAAGAGGAGAGTGAAACAGTTGGCTTAAAGCTCAACATTCAGAAAACGAAGATCATGGCATCCGGTCCCATCACTTCATGGCAAAGAGATGGGGAAACAGTGGAAACAGTTTCAGACTTTATTTTTTGGGGTTCCAGAATCACTGCAAATGGTGATCACAGCCATGAAATTAAAAGACGCTTACTCTTTGGAAGAAAAGTTATGACCAACCTAGATAGCATACTCAAAAGCAGAGACATTACTTTGCCAGCTAAGTTTCATTTAGTCAAGGCTATGGTTTTTCCTGTGGTCATGTATGGATGTGAGAGTTGGACTCTGAAGAAGGCAGAGCGCCGAAGAATTGATGCTTCTGAACTGTGGTGTTGGAGAAGACTCTTGAGAGTCCCTTGGACTGCAAGGAGATCCAACCAGTCCATTCTGATGGAAATCAGCCCTGGGATTTCTTTGGAAGGAATGATGCTAAAGCTGAAACTACAGTACTTTGGCCATCTCATGCAACGAGTTGACTCATTGGAAAAGACTCTGATGCTGGGAGGGATTGGGGGCAGGAGGAGAAGGGGACAACAGAGGATGAGATGCCTGGATGGCATCACTGACTCGATGGACGTGAGTCTGAGTGAACTCCGGGAGTTGGTGATGGACAGGGAGGCCTGGCGTGCTGCGATTCATGGGGTCGCAAAGAGTCAGACACGACTGAGCGACTGAACTGAACTGATGATATTTCCAATTGATGAGACCAAGCAATGGGCATTTGAGGACTTGTTACATAATTTTCTTTGTCTTGCATATATTCGAAAAGTAGAAAGCAAACAAAATCAAGGAGGCCAACACGAATTGTTGGCAGGAATTTGAGTGAAAAAAGATGCTCCTAAATTCTGATAAACATAAATTGTCACAGAGTTTTCTTTTCTTTTTTTTTTTATACAGTCTTGTAACAGATATTAAAACTTGAAGCTATATAAACCCTTTCGCCCAGAAGACCTACTATTTGAATCTTTCCACAAAAAAAAGAGCTTCAGGTTTTTGATGGTATCAGTACAAGGATGTTTATCATAGCATTGTACTTAGTGGTAAACGACTGAACACAGTGAGTGTCTATAAATGGAGCTCCCTCAGAACACTCCCTTGTGATACCCACTTTATAGTCAGCCACTTGTCCCAATGGCATAACAACTTAATTACAGAACAGCTGCACTCTGAAATAATGTGAAGATACTAAAAAATTATGAATCAGAGTATTTGTTTACAAATTGAATAAATGATGAAATAATTTTTCATATCTAATTCTGCCTTAACTCCAGTGTTTGTATACTTGACCTGTATGTGCTGCTAGTTTTTAAATTTTCCCATTTTTCCCCCATGGTATGTTCTTCCTGGCCTCCGCCTTATCTCATTTAGGTAGTAAGGAACTGAGATTAGGGTTTTGGGCAAAAATCAAGGACAGTTGAGATTGCTGAACTTTTCTTGGAAGCGGCAGCCTCACTTCTCACTTGGGCAGTACCCACTCACTAGCACAGTGCACGAAATATTTGGCATTCTGTGGATAATTTGTGGCCATGTGAAACAGGCAGGGTGGGAGGCATCCGTCATTCCTCATTGGAATCCTTGACTTAGATGCTGAGGCCAGGTTCTGAGAATCTATTATACTTGTCAGGTACTTCCATATGTCTTACACTTGATTTTTTTTTTTTTAAACTAGTACCTGTTTATTGTAAATCAAAACATTATCACAAATAAGATTTACACTTGATTTTTAACCAAAATATATGTGACTTTCAAACTCAAAGTGTAATATAGATAAATCTATACAATGAGCAACACAGCAACATCACTCCTAGGTAGAAATTGATGTATTTATCCCCCATTTTCCAGAGGGCCACTTGAAATTAAAATTAAAAGTGTGGGGGTTGAAAGTTGGGGTTGCCTCTACTGTACCTAGGTGCCAGCACAATCAACTTTTCCTATCAGAAGTGTAATCATCTTTTGTATGACATTGTTTCAGACAAGTGTGTTTACTTATCTAAGAGTGTTTTACTTTATATCTTCCTCCATTGAAGATGTTTTCTGATGACTTCAGCATGTCTTGTGTTCTTTTCCATTATGTTGAGTCTTCTTTTTTCTGTCTTGCATATATTATAGTCTTGCCTTCTCTGCTAGACTATTCCCCTTGAAAACAGTTTTGTCCTGTTACACTAAGCACAGTGTGGGAGGCATAATAGTTGTAAAAAAATGAAGACATTTTGGTTCCTTGATTCATTGGTCTTGGAAAATAACTGGCATTATTGTTTCTTTTTCTTTTCTTAATTTCTCTTATCAGATTTTATACGAGAACAACAAAACATCATTATCATAAATTTAAATCTTCATATCCATTTCCTCTTTGCATTTAGTCAGTGAGAAAGCCAAAGGCTAGGTTGCAGTGTTCACCATAGTGAAGCTACACTGGTTTCGCATCTTGTGAGGTGAGGTATAGAGCTAAATTGTATGAAATGGAGGATGCCTCCCACCCTCGCTGTTTCACATGGCCACAAATAATCCACAATATGCTGAATATTTTGTGCTGTTATGCATTATCCATTTAGTGCTCTGCCACATTTACTGGTTGGAGCCATGTGCCTGTATGGGCTTCAAGAGTGCTGTCACTTTCAAGACTTAAGGCAGTTTGGTGTAAGTGTGATTATTTCCTAGGATCTCTTTTGCCAGGCTGGAATCTTAGACAAGCAAAGAAGTAGCAATAAAATGTCACATAAAATCCAATACATATCCAATTGGCATATTTCCAAGAAGAGTTTTTCAACAAAGAATCTTTAGTCTATGTTTAATTGACATTTTAGGTTAACTGGTGATTCTGTTAAATAGATCAATTGAATGAGAGAAAAACAGAATAAACTAATTTTTGCTTTCTACTGTGAAACATGATCTCTCTACGGATGTGAATAATTTGGTTTTCATTCCCATTATCTTCAAATTATTGCATCATTAGCCATCTTGGCAGTAATAATAACAAATGTGGAAAGGCTATGTTTCCCCTGCTGAGTCATCCCGGTTCCTCACTGGAATCCTTGACTTAAATGCTGTGGCTAGGTTCTGAGAATCTGTCATACTTGTCAGGTACTTCCATGTATCTTACAGTAGATTTTTAACCAAAATATATGAATGACTTTTGAAAACGGAAAAACTGAATACAAGATAAGCATCTGAATTAGGAGGGCTTCCCAGGTGGCATTACTGGTAAAGAATCCACCTGCCAGTGTAGGAGGTGCAAGAGATGAGGTTTTGATCCCTGGATCAGGAAAATCCTTTGGAGGAGGAATGGCAACCAACTCCAGTATTTTTGCCTGGAGAATCCCATGGAAGGGGTGCCTGGTGGGCTACAGTCCATGAAGTTGCAGAGTTGGACATGACTGAGCATACACTCCACACTCCATAATTTAAGCATACCCAGGTCTCCCGCATTGCAGGCAGATTCTTTACCAGCTGAGCCCCAAGGGAAGGCCAAGAATACTGAAGTGGGTAGCCTATCCCTTCTCCAGTGGATCTTCCTGACCCAGGAATCAGTCTTGGGCCTCCTGCATTACAGGCGGATTCTTTACCAACTGAGCTATCAGGGAAGCACTAATTAAGCATAACATTCATAATTACAGCTCAGGCCCTCCTATGATTAACAACAGGGACAGAAAACCCAAGGAATGGTTTTAACTTGTTAAATGTGGACATTCTTGACTTTCCAAACAACAACAAAAAAATATAGGTTGTTTCCCCAACCCTTTCAGGTAAGACTAATGACAAACCTGAGAGTCTTGAGGGAATTTTGAAAGTTTAAGCTTTCTGTTTCCAGTTTGCTCAGTACTGGAAACACCCAAGATAATTTCCCCTGAAAACACACTGGTCTTCTCATTTTTTTCTTACATGAATCAGAAATTAATGGATGTCTAAGGCACTTGATGAAGAAAGAAATGGCAACCCACTCCCGTATTCTTGCTTAGGAAATCCTGTGGACAAAGGAGTCTGGTGGGCTACAGTCCATGGGGTTGAAAAAGAGTCAGGTATGACTTCAGTTCAGATCAGTCGCTCAGTCGTGTCCGACTCTTTGCGACCCCATGAATTGCAGCACAGCAGGCCTCCCTGTCCATCACCAACTCCCGGAGTTCACTCAGACTCACGTCCATCGAGTCAGTGATGCCATCCAGCCATCTCATTCTCTGTCGTCCCCTTCTCCTCCTGCCCCCAATCCCTCCCAGCATCAGAGTCTTTTCCGATGAGTCAACTCTTGGCATCAGATGGCCAAAGTACTGGAGTTTCAGCTTTAGCAGCATTCCTTCCAAAGAACACCCAGGACTGATCTCCATCAGAATGGACTGGTTGGATCTCCTTGCAGTCCAAGGGACTCTCAAGAGTCTTCTCCAACACCACAGTTCAGAAGCATCAATTCTTCGGTGCTCTGCCTTCTTCAGAGTCCAACTCTCACATCCATACATGACCACAGGAAAAACCATAGCCTTGACTAGATGGACCTTAGTTGGCAAAGTAATGTCTCTGCTTTTGAGTATGTTATCTAGGTTGGTCATAACTTTTCCTCCAAGGAGTAAGCGTCTTTTAATTTCATGGCTGCAATCACCATCTGCAGTGATTTTGGAGCCCCTAAAAATAAAGTCTGACACTGTTTCCCCTGTTTCCCCATCTCTTTGCCATGAAGTGATGGGACCGGATGCCATGATCTTCGTTTTGTGAATGTTGAGCTTTAAGCCAACTCTTTCACTCTCCTCTTTCATTTTCATCAAGAGCCTTTTTAGTTCCTCTTCACTTTCTGCCATAAGGGTGGTGTCATCTGCATATCTGAGGTTATTGATATTTCTCCCGGCAATCTTGATTCCAGCTTGTGTTTCTTCCATGGCTGTCTGGGGAGGCCTTACAAATAGCTGTGATAAGAAGAGAGGCGAAAAGTAAAGGAGAAAAGGAAAGATATAAGCATCTGAATGCAGAGTTCCAGAGAACAGCAAGAAGAGATAAGAAAGCCTTCTTCAGCAATCAATGCAAAGAAATAGAGGAAAACAATAGACTGGGAAAACTAGAGATCTCTTCAAGAAAATTAGAGATACCAAGGGAACATTTCATGCAAAGATGGGCTCGATAAAGGACAGAAATGGTATGGACCTAACAGAACCAGAAGATATTAAGAAGAGGTGGCAAGAAGACACAGAAGAACTGTACAAAAAAGATCTTCATGACCAAGATAATCATGATGGTGTGATCACTAATCTAGAGCCAGACATCCTGGAATGTGAAGTCAGGTGGGCCTTAGAAAGCATCACTACGAACAAAGCTAGTGGAAGTGATGGCATTCCAGTTGAGCTGTTTCAAATCCTGAAAGATATGCTGTGAAAGTGCTGCACTCAATATGCCAGCAAATTTGGAAAACTCAGCAGTGGCCACAGGACTGGAAAAGGTCAGTCTTCATTTCAGTTCCAAAGAAAGGCAATGCCAAGGAATGCTCAAACTACCACACAATTGCACTCATCTCACATGCTAGTAAAGTAATGCTCAAAATTCTCCAAGCCAGGCTTCAGCAATACATGAACCATTAACTTCCAGATGTTCAAGCTGGTTTTAGAAAAGGCAGAAGAACCAGAGATCACAACTGTTAAAAGACATTTGAAATCATGCCTCAAAGATTCTACAGGTACCTCTGACCCTTGGGGGTTGTGAGCCTTGAATGTTCTGCTTTGCCACTGTCTACTTTACCCTTTAAGAAAGCCTGATCATCCCAGCCTTGTTGCCACCAGAAAGCCTTGTTACTTTTGCTTTCTAACGGGACTTTCAAGTTGCTGGAGATAATCCCATTAATTTTCAGATTGTGGGTAACTGACAATATCCATTAGTTTTGGATTCCACAGCTCTCTCTGGTTTCTTCATTAGTGAAAGTGAAGTTGCTCAGTCATGTCCAACTCTTTGCTACCCCATGGAATGTAGCCTACCAGGCTCCTCCGTCCATGGGATTTTCCAGGCAAGAGTACTAGAGTGGGTTGCCATTTCTTCATTAATTGTGTTCAATTATGATTTCTTGTAGCCTTCCGTTAAAGTGGGCCCATTTGTGGTGTCAAGTTTAGACTAATACCAAAGCATAATTGTCTTTGTTTAGATCCCCCAGATATGGGCACAAAGACAAGGATTTGCGTGTTATTTCTTAAGGGGATGCTCCCAGGAGAATCTAAGAAGGGGGTTATAGAAGGAGGAAAGAGAAGGGGAAGAAGCCAAGCTGGGTTTTAGGCTTTGCATTAGCCTTTGGTCTGGTGCTGGCTTCTCTGGTGGCTCAGATGGTAACGTGTCTGCCTGCAGTGTGAGAGACCCAGGTTTGACCCCTGGGTTGGGAAGATCCCCTGGAGAAGGAAATGGCAACCCACTCTAGTACTCTTGCCTGGAAAATTCCATGGACTGAGAGGCTCCTCAGAGCCTGGTAGGCTACAGTTCATGGGGTCGCAAAGAGTTGGACATGAGTGAGCGACTTCACTTCACTTTGGTCTGGTGCTACAGGAGCACTGGTGCACAATTAACCTCGCAAAGTTTGTAGCTTGGCTTTCATACCCCTTCAGGAGAGCCTCACGATTCTCCCTTTGGAATTAAACTCCCAGGTTCTTCTGACTTCTCGTGTGATCAAAGTAAATCTAAAAGCCCAAAGGTGGGCCTCTAAACAGTTTGCAGGTGCACACACTTAGGAGAAGCTCACAGAAATGCAGGATTTACCTGTAGAGTTAGTAAAGGAGATTTGGGGGACATCAGCAGCATTTGCTACAATATTTTTTAAAAAGGAGAAATGAATGAAAGCACCTACTATGTTATCAAACAAAGCTGAATTTAAGTCTTATCTGAGCACTTCCTGTGTTACATTAAGCAAGTTACTGCATCCCCTAGATCCTTGGTTTCCCTCATATAGAAAATGCTCATGATAGTAATGTCTATACTATCTTTATAGGACTAAATTTGAAAACCTACACAAAGCTTTTTTTTTTTTTCCCCTCTTAGTATCACTTAAGTGTGGAATCTTAAATAAAATCAAACTCAGAAACAAAAAGCAGAGAATGTTTTCCAGGGGATGGTATGTGGGGGAAATTGGAAAAGCTTGGTAAAAGTTCTAGAAATGAAAGGCAAGGAAAGGGAATGGATTCCCAAATGAAAACAGACATGTTATCAGAAGTTTGTATAGAAAACAGGTCTTGGGAGAGAAGAGGACTAGAGACAAGTGGCTGTTACAATTGTCCAGTGAAGGGACAATAAAAAATATAAACTAAGGAAGCCAAAGAACACTGCAGGTGGTGACTGCAGCCATGAAATTAAAAGATGCTTACTCCTTGGAAGAAAAGTTATGATCAACCTAGATAGTATATTGAAAAGCAGAGATATTACTTTGCCAACAAAGGTCCGTTTAGCCAAGGCTATGGTTTTTCCAGTGGTCACGTATAGATGCGAGAATTGGACTGTGAAGAAAGCTGAGTGCTGAAGAATTGATGTTTTTGAACTGTGGTGTTGGAGAAGACTCTTGAGAGTCCCTTGGACTGCAAGGAGATCCAACCAGTCCATTTTAAAGGAGATCAGCCCTGGGTTTTCTTTGGAAGGAATGATGCTAAAGCTGAAACTCCAGTACTTTGGCCACCTCGAAGAGTTGACTCATTGGAAAAGACCCTGATGCTGGGAGGGATTGGGGGCAGGAGGAGAAGGGGACGACAGAGGATGAGATGGCTGGATGGCATCACCAACTCGATAGACGTGAGTCTGAGTGAACTCTGGGAGATGGTGATGGACAGGGAGGACTGGTGTGCTGCGATTCATGGGGTCACAAAGAGTCGGACACAACTGAGTGACTGAACTGAACTGAAGGAAGCCAAACTGAGATGAAGAGGAAATAGTGATAGTCAAGAGGTATTTTGGAAGTATACTTGAAATAATATTTATGTTTGGTTCATTAGAACTAGGAGTATCAAAGAAAGAGCTCTGTTTCCTGTTTTAGCTCTCATATCTGCATATCCAGTATTTAACTTTACATGTACCTAGAGGCTGCAGGCCTGGAGAATCCCAGGGACGGGAGCCTGGTGGGCAGCCATCTCTGGGGTCGCACAGAGTCGGACATGACTGACGCGACTTAGCAGCAGCAGCAGCAGCAGCAGCAGCAGCAGCAGACTCCATTTTCTCTGTAATGTTGTGAGGGTTTTTCTCTATACTTTGACTTGATTCCTTTGAGCTTTGAGCCAGATTCCTTCTTAGTAGGTACTCTATCAGGCAGCAGGTCCAGGTTCACGGGATTCTTAAAGCTTATCATTCTAGTGTCAGAGTTCGAATATTTGTCTCCCAGTTTGGCTCAGAGGGTAAGGCGTGTGCCTGCAGTGTGGGAGACCCAAGTTCAATCTCTGGGTCAGGAAGACCCCCTGGAGAAGGAAATGGCAACCCACTCCAATATCCCAGCCTGGAAAATCCCATGGATGGAGGACCCTGGAGGGCTACAGTCCATGGGGTCGCAAAGAGTCGGACACGACTGAGCGACTTCACTTTCACCCACGTACAGGACAAGAAAGAATTCTGATTAGTCCTCACTTAGAATACTGGCTATTATGTGCTGCATTGTATTTCCCTCTCTCCCAAGTCACACACTGAAGGCCTACCTGCCAGTACCTCAAAATGTGACTGTATTTTGAGATAGAGCCATTAAAGACATAATTAAGGTTAAATGAGGTCATAGATAAGGGCCTCTTTTAGTCAGGGTTCCCCAGAGAAACAGAAGCAATAGGATCCATGCATGTAGAAAGAGATTGTTTTAAGACATTGGTTCACGTGATTGTGGAGGCTTGGAAAGTAAAATGGAGGTTTGCAGTTCGGAGACTCAGGAAAGAGTTGCAGTTAAGGCAGAGTGCTGGCAAACCAGGAAGAGTGGATGCTGCAGATGGAGACTGCAGGCTGTCTGCTGGCAGGACTTGCTTTTGCATGAGGGGAGGTAACCTTTTGTTCTATGTAGGCATTTAACTGATTGGATGAGCTTTCAGCTCATGGCCGATCCCTGGTCCAGCCCTATGTGATCACAGTTGTAAAGATGGTTTTATTTACTTAGAACATGAAACATACGCCATAGCAAAACATCTAGGAAATAAAATTATTGCTACTTTTCTGAATCATTAAGGATTCCTCCACCATGAAATCAAACTGAACAGCTCAGAATCCATAGATGATGATGAATGATCATTACAATGATAATGGTGGTTATGATGATGATAATGTGATAGTTATCACTAAACTTTCTCTTTAAGTGTGTATTTTATTTACTCATTTAATCTCCAAAACTACTCTACCAAGGAAGAAGTAGTATTAACAAATTCCAAGGACATGGAAAATAAGCAGAGTTTAAATAGGTTTCCCTGCTCTTCAAAATTAGTAAGTATTGAAGAAGGCAAAACAGTAATGTAATCAGAAGCCTAGTTCTAGAAAGTGCTTTAGCTTTGATGAATAGGCTCAATGGACCATGATAATTTCTTTGGTGTTTTCCCCAAAAGTACTTCAGAAGTTGCCCAAGGATTAATTTTTAGGAAGCACACCATTTTGAATTTAAGAAGGGATTACATCCTGCAGAGAGAGAGGGAGTTGTTGGGAGTCCCAGAGCTGAAGGCTGAGATTCCAGAACTGTCCTGCTTCTGAGATTGTGCTGAGTGGCTTTCACCATTCACTTAAGATGAAACATTTCAAACAGACTGTAGTGACCACTAGCTTAACCATAAGGGTGATGAATTTGGGATTTCCTTTCTTTTATGAAAGTATTCATTTTCTTCCTTTTGCTGGAAAAGTGTATAAGAACTCCCACCTTCCTTACTCAGCACTATAAATTTCTCATTTGTTGACACTGCATGTGTATCTTTGAGAAGTTATAGCTTTTGAAAAAAATATAGTTTCAAAGTTTTTGTTCTTCTGCAACCAAATAATTATGCTTGAGCAACATCTCCCTTCAGGTGATAGAAGTTTTCATCAACTCGTGTTTCCAAAACTATTGAAGTCACTATCTCCATCACCTATTTCATAGCTAGGTTAATCACACAACAATACATGTAATACCTTCATATTACTATAGATAGTGTGTCAGTGAGATCTGGCAATATTGATATCATCCAACATATCTGATGAATCTGATAAAGTGTCTTTATTTTGCTAGCTTTGAAAATGTTAGCTGACTGAAAGATGACTTTTCACAGGAGTCAGAAGGAGAATAATTCAAGTTCTCATATATCAATTAATAACTAACTACAATATTATATGTTCTTAAATAATCACAAAAAATTCTACACAACAGAGCTAGAGTACCTGATGTTCTGTAGCTGAATGAATCACTGACTTTGTCCATATCTTTGCTCTTTGGTGAGTAAGTAACTAAGAAAGTGTAGAAGTTTCCATAGGGATCTGTGAGGATCTTGGAGAGCAGTGTTCCTGGTCACTGGGCTTCATCTTTGCTCCTTACATCTTCTTTCTTGTGTTTGGACTCTGAGTAGCAGCTCCAGCTCCTTCAGTTTCATTGTAACCACTACTGTTTTTGAACAAGGTCCTCCCTTTCCTGAATTTCCTGTGGAACACAAAGGATTCTCGTAGATTCTATCTCCCAGTTCCTAATGTAAGTATAGTAACTACGGAGAGTTTCTAAGATTTTCACTCTGTTGGTTACCATGGGAATCCGATGGGGAGTAAAACAGTGCCAGTTTTACCTGCTCACCATACGCACTAAAACGTGTTTGCCCTCAGCAGTGGAAATAGGCACTTACAGATAAAGAACTGAGAGCAAGAAAACGTGGTGATTGCAGCAAATGAACTGTTCCCTCCACTAAGTGCATTACTTAGGCACATAGAGAGCTTTCTTCTGCTTCCTATTATGTGCCTCTAATGGGCCAGGCTGATTTTGAATGTTGGCACAGGCTGTCCATTTCTGCTACCAAATTAAGAGCTACAAAAGGATCAAACGCAAGGATCATTAGGATGAAAATTATACTTTTCCCAAAAGTCTCAGACAGAAGTTCCACTTCAGTTCCATAGTCTTTGTTCTTAGTCCAGTGCCAAAGACAAATTGTTACAAGCAATAGGCTTATCTAAAATATGGGGCAGAAGCATATGGGCAGAGAGGGGAGTGATTCAAGAGGGATGGGAGAGAGGTGATGGGAGAGCTGACAGTCACTTTAAAGGAAAAACTCTCTTAGCTCAAAATCATGTAGATAAATGTCAGCTTTGCTTTCTTTTAGTTGTTCTCTCTGAACTTTCACAAGGTAAGAGTTCAAATCAGATCATAAGTATCACTAAGGACACAGTGTGTACTAAGTCACTTCAGTTGTGTCTGAGTCTTTGCAACCCTATGAACTATAGCCCACCAGGCTCCTGTGTCCCTGGGATTCTCCAGGCTAAAATACTGGAGTGGATTGCCATGCTCTCCTCCAGGGGATCTTCCTGACCCAGGGATTGAACCCAGAATTCTTATGTCTCTCCTGCATTGGCAGGCAGATTCTTTACCACTAGTGCCACATGGGAAACCCCTAAGGATATGGCTTTGATTTTAAATCAGGAGAAGCCACTGAAACAATTTAAGCAGAGAAATGTCAAGATCTAATTTATGCTAAGTAACCTCACTCTGGCTATAGAGAGTCAATTAAAAAGAGCCAAAGGAGAAGTAGGAAGATGAGTGGGGAGCTGTGGCAATAGTCTTGGTGAAAGCTCCTGGCCAGCACATTGGAAGGTGATTTAAGTAGAACTCAGACATACATGTGACTCTGCCTCTGAGCCAGGCTCAATCAGTTTAGAGTCTCCTCCCTAGGCTGCAGTAACAGATCACTCCCTTTTCTGGTCAGTTTTTGGGCAATTTGCCTCTGAAAATAACTTCTTGAGAAATTTCTATCTTTTAAACAGAAAGAGAACAGAAAAGAAGAATTTGGCACACTTGTGGGCCAAAGTAATAGGAGGATAGTCTTTCAGCATAAAAATAATTACCCCAAATCGAAGACATGAAAGTGCTGGCTGGCTCTCTTAAATGTGTTTTGCAGCATGCAAATCACGTTAAAATTGAACGTGAGAAATGACGTTTCAGTGGGAAGGTTATATGTAATTTTCACCAAATTAATTAATTTTCTCTCAGGCACTAGGCAGGGGTCACCTCAACCTATGATCTAATGTGAGAAGCATGAGCCAGATCAGTGTATCTATGAAATGCATTGGGTGAGGTGCTGTCTCCTATGTCTGTAGGTATCTTAGTTATATTAGGCTGACACTATTTAATAGCAGACATTACAGAGCTAATGCTGCATCTGCCTTTTGATTGTTAGAAAATTGGTGGCTTCCATCTAGGGAAATGAATTTCTGACAATTTTTTCCAACCCTGCAAAGCTTTAAAGACTAGTGCAAAAAGCATTTTTACTGTTACGTTCATTATGAGATATTAAAGGACTCAGTTCCAGAATTACATTTTCTCTGGGTATTCTTCATCATCCTTTATGATAAGCCTTTTGGCCTTTTTTAAAAAAAAATGTAAAATAAAAGCTGAAGCAACTTGAGCAACTTCTAGGGACCTATCTTGTGTTTTAGAGAAGAAAGATCTGTACAATTCCTTTTATATGCCTCTTCTATATCTGTCTTTAGAGTCAATCCAGCTCATTATGTATATTCACTCATTCATTCTATAATTATTAAGCCCCTATTATGTGCTGGAGCTGTAATAGGTGCTGTGCAACTATTAATGACTAAATGGATTTAATTCTTGCATACCTGGAGTTTTCAAGATTATTTGATTATTATAAAAAGCATCTTCACTGCTATAATCTTTATGGAATATTAAAAGACTAAGTTCAGGATTAACTAAACATAATTACAGTGTTATGTGATATGTACAATAAAAATTCAGAGAGTGCTTTGGGTCTTTGAAGGGGTGGGAACTAATTCTGCCTGAGACAAAGGTCTTTACAACGAAAGTGATGTTGAGTAGACTCTTAAGGGTGTCTTAGGTATGTGGATGAGGGAGTTGGGGTGGAATTGATGTCACCTATATGGCCACACATGGCACATAGAAAAGTTTTGTTTGTTTTTTTCATTAACGAAAAAAGAAGAAACAAATTTGTGAACTCAAATAAAACACTTCTTCATATTGATAGCTTATGGTGAACGATGTCGGATTTGTGATCTCTGAAGAAGATTTAGCTTCAGGACCACGGACCAGTCTTGATCACTTAAGAGCGAAAAGGGACAGAGAAAGCTTCTGACATAGACATCAGAAAGGGGACAGAGAGTGCCCCCCCTAGCTAGTCTTATCAAGGCCTTAAATACTTTTTCAGACCCACTTCCACAACATGCATCTTAAATTAACAAGATTAGAATGAACAATAGAAAGATCTTACCAGACCCACTCCCATAATATACCTTTTAAGATGACAGGATTAGTCAGAAGGTTCTTGTTAAGGAGAAACATGTCCTCGAGCAAGATACATTGTTATATTGACTCAGTTCAGTTCAGTCCAGTTCAGTCACTCAGTCCTGTCTGACTCTTTGCAACCCCATGGACTGCAGCACGCCAGGCCTCCCTGTCCATCACCAACTCCCAGAGTTTACCCAAGCTCATGTCCATTGAGTTGGTGATGCCATCCAACCATCTCATCCTCTGTCATCCCTTTCTCCTCCTGCCCTCAATCTTTGCCAGCATCAGAGTCTTTTCAAATGAGTCGGCTCTTCGCATCAGGTGGCCAAAGTATTGGAGTTTCAGCTTCAACATCAGTCCTTCCAATGAACACCCAGGACTGATCTCCTTCAGGATGGACTGGTAGAAGTAGAAGGTTGGAGGATTTCTCTGAGGTCAGATCGTCAGGGTTCCCCTGCTGTAATGTTGGGCCTTGATTGCACCCCATCCACCATCTTGGCTGCGGAACTCCAAGGCTACTGTGGAGAATGGGGGAGAGGTTGCCCTAGCAGCTGTCGAGGCTTTCTTTGTCTTTAGGACACCTTCGTTTTCCCTTCTCCACACTGGCCCTGACTTCCACTCCAAGAAGATGTTACTTTTGGAGGATCAGAAAGAGGGCATTTGGTACCTCAAAACACACCTGCCAGCAATTTGTAAAAAGACTGAGCAGTACAGGAGCGGCTAAAAAGAGATACTCCACGTCCAAGGTCAGGAGCGGCAGCGGAGACTCAGTTCAGTTCAGTTCAGTTAAGTTCAATCACTCAGTCATGTCCAACTCTTTGCTACCTCATGGACTGCAGCACACCAGGCCTCCCTGTCCATCACCAGCTCCCGGAATTTACTCAAGCTCATGACGGTTGAGTCGGTGATGCCATTCAATGATCTCAACTTCTGTCGTCCCCTTCTCCTCCTGCCTTCAATCTTTCCCAGCATTAGGGTCTTTTCAAATGAGTCAGCTCTTCGCATCAGGTGGCCAAAGTACTGGAGTTTCAGCTTCAACATTAGTCCTTCCAATGAACACCCAGGACTGATCTCCTTTAAGATGGACTGGTTGGATCTCCTTGCAGTCCAAGGGACTCTCAAGAGTCTTCTCCAACACAGTTGGAGAAGCATCAGTTCTTTGGCACTTGGCTTTCTTTATAGTTCAACTCTCACATACATACATGACTATTGGAAAAACCATAGCCTTGACTAGGCAGAACTTTGTTGGCAAAGTAATATATCTGCTTTTGAATATGCTATCTAGGTTGGTCATAACTTTTCTTCCAAGGAGTAGGGGTCTTTTAATTTCATGGCTGCAGTCACCATCTGCAGTGATTTTGGAGCCCCCCAAAATAAAATCAGCCACTGTTTCCACTGTTTGTCCATCTATTTGCCATGAAGTTGGACTGGATGCCATGATCTTTGTTTTCTGAATGTTGAGCTTTAAGCCAACTTTTTCCACTCTCCTCTTTCACTTTCATCAAGAGGCTCTTTAGTTCTTTTTCACTTTCTGCCGTAAGGGTGGTGTCATCTGCCTATCTGAGGTTATTGATATTTCTCCTGGCAATCTTGATTCCAGCCCAGCATTTCTCAGGATGTACTCTGTATATAAGTTAAATAAACATGGTGACAATATACAGCCTTGACATAGTTCTTTTCCTATTTGGAACCAGTCTTTTGTTCCATGTCCAGTTCTAACTGTTGCTTCCTGACCTGCGTACAGATTTCTCAAGAGGCAGGTCAGGTGGTCTGGTATTCCCATCTCTTTCAGAATTTTCCACAGTTTTTGTGTTATACTGACTAAGACAAAGCAATGTAGAAAAGAACATTTGTTCTTTTCTTCTTGAGAGCCCCAGACCCCTTTCTCCTTCTCGGGAAGCCTGGACTTCTTATCACCCTACCTAGGAATTGACTCTCTCAATATTATTGGGGAAGTCAATGCATATCTCCTTCAAAGGGTGAGCACCCCTATATCCATCTCCTCCACTTCATTTTACAACACCCTCACCAGTCTTTGCTTCATGAGGCTTCCTCTGAACATCCAAGTCAAAAGGTAAATTTTCCTTCCTCTCAACTTCTGAGCACTTACTTTTATTGAATGTAAATATTTTGCTCATAGGTTCCTGATATAAAGCATCATTGCAGCATCCCCTAACAGCAAACAGAAGTCCTCATACCTAATAGTCACATTATCACTATCATCTTTGTGCCAGATACTGTGCAATTTTCACTTCAAAAATCCTCATCTTTAATTCTCAGGTATCCTATGAGGTACTCAGTATTATCACTAACCTCATTTTATAGATCCAGAATCTAAAGCTCTGTTCAGGAAATAACTTGTGTTATTGAGTCAGAGCAGGCCTGTGACCATTAGCACCCCACCATTAGCATGGGACTCTTAGCAGGAAACCCTTAGCATGGTGGTTAGAGGTCTTGATCCCTGAGGTGACAGGTATACTGCAACCTCTCACCTCCAGGCCCTGCATCCTAGGGGCTGATGGGCGAGCTGGGGGCTCAGGGACAGGCTGTGTTCTGCAGATCTCCAGAGGCTTTGCTACAGCCGCCTATTGGCCAGGAAACAAAGTACTTAATTGTGTGATTTCTGATTCAAATATTTTGTATATTTATATTATTTTTAAAAATAACTTTTTGATTAATTCACATTCTCTTAACATCTACTCACCTTTAACATGTACTTAACATGCATTTACCACAAACTTTTCTTTTTAATCTTAATCTCTCAAAAAAAAAAATATTTTGCCATCTTTCTTTCAGCCTTCAATGAAAAATCCAAATCCAAAACAAGTCTAGTAGCTGGCCATTGTAAGCTACTACATTTCACTCAGTTGCTAAATTACTCAAGCAGTAGTCATTTGTCTACCATATATATACTTGAATAAATTAGATTAAAGTATATGGTAGATTTATTAGCTAGTGTTTACTAGTAACTTATTACACTCTCATTTGTTTGAAATATTATTTAAAAATAATCCTTAATTCAATTAAATAAAAGTGTCTATCTAGTATTAATGCACTGGAGGAAGCATAATTACAGCTCATTGCTGTACCATAAAAACATTATGGTGATTCCCATTGACCAATGTTTGCTATTTTATTTCAAAACAGGCATAATATAGACCATTCAATAACACTTTTGTTTCCAAATATGAGCTTGTAAATGGTCAGACCATTAGGAGAAAATGGGTAAAGGATACACAGGATATCTCTGTATTGTTACTTAAAATTGCTTGTGGAACTATAATTATCTCAAAAAATGTTTTAAAAGAACAGTTGATATTCTCCACTGATATACATAATACCCCATCCATAGTTTTTTTTTTTCTGCTTCTGAGTGTGAATAGAAAAAAATAATACTTTCAGAAGTGTGTTGATTCAAAAGAGTCTTTGCTTTTTTTCTGAAATCTTTACCAAATTCTAACATCATAGAAGCCACCACATCTTCAGAGGACATCTCTGAAATGCTGCAGTACTCAAAAAAAAAAATAGTATCTGCTAGTATAAAACTCTTAGAAGACCTTAGAAGAAATGAAGTAGCCTTCACAGTCAATGAAAGAGTCCAAAATGCAGTATTTAAGTGCAGTCTCAAAAATGAGAGAGTATTCTTGGTTCATTTCCAAGGCAAACCATTCAATATCACAGTAATCCAAGTCTATGCCTCAATCACTAATGCCAAAGAAGCTGAAATTGAATTGTTCTATGAAGACCTACAAGTCCTAGAACTAACACCAAAAAAAGATGTTCTTTTCATGATAGGGGATTGGAATGCAAAAGTAGAAAGTCAAGAGATACAGGAAAGTTTGGCCTTGGAGTACAAAATGAAGCAGGGAAAGGCTAACCGAGTTTTGTCAGGAGAACACACTGGGCATAGCAAACACCGTCTTCCAACAACACAAGAGACAGCTCTACACATGAACATCACCAGATAGTCAGTACTGCAATCAGATTGATTATATTCTTTGCAGCCAAAGACGAAGATGCTCTATACAGTCAGCAAAAACAAGACCAGGAGCTGACTGTCGCTTAGATCATGAACACCTTATTGCCAAATTCAGACTTAAATTAGTAGGGAAACCACTAGGCCATTCAGGTATGACCTAAATCAAACCCCTTATGACTGATGTTGAAGTTGAAACTCTAATACTTTGGCCACCTGATGTGAAGAGCTCACTCATTTGAAAAGACTCTAATGCTGGGAAAGATTGAAGGCAGGAGGAGAAGGGGACGACAGAGGATGAGATGGTTGGATGGCATCACCGACTCAATGGACATGAGTTTGGGTAAACTGTGGGAGTTGGCGATGGACATGGAGGCCTGGTATGCTGTAGTTCATGGGGTCGCAAAGAGTCGGACATTACTGAGCAACTGAACTTAACTGAACTGAAAACCCCTTATGATTATATAGTGGAGGTGACAAATAAATTCAAGGGATCAGATCTGGTAGACAGAGTGCTTGGAGAATGAAGGACAGATGTTTATGACATTCTATAGGAGATGGTGACCAAAACCATCCCCAAGAAAAGGAAATGAAATAAGGCAAATGATTGTCTGAAGAGGCCTTAGAAAAGCCGAGAAAAAAAAGGAAGCAGAAGGTAAAGGAGAAAGGGAAAGATATACCCAACTGAAAGCAGAGTTCCAGAGAAGAGCAAGGAGAGATAAGAAAGCCTTCTTAAGTGAACAATACAAAGAAATAGAGGAAAACAATCAAATGGGAAGACTAGAGATCTCTTCAAGAAAATTTGAGATATCAAGGAAAAATTTCTTGCAAAGATGTGCACAATAAAGGACAGAAATGGAAAGGACCTAACAGAAGCAGATGAAATTAAGAAGTGGCAAGAATATGCAGAGCTATATAAAAAAGGTCTTGCTGCTGCTGCTGCTGCTGCTAAGTCACTTCAGTCGTGTCTGACTCTGTGCGACCCCATAGATGGAAGCTCACCAGCCTCCCCCGTCCCTGGGGTTCTCCAGGCAAGAACACTGAAGTGGGTTGCCATTTCCTTCTCCAATGCATGAAAATGAAAAGTGAAAGGGAAGTTGCTCAGTCTTAATGACCCAAATAACCACAATCGTGTATTTTTTCAAGTAGTCACGTACAGCTGTGAAAGTTGGACCATAAGGAAGGCTGAGCATGAAAGAACTGATGCTTTTGAACTATGGTGCTGGAGAAGACTCTTGAAAGTCACTTGGATAGCAAGGAGATCAAAACAGTCAATCCTAAAGGAAATCAGTCCTGAATATTCATTGGAAGGACTGATGCTGAAGCTGAAGCTCCAATACTTTGGCCACCTGATGCAAAGAGCTGACTCATTAGAAAAGACCCTGATGCTGGGAAACATTGAGGGCAGGGAAGAAGGGGGAACAGAGGGTGACATGGTTGGATGGCATCACTGACTCAATGGACATGAGTTTGGGCAAACTGTGAGAAATAGTGAAGGACAGGGACATTTGGCATGCTTCAGTTTATGGGATTGCAAAGAATCAGACAAAACTTAATGACTAAACAGTACTATAAAACTCAGGGGCAAAGATATATTTTGATTTGACATGTTGGGTAGTTACCATGATATTTCTTCATTGGGACCAGTAGGTTGATTTTTGCTCATGTGGTCCAGAAAAATAGAAAAGTGCAGTATAGCCTCGTGGTTAAGTGTGTAGTCTCTAGAGTCAGGCTGTTGACTTGAAACCTTGTTCTGCCACTTCCTATCTATGTGACCACGGACATGTTTATTAATCCTATGTTGCCTTTGTTGTCTATTTTAAAATAGAATTACTTGTACTGCTCACTGCTTAGAATTCCTGAGATAATTGAATTACAGAATACATATGTCTGATATTCAATGAGCTCTCAGTGTAGGGGTACTGAAGTTATGATTCTACCACCTCAAAATATTTAGTCAAGAGAAACAGCTGAAGTTAGATGCTTTCTACTTTCAAGATCTGTAATATCTAATTCCTAAGACAGTCCTGACCAGGTGGTGGAGTTCATCAGCAGCCTCTACCCTCCAGGTCATGCCTGCCTTTGATCTGGCATGAATTAACTGCACCTGTTTTGTAGTTTGGGACCCCTCTCCCCCAGCCCCCCNNCGAGTACCCGTAAAGTTCCAACCTTTTCAAACCCAGCTTGTTGCAATGTTGATTCAGGCTTTGCTTCTTCTTCTGTACATGGAATTTCTTTGCCTTATACCTGGTTTCCTGTTGAAAGCAAATTTTGTCCCTGGATCCTTGACCCTCTACTCTGACCTTACCATTACCCTCTTTTATGGAGTTGAATCCTGCCCCTTAATTGCTGGCCACAGAATGGCATATTGATGCAAATAGACCGATTACTCAGAGCTATAGGACTTCTGACTACACGGACTAGAGCACTGTGAATAGGGTTGGCAAGCATCATAGAGGGTGCTTCATTTCAGTTCACTTCAGTTCAATCGCTCAGTCGTGTCTGACTCTTTGTGACCCCATGGACTGCAGCACACCAGGTCTCCCTGTCCATCACCAACTGCCGGAGTTTACCCTAACTCATGTCCACTGAGTCGGTGATGCCAACCAACCTTCTCATCCTCTGTCGTCCGCTTCTCCTCCCGCCTTCAATCTTTCCCAGCATTAGAGTCTTTTCAAATGAGTCAGCTCTTTGCATCAGGTGGCCAATGTATTGGAGTTTCAGGTTCAGCATCAGTCCTTCCAATGAACATTCAGGACTGATTTCCTTTAGAATGGACTGGTTGGATGTCCTTGCAGTCCAAGGGGCTCTCAAGAGTCTTCTCCAACACCACAGTTCAAAAGCATCAGTTCTTCAGTGCTCAGCTTTCTTTATAGTCCAACTCACATCCATACATGACCACAGGAAAAACCATAGCCTTGACTAGACGGACCTTTGTTGGCAAAGTAATGTCTCCAGTTTTCAACATGCTATCTAGGTTGGTCATAACTTTTCTTCCAATGAGTAAGCATCTTTTAATTTCATAGCTGCAGTCACCATCTGCAGTGCTTTTGGAGACCACCAAAATAAAGTCTCTCACTGTCCCCATTGTTTTCCCATCTATTTGCCATGAAGTGATGGGACCAGATGCCATGATCTTAATCTTCTGAATGTTGAGTTTTAAGCCAACTTTTTCACTCTCCTCTTTCACTTTCATCAAGAGGCTCTTTAGTTCTTCTTCACTTTCTGCCATAAGGGGGGCCCTTAAAGAAATATTATCTGGGATATGTGAGATATCCTGTGAAGAGGGACTAGATGATCATAGAGAGCCAGGCCCCAGAATAAATTGTAGCTTCCTGGTCCAGGAGATCAACCTTGAGTACCCAGAAAAATTCATCACTATGCTCCTCATTCTACCTCCCTAGGATGGAAAGAACTCTGATCAGATATCAGATATGTCTGATTCACATGAATAATGGCATAAATTGATGATTTTTGTTTGTGATTGAGGAAGGAAACAACAGAACTGTTATTGCTAAGATTTCCCTGGTATTTCCTCCATGGAGAATTTTTCAGTTTGTAGTAGAGTTAATCTGAAGAGCGGATAGGGACTTGAGAGCTCTGGTTAGCAAAAAAAAAAAAAAAGACATTGTTAGAGATAAAATTAAACCATATTATTAAACCACATTTAAATGCTTCAATAAATCTATATAAAGCCCAAAGTACAGAGCCAGACACACATTTTTGTTATTCATAATTTGTTAGCTGATTTAAATATCACAATGGGTCAGTCACCTCTCCATAATATCTGGGGTATTTTGGAGTTAAAATCAGACACATCAGCCAGGTGAGGAATTTCATAAAACATAGCAATATAATTACCAACAACATTAGAAATAAGGATATTAGTATAGAAATATAGTCTTCTTTTCAAAACATGCTTCAGCCTTAAACTCAGACATGATTAAATAGAAGAGAACTTGAATTCCTATATGTATTCATCCAAAGTTAATATGATCTGGTAAAGCCCTTTGCAACTTTTAAGGCTTCTGTACTAAATCAATTCCTTCTTGACAAATGCAAGTTAAAGAACTTGTAAACATCTCCCAATTGGGGTCAAGCAATCATCTTTCAGCAGTTTCAGAGCTCAGAGCAGCTTCAATCAACTGACTCAGTTGAGATAGACAAGCATTAAATTTGTATTTTTCAAAACTTTGATACATTTTCTTTCACTTCTTTCCTGTTTAACACCTCTATTTTTGTTCATTCCTTGTGCATAAAGTTCTTCTACAGAATTTAAAAGATTCTGTTCAAAGAAACACCATCTATGAAAGCACATTGATAGGAATATAACTAAACAAGCATATACTTTCTAATTAGCTCTTTTCAGTTGCTCATATTGCATAATTAAAGCTCATTGAAGCCTATTCAAATGAAGAACTGTCTTCTTTATTTTTTAAAGCATCATTTAAAGTGGTTTTGAAATTGACATTATTCTAATTACCTTTTCTTAGAAATGAGCTTATGAGCTTTCATCATGAATGAGGAGAAAATGAGATCAGCCTGGTGGTTGATGTAGGTTTGCTGTTGCTCTTTTGTTTGCTTTTGACCCTTAGACTTATTGGTTGTCCTTTACTTTGTACCAAAGCCCTGACTTCCAGTGTGTGTGTGTGTGTGTGTGTGTGTGTGTTGGAGTATAATAGGGAGGAGCCAATTTTGACTCCATGTCCTTTCAGTTCAGTTCAGTTCAGTTCAGTTGCTCACTCGTGACTTTGAACCAAAGCCCTGGCTTCCTCTGTGTGTGTGTGTGTGTGTGTGTGTGTGTGTGTGTGTTGGAGTGTTACAGGGAAGACCCAGTTTTGACTCCATGTTGGATCTTTTTTTTTTTTTTTAACTTTAATCTTTGTTTTTGTTATTATAATCATACATAAGGGCCTGCCTTAGGGAAACCTGCCCTCTGACTGTTAAGCTAAAGTGGCTTTATTCGGCTCACAGGGAGACAGTCTGACTCTGTGTACCTGTGAGTGGCTGCAGAAAAGAAGAAATTAACACATCTGCTTTTATTTTACAAGATAAAGGCCTTTTTATTTCACTTCCTTACCTCCTCTCCCTCAGTATAAAAGAAAATGGCATCCAGACCCCAATAAGATTTTTTTGCCTACTCTAGCCATCTTCTCCATCTGCCAGCTTTCTGAACAAAGTCATTATTCCTTGCCTCAACATCAAGTCTCCTGATTCATTGGCCTGGCCTGTCGTGCTGCAAGCGAAGCGAGCTTGGACTCAGTAACAGAAGGAAAGGTGCTTGACATGTCCACAACCACCTGCCTCGTCCCTTTGAACTTGTTTTGGGAATTGGATGGGAAAGGATGTTGATAGGTTTTCAGATAAAAACAAGAAGTGCCTGCTGAGTTGTCTGGATCCTTGCCTAGCTTTCTCTTTCTGAAACGTGGATGATCTATGACCACTAATGCATTGAAGAAAAATATGTTAAATTAATAGATCGAATAAACAAAAATAAGTGAATGTGGTAAAAACATAAATAAATGACCCAGCCACATTTTAATCAGCTTTTTAAAATGGGCATAATTAATTAATAGGAGGGTAGAGCACGGGAGTTAAATGCTTTCTATATCCTGTCCAGTGACCACAGACTTTCTTTTCATTCCAAGGGTTGTAATTTATAAATGTGCCTCCTTGCCCATTAATCATAGCTGTCTTTGACTATTCTGATCTTCAAAGGTCAGAGTTGACATTTTAATGTAGCACCTGGGCATCTCTACTAATTTCTTTCTACATTATTCACTAGAATAGCATTCCTAAGGAAATGGGGCATGTGTTTTCTTAGCCCTTTAAGTAACAGTTGGTATTAGCCCTTCCTTTAGTTCTGACCTCTATTCAGCCATTGAGAAAGGGAAAAGCATTTCATAAATAAAGACAAAAAAAAAAAAAAAGATAGATTACATTTATCCCAATAGAGTAAACTGAGAAAGAATGCAGTTTATTTAAAATCAATCTAGTTTAAAAACTTTCAGGCTCCTCTGTCCATGGGATTTTACAGGCAAAGATACTGGAGTGGGTTGCCATTTCCTTCTCTAGGGGATCTTCCCCATCCAGGGATCGAACCTGGGTCTCCTGCACTGCAGGCAGATTCTTTACCAACTGAGCTATGAGGGAAGCCCAGTTTTAAAACTTTCATTAAAATTGGACATTTTGAAAATTTAGGGAATTAAATTTCCAACACCTTTTGGGTATAATACAAATTTCAATACTTTCCTATGCAGAGGAATAAAAAATGATGAGGAATGTCTTCAGACATGGGAGCTGGTATGTGTGTGGGGGAATGGTATCTGTATGTAGTGTGCTGAGTTGTTGGTTTGAAACCTTTAGATTTTATTGGGTGAAAACTAAAACTGGCCTCCTTACACAGAGGGCAAGGAAAACCTAAGAAAGAGGCAGGCCACCCAGATGGGTATGTGGTAGGTATAATAGGCAAGGGAACTTACATCCAAGGCTTGTTTTGGGCAGCCACAATATGAGTAGCTCTCTGCCATGCCTGCCAGAGTCACAATAGTTCAAATAGACGCCTTACTTAGGTTAAGTCATGTGTACTATCCAGATGGTCACAACAACACTTTGCTCTCTCAAGGCTGTGTCCTTGAAAATGGTTCCCACTGTGGGAATGGTAAGCAGAATGTACATTCCAAAGGCGAGAGAGGAGGTAAGGAATTTTGAATTGTCTGTGTCCAGCCTGCTAGTCAACCAATATTCACATCCTCTAAATGACCATCTCTAACATAAGTGGCCTTGTGTACTTGGAAAGTAGACTTTATTATGCCATGTTATGTTTATTTGAGCAGACAGAGGAGGATTTAAGTCAGAATCAACTCACAGAAGAATAGAAACTGAAAACTGCGGAACCTCTTGAAGCAGATGATTGAAGTCAAGGGTTGGCATAACATGCCTTCCCTCCCTTCTTCCTTTCTTTTTTTTC
This sequence comes from Redunca redunca, assembly GCA_006410935.1. Classification (NCBI taxonomy): domain Eukaryota; kingdom Metazoa; phylum Chordata; class Mammalia; order Artiodactyla; family Bovidae; genus Redunca; species Redunca redunca. The sequence goes on along the minus strand of SJYQ01001802.1, from coordinate 267,639 downwards.
TCTTTCTTTTCATCTCTTTCCTTTCCTTTTCATTTCTTCTGCCATCCCTCCCTCCTTCCTTCCCTTCTTCCCTCCCTCCCTCTCCCCTTCCCTTCCTCTCCTTCCTGACTTTGTTTCTTTTTTTTTTCTCTCCCTCTTTCTTCCCTCCATGGCTTTATTGAGGGCATAGTTAACAAAGAAAAGTGGTGTGTATTTAAAGTATGCAATGTGATGATTTGTGTGTATATGTATATATGTTGTTGTTCAGTCTCTAAGTAGTGTCTGATTCTTGTATCCCCATGGACTGTAGCACTCCAGGCTTCCTTGTCCTTCACTATCTATCTCCCAGAGTTTGCTCAGATTCATGCCCATTGAGTTGGTGATGCCATCCGACCATCTTGTCCTTTGTCGCCCCCTTCTCCTCCTACCTTCAATATTTCCCAGCATCAGGGTCTTTTCCAATGTGTCCACTCTTCGCATCAGGTGGCCAAAGTAATGGAACTTCACCTTCAGTATCAGCCTTTCCAATGAATATTCAGAATTGATTTCCTTTAGGAAAAACTGGTTTAAGATATATGTATCTATCTATCTATATACCTTTCATATATATATATATATATATATATATATGTGAGAAAGTGAAAGTATTAGTTGCTCAGTCATGTCTGACTCTTTGTGACCTGGGGACCGTAGCCCACCAGGCTCCTCTGTCCACAGAATTCTCTAGGCAAGGATACTGGAGTGGGTAAGTCAGGAGGTCTTTCCTGACCCAGGGATCAAACTTGGGTCTTCCACATTGCAGGCAGTTTCTTTACCATCTGAGCCACCAGGGAAGCTTATATATATATATATATATATATATATATATCAGTATCAGTTCAGTCACTCAGTCATGTCCGACTCTTTGCGACCCCATGAATTGCAGCACACCAGGCCTCCCTGCCCATCACCAACTCCCGGAGTTCACCCAAACTCACGTCCATTGAGTCGGTGATGCCATCCAGCCATCTCATCCTCTGTCGTCCCCTTCTCCTCCTACCCCCAATCCCTCCCAGCATCAGAGTCTTTTCCAATGAGTCAACTCTTTGCATGAGGTGGCCAAAGTACTGGAGTTTCAGCTTTAGCATCATTCCTTCCAAAGAACACCCAGGACTGATCTCCTTTGGGATGGACTGGTTGTATCTCCCTTGCTATATATATAAATATTATGTTTGAAACTCCAATACTTTGGCTATCTGATGCAAAGAGCTGACTCATTTGAAAGGACCCTGATGCTGGGAAAGATTGAGGGTGGTAGGAGAACGGGACGACAGAGAATGAGAAGGTTAGATGGCATCACCGATTCAATGGACATGAGTTTGGGTAAACTCTGGGAGTTGGTGATGGACAGGGAGGCCTGGCGTGCTGCGGTTCATGGGGTCACAAAGAGTCAGACATGACTGAGCGACTGAACTGAACTATTATGTTATATATAAATATTATGTTAATGTTATTAACATAACATTATTATGTTATATATATATATATACAAGTATAAAATCATGATCACAATCAAGTTAATTAACACAACCTATACCTTACCTAGTTATCATTTAGCATAGCCTTTCAACGATCCTGATTACTTTGTAACACACTATGGTAGACTCAAAGGGGAAGGTATTATTGGAATAATTTGATGACTGTTTGGTGTGGAGTCAGGAAATTGGATTACCTGACATCTCAGGGCATTTTTATGAGTTTGAGATTAAATTACTATTATATATACAGTATTTATCAAATGTTTTATATACTTCAGGTTTTAAAGAACACATGTGAACTTTTCCAGATAGAGTTAGATACTATTTTTTTCCAGAAACAATGGGTTTTAAATCCTGACAGAGTTCTATCCTAGAGTTGGGAAAACGCATGTGTTTTTATGAAAACAGTTAACAGTATGCCTATAATAATTTTCTACTTTCTCATCATTTTCATTTTCACCATCACAAAATGAAAATCAGGCATATCTTTTTGTAAACATTATTTGTTTGATCCCTTTGACTTGTGAAAAGGATTTGTTTATTTTTATTCCTCAGTCCTCTTCTGCTGCAACTAACATTGCATCAAAAAGACTCTAGCTCTGGTTCTTAAGAGAAATTAAGTTTTTCTCTCTGGACAATAATGACCATTTCTTTAATTCTTAAAATGATGCAAAGACTGCTTCAGAAGCACAGTATGCATCTTGAATCTTAGATGGAAAACAAACTGATATTTGTGATGCAGTGACTCCCAATTTTTATTGTGAAAACAGCATTTTTATTTTTGGTGAGATAAAGGATTTTAAAAATTATATTGTCCAGGATTCAAAAAAGTGGATGGACAAAGGCTGTGTTTGATTGGACTATGAGCAGAAAAGAGAGGACACCAGGGAAGGTTATTAAGTAGCTGAAATGGGAAACTGGGTTAGAAAGCACCAGGAATATCCTGAAGGTGTGGGGAGAGATCCTAGCAACACAAGAAGGCTGTTTATGTGTGAGGCTGATCAAGTGCAAGGACCTAGACAACAAACTGATCACATCATCATCTTTTAACTTATTTTCATTTATTAAAAATTTTTATTTTATATTGGACTAAGTTGATTTACAATGTTGTATTAGTTTCAGGTGTACAGCAAAGTGATTCAGTTAAACATATGCATATATATATTTTTTTGTAGAATTCTCTTACCACTCAGGTTATTGCAGAATATTGAGCAGAGAAAGAGTTCCCTGTGCTATATAGTAATTCCTTCTTGGTTATCTATTTTAAATACAGTAGGTTTATATTTCAGTTCCAAACTTCCAATCTGCACCTCACTTCTACCTTTTACCCACCTGGTAAACACAAGTTTGCTTTCTAAGTCTGTGAGCCTGTTTTATTTTGTAAATAAGTTCATTTGTATCACTTTTCTTTAGATTCTGCATATAAATGATATCATATGATATTTGTCTTTCTCTTACTTCACTTAGTATGATAATTTTCAGGTCCATTCATGTTGCTGCAAAAAGCAGTATTTCATTCTTTTTAATGGCTCAGTAGCATCTCATTGCATATATGTACCACTTCTTCTTTATCCATTCAGCTGTCAATAGACATTTAGCTAGCTTCCATGTCTAGACTACTGTAAATAGCATTGCTATGAACATTGAGGTGCATGTATCCTGTTGAATGATGATTTTCTCTAGGTATATGCCCAGGAGTGGGATTACTGAATATTTGACCCAGGTTTAAAACCTGGGTTGAGAGGATCTCCTGGAGGAGGGCAGGGCAACCCACTCCAGTATTCTTGCCTAGAGAATCTCCACGGATAGAGGAGCCTGGGGGGCCACTGTCTATGGGCTTGCAAAGAGTTGGACACGACTGAGCAACTTAGCACAGCACAGCACATGATAACTTCATTTTTAGTTTCTTAAGAAACTTTTCTACAGTCTTCCATAGTGGCTGCACCAAATTACATTCCCACCAACAGTGTAGGAGGGTTCCCTTTTCTCTATTCCCTCCCAAGCATTTATTATTTGTAGACATTTTGATGATGGCCTCCCTGAATGTGCCCAATCTCATCTGATCATATATCTTAAACAAGATTGTTTTGTCTTTTATTTGGGTCACTTCTAGAATCAAAAGTCTAGAAAAAGTCAGGTATAAAGGGGACAGCAAGAATGTCCATGCCATACTTCACACAACCATGGCTTTACCTATCTTGTTTCTAAGTACCATACACAAATTTGTGAAGTTTTTATTATATCTGTTCTGTACAGCACCTGAAGATCTATCTTGAAAACTTCACCATAACCCTATGAGGTATGTACTTTACTTCTCCATTTTAAAGGTAAGGGCATCCAGGCTTAAAGAATCTAAGTAACATAAACACATCTCATGATTAAAAATGGGAGTGAGAGTGATGGAGTTTGAATCTAGATACATAAGACCAGAAAGCTCTTAATTATTGTTCTGAATTACTAGGACACTATTGGTATGAAATGATTTATTTTTAGGTAATTGAAATTAAAGAAGTACCATTTAATTTTGAAATGAGATTTTATTGAGAAAAGTAATATCATTCAAATGCTATATTTTTTAAAATTAATAATTTGTGTCTTTTTCTTATCACCAAGTGCCCATACAATTAACCAAGCATTATTGAGGAAGCTTTGCAATTTAGAGATGTGTGTTGGCAAGTAATTGTATGAGAGCCTGCGGTGAAAGTTGGCAGTTTTTAAGCAGAAAGGAAAAAATTTAGAAAGAAAACTATATTACAAAATCATCAACTTCTTCCTTAAGGTAAAAATCTTACAACATGCTGGAAAAATATATTACAAATGAGTGTAAACCGTCATCTAGATTTTTGCTCCTGTTGTGTTTATGCCTGAGGCCTTTTTATTTGCTCATTGTTTTATTAATGGACTTGAACCAATAAACAAGCTGGTGAAAGCTGCAGTACCTGTGGTATAAAGTATATTGTCTGAAGAATGACTTTTTTTCACATTCAGGTGTAATACATCATGGAAACCAATTTAGCATGGGTAGTGTTAATATATGGTTGAGGGCTAGAAAAGTTTTCAGGGAAGTAAGCACAGCCAAATCAATCCGCATTGGAAGAGGAAATTCACCAGAGAGAACAGCTCTTCTTCAGTGTACATTTAGTTGTATCATTATGTCCAAAGTTCTATTCTAAAAAGATTATATTATAGAGAGATAAGTCTGTCATCTACATAATATGTAATAGGCTGTGTATTCAAGATCAGAAAATAGTTTACCTAGTTAATGCTATAATGGTTAGGCTTTGAAACTTCTAAAAAGGCAAATACTATGGCCCTGGAGTGAAGTCTATTATTGAATATAGGAATAGAGAAATTGGATTCATTTTTAAAATCTCCTATAGAGCTGGTGCATACAGAGAAAGTTCAGTAACTAGTGAATGCAGGAAAGAATCTAAAGGAAGTGAAGACGAGGAAAGCATACAATGCATGGTATCAGGTGTCAGGACTCATACGCATGATCTACAACTCTAGAGCAATTAATTTACATTAGGATTTGGTACGTGAAATGGCTGTATTTCAGGATTCATACTTTGTTCTGCTACATATGAAGCCAACATAATTTTATCCGAATAGGATTTTGAGGATCACCCCCTTTAGTCCCCATATGTTGCAAATGAGAAAATAAAGCTTCAGAGAAATTAATCATGTAAAGTCATCCTTTCAGATAATTGAAGAATGGATTAGAACAAAGATTTTCTGACATTCCCTTCAACACAACAGATGATTTTTTTCTCCCAATACAGATTTTCCTGCTTTCCAAAAGTTCACACTTTAATGCTGCTTCACTCTTAGGAATATATACTTTACTACTTGTTTTGGCTACCTGAAATAAAGCCAAGGAGGATTTTCAGTTTTGTGAAAAAAGCCATTACTCTACCATGGCAGGTCTTTTGTAAAAGCAAAGTGGTAAATTTTCAGAATGTAGAGTATACTTTTCACTTTATTCACTTCAGTTTATGGAAAGTTCCACAGAAATGCTCTATTTTCTGATGGTGCAGAAAACTGTAATTTGAGCCTATGGCTAGAGATTAATAGAATAGAATAATATATAGAATTTACTTATTCTCCAATTTTATTGATAAAATGTGAAAGGACAAGCAACAGTGTGGGAGAAAATATTTAGGCATTATACACATGATAAAGTACTTGAATCCAGAATATATGAAGAACACTTTATAACTCAATGATGAAAAGACACAGAACTCAATATAAAAATGGAAAATAAACATTACATTTGAATAGATATACCTTCATATGCGATTCCAAGGAAAGGCAATGACAAAGAATGTTCAAACTACCACACAATTGCACTCATTTCACATGCTAGCAAAGTAATGCTCAAAATTCTCCAAGCTATACTTCAACAGTATAAGAACCGAGAAATTCCAGATGTTTAGTCTGGATTTAAAACAGGCAGAGGAACCAGAGATCAAATTACCTAACATCCGTTGAATCATAGAAAAAGCAAGAGAGTTCCAGAAAATCATTTACTTCTGCTTCATTGAGTATGCTAAAGCCTTTGACTGTGTGGATCACAATAAACTGGAAAATTCTTCAAGAGATGGGAATGCCAGACCACCTTACCTGCCTGAGAAACATATATGCAGGTCAAGAAACTTGTATGCAGGTCAAGAAACAGCAGTTAAAATCAGACATGGAACAATAGACTGGTTCCAAATTGGGAAAGGTGTATGTCAAGGCTGTATATTGTCACCCTGCTTATTTAACTTCTGTGCAGAGTACATCATGTGAAATGGTGGGCTGGATGAAGCACAAGCTGGAATCAAGACTGCTGGGAGAAATGTCAATAATCTCGGGTATGCAGATGACACCACCCCTATGGCAGAAAGTGAACAACTAAAGAGCTTCTTGATGATGGTGAAAGAGGAGAATAAAAAAGCTGGCTTAAAACTCAACATTCAGAAAACTAAGATTATGGAATCTGGTCCCATCATTTCATGGATGGGTGGGGAAACAATGAAAACAGTGACAGACTTTATTTTCTTGGGCTCCAAAATCACTGCAGATGGTGACTGAAGCCATGAAATTAAAAGACATTTACTCCTTGGAAGAAAAGTTATGACCAACCTAGACAGCAGAGAACAGAGACATTACTTTTCCAACAAAGGTCTGTATAGTCAAAGCTATGGTTTTTCCAGTAGTCATGTATGGATGTGAGAGTTGGATCATAAAGAAGTCTGAGCACCAAAGAACTGATGCTTTTGAACTGTGGTGTTGGAGAAGACTCTTGAGAGTCCCCTGGACTGCAAGGAGATCCAACCAGTCCATCCTAAAGGAAATCAGTCCTGAATAGTCATTGAAAGCACTGATGCTGAAGCTGAAACTCCAATACTTTGGCCACCTGATATGAAGAACTGACTCATTTGAAAAGACCCTGATGCTGGGAAAGATAGAAGGCAGAAGGAAAAGTGGACAACAGAGGACGAGATGGTTGGATGGCATCACTGACTCAATGGCCATGGGTTTGAGCAAGCTCAGGGAGATGGCGAAGGACAGAGAAGACTGGCATGCTGCAGTCCATGGAGTCTCAAAGCGTTGGGCACAACTGAGTGACTGAACAAGAGCACCATGCTAGATATACAAATAGCCAAAAAGTTTGTGAGAAGATGCTCAGTATTATTCATCGTTGTGCTGTGGTTATTTGCTTAGTCGTGTTCAACTCTTTGCTATCCCATATACTGTAGCCCACCAGGCTCCTCTGTCCATGGGGATTCTCCAGGTAAGAATATTGGAGTGGGTTGCCATGCCCTCCTCCAGGGGATCTTCCCAACCCAGGGATCAAACCCAGGTCTCACACATTGCAGGCAGATTCTTTACCATCTGAGCCACCAGGGAAGCACATTATAGGAATGCAAATAACACAAACCACATCACATGTACAAGGATGGCTAAAATAGAAAAATGACAGACAATAAAAAGTGCTGGCAATGATATAAAGATATTTAAATTCTCATATATTTCTATGAGAATTTTAAAATCGTACAGACATTTTGGAAATCTGTTAGTTTTTTAAAATATTAAATATAAACTTATCTATGACTCATGAATATCACTCCTTAGTGTATATCCAGGACAAATATAAACATCTGTCTGCATAAATACTTGGACAGAAATTTTCATAGGAGTATTATTTACATTAGTAAAAAATGCCCGTGAACTGTTGAATAGAGAAATAAAATGTGAAATATGCATACAATAGGATGTCATTTGGCCATTGTAAGGAATGAAGTACTGATATAGTCTATAATGTGGACGGACCTTGAAACAGTATGCTAAGTGTAAAAAGCTTCACAAAAGGCCATATTTGGTATGATTCTGTAGACTATAAATGAAGTCAACCCTAATGGGAACAAGCTGAAGTGATTTATTCAGAGCTGTCTATACTGGGGGAGGCAGCCACCAACCCTCACTTTTTACAGAGACTCAAAGGCTGGGAGAGAAGTAGGAAAGAAGGTCAGCTTTAAGTATGCCCCGTTTGGATGGTGTTGACATAGGGGAGTTGTAGGATGGGCCAACTAGAAGCAGGGCATCCTAAGTAATTGATTAAGGGTACATATTTGGTTTTCTCCAGGTGGTCCTAATTTGGATATGGGGGAAAAACTTAGAAAGCTGTAAGTCGTTAATCAAATCCTGGCCATTGTGGGGCCTGTTGTTACATCGGTTTATTATCCGACTTTCTGGACTGGTTACTTTAAAACATAAGTTGACCTCAAGGCTTTATTACTACAGGTTGTGGATCAGAATTCTATTTTTGTGTGTAATCTGTCCACCTTTGTTTTTGTGAGCATTCAGTCTCTCAATTCATTATATGAAATGTACAGAATAGGTAAACATATAAAAACAGATAGTACATGAAGAATTGTCTGAAACTGGAGGGATAGGATGGAGAGTGTTAATGGGTATAAGGTTTCTTTTCAGGTTGATGAAAATATTCTAATATTAGGTTATAGTGATTTTTGTAAAACTGCAAATACAGTAAAAAACAACTTCATTGTACACTCTGAGTACACATTTGTTACTTTAGGCTCCCCACGTAGCTCAGTCAGTAAAGAATCTGCGTGCAATGCAGAAGACCCAGGTTTGATTCCTGGGTCAGGAAGCTGCCCTAGAGAATGAAATGGCAACCCACTCCAGTATTCTTGCCTAGATAATCCCATTGACAGAGGAGCCTGGCAGGCTACAGTCCATAGTGTTGCAAGAGTTGGACACAGCTTAGCGACTAAACCACCACCACCTTGTTACTTTATGTGTCAGTGAAGCTTTAAAAATAGTTCACTGATACTCATGTTTATTTGAAATAACAGTTTGGATATAGTTGTTTAAATGCCTTTATAATTAAAATTAATTTCAGTTTCCTTTTATTTTTCTTAATCTACCAGAAATTTTAAAATGACGTATATGGCTAAAATTTAATTATTGGTCTAAAAAGAAGTCATATTAAAAAAGTGATTACAAGTGTAAAGAACACTATCATGGGATCTTTGAGGTTTTTCTTTATACTTTTTATAAATATAGATGAGGGAAATGAAATTTCTAAGGATTTGTTAAGAAGATGTAGGAGCTACAAACTGTATACTCTTCATCCTGGTTTAAATACTTCTTTTCTATTTCACAACTGCTTTCATTGTAGATAAGGAAATAGGGGCTCCTATCAATTATTAGCAGCTTCAGAGGTTTTTGACACCATTGACAATCTGATAAAAGCCATGCACTCTCTTCTCAGGGCGGGAAAAATTAACACACTTATGAACCATGGTGAAAACTTTTATTTTGCCGTATAATATCCACTCACACTTCTGGCAAGAGCAGGTAGATTTTGTTTGGTGTTGGGGGGCAGGTGATATCCTTCCCCCATTCACAATCCTTGGGACTTGGTGCGGGCAGTAAGAGATACTCACCCTTACTAGTCACGGTGATTCATTCAGGAGTGAATGCTTTACTTTAATTGGCTCAGCCTGGAGACTTTAGGAAGCTGAAACTCCCTCTTTTGCTGCAGTCAAAGCAGGAAAAGTCCAAGATAGATTTTGAGTACTATCACATGGAGACAGAGAGATGGAAAATAACAGAAAATCTTTACTATCACTTCAGCCTCTGGATTCAGCCCTGCCTTGAACTAATTTGTCATGTAAGGAATCTGATACATTTATATTTTGGTGAAGGTGATTTGAGATGTATTCTTTGACACTTACAACACAAAGAAACCTGGTTTTTACCTGTGGTAAACACAAGAAGGNCCAATTACATCCAATAATTAGTTAAGTGATTTTCAACTTAGATTTTGTCAAAATAGCCCATACATTTATGATGTGATAAACCCTGGATCACAGTTTGAGAATACTGAAATAGAAATGTATCGTTTTGGTTTTCCCCAATGCCATCCCGCCAACCTCAGTCCTGGTATAATCTCAGAGCCACTATTAGAGTCTATATATTCAATTAAATTATATGTGCAAGAAAGCGACTTCTGGAATTTGACTAGCAAATGGTGCTCGTGAATAATATTGGGAATTTTGAGGAAGATTTGGATCTGTGGTTAAATCTGTCATCTGAGTTTGGAAACTGAGAATTTCCTACCTCATGAATCAAAACAGCCTTTTGTGGCATGAGAGTTCACCTAAACCAAACTGGATTCATAGGCGTTTGTCCACCTTGGGGGACAGGAGAGGACATCTAATAGACAGGGGGGCAGTGCACCTGTAAATTCAAAGACCAGTTGCAGCATAACATGATTACTAATGGATTTGCATTATGGCTATGCTTTAGCTGCTTTCTGGAAGCAAGTCCACTGATACTGTTCAGATTCAGAGGAACCTAATAGTGTTTTGAAGGTGTGTGAGGAGAGACTTCACAGGACAGTTACTGGTAGTAATCACTGGAGGAAGCTGCTGCTACAGTTGCTTGGTATAAGAAAAAGAAAGTTACAGTTAAAATCTCATGGGAGCAGTTGCTGAGAGTGATCACAGATATTTATTAAGTACTTTCTCTGTGCACAGCTTCTGCTGACTCTGAGAGGGCAGTCAAAGAAGCTCCAGCATGGCTCCTGGTCTAGGAGATCTTGTAATCTGGAGCAATTATACGTATCTCAGCTATCAGTGGGGATCATAATATCTGTCTGACAGGGATTCTTATGAAAAATACACATTGTAACCTCCTATAATATAAAACAGTCCTGAAACATGGTAAAGAATCTCAGTAAGTGTGTGGTTATCAGTCTCATTTCCTCATTGTGAATCAAGATACAGAATAATATGCATACTCTTGGTAGGAAAAAATTGGACAGTCTTAATCCAGATGTGTGATCTAGTTTCAATAAAGGGAGAGAGAACCACTGCCTTATCTCTGGGAATATCTCTGTTTTTTGTGGATTACCCCAACTAGAATTTAGGTGTGATGGCTCCTTCATGCACTTCCAAATATTGTCCCATTTCAAACAAATGTGTGCATGTGTTAACATTCATCCGAGAAATTATAATTACTTACTTGGCAAGTTTCCCAAATGAGACAGAACAAAATGCATGACTTATATGATCCATGAAACTGACATTTATCAGGTCTTCATTCTGTGCAAAGTACTGTGTTAGGAATATGTCATTTTATATTATATTTACATGTACTAGGCAACATAGACTATTATTATCCCAGTTTTGCAAATGAGGTGAATGAAACTGACTTTCCTGATCACATAGCTAATAATCAATAGAGTTGGGATTTCATCATAGTTATTCCTATATTGGAGGCCACATTCTTGACCACTGCTGCTGCTGCTGCTGCTGCTAAGTCGCTTCAGTCATGTCCGACTCATGTAATTCTTAGTGGATGGTCTGAGGTTCTCAGAGCATTAGGATTATTGATTCTAGTCCAAGTGTCAGCTGTTAGTTCTTGGGACATTCCTAGTTCTATTGCTATATAATAATAGAAATGCTGTTCATTGGAAAGATTTTGGTTACCCTGATTAAACTGATCCCCCATTCCTTGAAATATAAGAAAGGTCCATTCACACCTGCCACCAGCTGCTGCCAGGTACCCATTATTATCTGCTTAATTAATCCCAGGAAAAAATACTTCATTGTTAACCTCCATCAAAAGCTTTCAGCTTACTCTCTGTCCTCAGAATCCTGTGTGGGTCATCCATATGTGATTCAGTTGATAAAGTAGGTAATTAGTTAACATATAGATCCCTAGGTCCTACTCCTGAAAATTCTGAGGCAATTGATCTTATTGGTGCCACAAGCATCTTCTTTTATACGTGTTCCCAGCATTTCTGACTTATGTTTTTTGGATCATGATGATGAATATAAATGACTTTGTCAGAAAACATGGTTTCTGTACTTAAAATTAGTCATTAAAATGTACAGAATATTAATATTAGCAGATATGAATGATCAAATTTAACATAGACTTTAATATATAAATTTAAATATGTTTATTCCTTTTATGATATCAGCCTTATGTTCTCTCCTAGTTATAGATATCTAAATTGCCTACTGAGAATATTTTATCATTTTCCAAGCTTTTTCACATCTCATTTTTGTTCTTTGAAATTCAAGGGATCCAAATGAGAATATGTATCATCCTCCCATTTTGCAACTGCAGAAACTGAGGCTTAGCAAGTTTAGATGAGCTTTCTAGATTAATCAGGTTTGTAACTATTGATTTTGGCTCTGTTTATGCCAGACATAGCCTTAAATTGCAATCAGAACTATCTCAAGTAGATAGAGACCTCTTTAAAGGCCATTCTTTAACTCCCAGAACAGATAGCATCTACAATTTCTTGGATTAAGGAAAGGGTCATTTAAAGCCATCTTGAGTACTAGACTCACCATGACACCATATCCAGAGAAATTCTTCTACAAGTAGCACACACTGCTTTTGATGTCCCCAGCTCTGTCTTTGATGTTCCTGGTCAAGTCCTATCCAGAAGGTTAGGAAGAGAGCATGAAGAGGGCTCAGATATCCTCTAGTCCAAAACACTCATTTATTCATAAACACAGAGCCCAAGAGGCAGTGCGTTATCTCCATCGGTAGCAGCTCAATGAGTTAGTGACAGAGCTAGAGCCAGTGTGTCTGCCCCCGAGGCGCCATAATAGGGAAGAATGAGCTCTTGGGTGGGAATCAAATAGACTAGGCTTTGAAATTTACTCTGCCCTTCACTGGCTTTGTGACCTTGGCCAAGTCACTTAACACCTTTGAGCCTCAAGCTCTTTACCCATGAAATGGGGATAATAATACAAACCTGACAGACCAGTTTTTCAAAATGCTGGTATCATTTCAAGGCGTCTGGCTTGGTTCAGGGTAGATTTTCAATGAATGATGGTTTGCTTCCTCGCCCAGTTTCCATGATGGTTCAAAGATCAGTTTTCAGGTCAAGCCCAGCACCAGATAACTTGCTCTATAACCATTAAGATGTAAATTTTTTCTTAGCCACTGCCCCGTTTGTAAAGCAATATCCTGGTATTCATGAATGAAAATCAGGCTCCAGAGAAGCAACCTTTGATTCTGCAAATTTAGATTTGGTTATTAACAGGAATTTCTGTGCTGGTCTCTGGATATATCAGTCAGAAATAAGAAGAAAAACAACTGCAGAGTCACCAACACTGGGGAAGCAGTGTTGCAACTTTATTCACTACTGTTTCTGTATCTTATAGTACAGTACCTGGCACATAGTAACACACAGTTACTAGTACAATACATAGTTAATATATATCAATGAAAGCAATCTCTAATTTTACTTCTTAATGGTTTCTTATGTTCTATTGTTGGCTCAAAATTTCATTTTGATTAGTCTGGTCCCTCTAGTTATGCTGTAACTTCCTCAAAGGCTAAAATTCCGCTAAAATTCAGTTCAATTCATTTCAGTTGGTCGCTCAGTTGTGTCTGACTCTGCGATCTCATGGACTGCAGCACGCCAGGCTTCCCTGTCCATCACCAACTCCCAGAGCTGGCTCAAGCTCATGTCCATTGAGTTGGTGATGCCATCCAACCATCTCATCCTCTGTTGTCCCCTTCTCCTTCTGCCTTCAATCTTTCCCAGCATCAGAGTCTTTTTCAGTGAGTCAGTTCTTCGCATCAGGTGGCCAAAGTATTGGAGCTTCAGTTTCAGCATCGGTCCTTCCAATGAATATTCAGGACTGATTTCCTTTAGGATTGACTGGTTTGATTTCCTTGCAGTCCAAAGGACTCTCAAGAGTCTTTCCCAACACTTCAGTTCAAAAGCATCAATTCCACTAAAATTATTCATAAAATTAGCTGCAATTTCTGAAGTATCAGCTTCTGGTAGCAGGGCCTATCAGACGTATATTGCAAACAGAATACTGTGCACATTTTAAATTAAGTCAAATTATTACTTCCATATGACAGATGAAGAAATAGGGAGGTTAAATAATTTGCCCTTGATTGCACAGTCTGTGCGAGGTACCATCAATGGTTGAATCCAAGGCCTATCTTCTTCCCATGTTGTTGTTCAGTCTCTAAATCATGTCCAACTCTGCCACCCCATGAACTGAAGCATGCCAGACTTCCCTGTCCTTCATTATCTCCCAGAGTTTCCTCAAACTTTTATGTCAACTGAGTCAGTGATACCACCCAACCATCTTATCCTCTGTTTTCCCCTTCTCTTCTTGGCCTCAGTCTTTCCCAGCATCAGGGTGTTGTCCAATAAGTCAGCTTTTCACATCAGGTGGCCAAAGTATTAGAGCTTCAGCTTTAGATCAGTCCTTCCAATGAATATTCAGGACTGATTTCCTTTAGGATTGACTGGTTTGATCTCCTTGCTGTCTGAGGGACTCTCAAGAGTCTTCTCCAGCAATACAGTTTGAAAACATCAATTCTTTGATGTTCAGCCTGCGTTATGGTCTACCTCTTATACCCATACACGACTACTGGAAAAAGCATAGCTTTGACTATATGGACCTTCGTCAGCAAAGTGCTATCTCTGCTTTTGAATATGCTGTCTAGGTTTGTCATAGCTTTTCTTCCAAGGAACAAGTGTCTTTTTAATTTCATGTCTGCAGTCACCATCCACAGTGATTTTGGAGCCCAAGAAAATAAAATCTGTCACTGTTTCCACTTTTTCCCCATGTATATGCCATGAAGTGTTGGGACCAGATGCCATGATCTTAGTTTTTTGAATGTTGAGTTTTATTCTTCTCATACTTCCTCTATATTCCATTCAGTGTTTTGCAGAGAGTTTATACATTGTAGGAATTAACTGTAAATCATATCAGCAGAACTGGGTAAGATTAAAAAAATCTGATAAGGGAAAAATGGCTTTTTCTGCTTGTTTTCATTATGGATTGCCATTATGCTCCTCTGTAGCTGTTCATGTTCATGAATCCCTATTGCCATATTCTATTCAGTTCTATCTGTCCCATAAATGACCTTTTCCTTGCAGTTTCCCTAAGCAGTCCTCATGAATATTTGTTTTGTTGTAGTTTGCTAGCTGAATCCACTCTATGATCATTTTATAAGGTATATAGTGTATTTTTCACAATAACCATACAAGGCAAGTTTTATTATTCTGATTTTAATGATGTGAAAACTGAGGTTCAGGGAAATTAAGAAACTGGATCATTAAGTCCATAGAAATGAGGTTCATTTGCTTTTCTATTTGTTCTTTACTCCTAGACCAAAATCTTAAATGCACTGAATTTAAGCATACAGCAACTATTTAACCCATAGAGCAACTGAATGGGTTACTGTACTAGCCATACCTTACAGTTTTATGTTTCAGGGATATCAAGCAATATCTCACTTTTGATCTTACAACTTCACAATAGCATTAAAGGATCAAAATCTTAAGTGATAACTAGACAGCAGCAAGTGAAACTAGCAAGGATGAAAGGCCTTGGTCCTGTCTTTATTAAACATTCTTCCTGTTGCAATGCACCTTCCAAGACACACTTACATATTATGTCAGAGGACTTTCAAAAGCCAGTGTCTGAAGGTGGACATTACAGACCCCAGGACCACAGGGAAGATACTGTGGTGCAGGGAATATCTTTGGTGTTCCTTTGGCTTCACCACCGGGCTATTGCCCTACTAGTGGCTAACCTTCTCTTTAACCTAAATTAAACTGACATGGGACTTGGGTAAATCAGGAGATTAGGGTGTGTAGTCTTTAGAGTCCTGGAGGTTGGGACTAAAAACTCAACATCTTTGTGAAGAAGCATTTACTTCAAGTTCAATACTTCCTTTTATTTTTTCCATTTTCCTTTCCTTTGTCATGCCCAATTAAATTAAAAACTTTTAATTAATAATATTGAATATATTATGATTCTGTTTAATTAGATTTCTTCAATACAGCTATTTTTTCTATCCATCTATTTATTCTTAATGAATAGAAAGACAGTGGAGCCAATGTCTAACAAATGGTAATACTGCTTCAGCCTCCCTGAGATGTGAAACATCTAGTGATTTTATTTTAATTCTCCTTTTTGTATGGTTCTATGTTAATTATTTGTTAAAACTTTACAGTATACTTCATTTTCAGAAATCATTGCTAGAAGATAACGTTAATTTACATATTAGTTTCTTGTGGCTGCTGTAAACAATTACTACAAACGTGGTGACTTAAATAACTGTTAGTATTTATTTTCTCGTAGTTCTGAATCCACAAGTCTGAAATCAGTGTTACTGGTCCAAAGTGCAGCTGTCAACAGGGCCATGCCCTTTCTGAAGGCTTTCTTGGAGAATCTGTTCCTTGCCTCTTTAGCTCTGATGACTGCTGGTATTCCTTGGCTTATGGCTGCATGAGTTCCATCTTCAAGGTCAGTGTCTTTAAATTCTCTCTGCTCCATCTTCACACTTCCTTTTCCTCTATGTGTAGTCAAATTTCCCTCTTTCTTCCGCTTATAATGATGCATGTTATTGTATCTAGGGTAAAGACATAATCCAGGGTGATTTCCTCATCACAAAATCCTTAGCTTAAAGTATTTGCTGTCTTTTCCATTCAAAGTGATACTTACGGGTGCTAGGGATTAGGTCCTGATCTTTTTGGGGACCATTATTCAGTTCACTCTAAGTAGGGAGAATGATAACCAGTTAATATCTCATAGCTGCTTTTTAAAATGGATTTATGCAGCAGGAAGCACTAAATTCTTGTCCTGCATCAGGCTTGTGTCTATATTTAGATAAACTCTCAGCAGTTTACCTGGGATATCTCTAATTTAGATTCATTGCCTAGAGACTTGTTAATATGCCATGTTTACTCTTAATACCTCTCTTAGTCTGTGTGATATATTGCATGGTTACCCTCCATATGCAACAGCATATGTTCACAAATCCAGACTCTTTTAAGTTTATGAGAATCATGATCTTGGGGCCAGAGAATCTTGCTAGGAACAATTATGGTCACTATATTCCACTGTACGTCTCCTGTAAAATCGGCTGCCCAATGATCATGAGAAGGCATCTCAGCAGACTAGGGATGGAGCACAAGTACCTCCCCAGTAAGTCTGAGGATGTGTATAGGCAGAGGTGCCGACAACAGATATTTAAGTTACCGTAGGTGCTTTTGCTTTCACTTACTCTTGTAATGGTATCTATAATTGCATAACAAGAGCAAGGACATTTTCTGCTGATGTTCTTTGTTAGGCCACATGGCCACAGAGGGACTCAGCATCTTCTCACTCTCCCCTCCTCACCACCAAATGTGCTTGACACTTGGATGGTCTCTACACATGCTCCTGATGACTAATGTTCCTTCCATGTTTATATTCTCCTTTACTTTCTAATTCATGTGGCTTATAATTATATCTGTGAAATTCAAGAACAAGAACAGGCTTTGGTAGAAATGCTTCAAAAAGGATGTCTCCAACCTGTCCTATTATAGACAGTCATATAAATTATATATAGCTGACTCTGGACAGTTTTCTTTGGTTTCTTCTCTTCTTTTTTTCCTATCTTTCCTTTCTTCTTTTCTTTTGTTAAATATTCTTTCTCATAAGCCTAATGTGGGCACTAGTATTATACCCTTTTGTAAGCAGGAAATTCTACACTCAAAAATGTTAAATAATTTACCCAAATTATTGGGTAAGGTTACTCAGCTACAGACTGAACTGAGATTCAAACCTGATCTATGTGACTCTGGAATCCTCACTGCTAGATATTATATTCTAAACCTTACCTTCTGAATAGGATATCAATTTTAAAATGGACAAATTATGAAGCTATAGGCCCAGGATTGTACCTATGTAATCTGAAAGCTACAGAAATAGAAGGATGGAACTAGACTCACTGACAGCAATAGGATCAGAGAACTCTCAGTAATAGAGGCTACTTGGTAGCATTTAACCCCATAAATAGCATATGTAACAGCATTTGAGGAAGGAAATGATGTTACAGAAAATTCCCAGGAGTTAAATAGGCAATTGAAATAAAAGTGTGAAAGTCAGAAGGGAAGGAATCTTTGGTAACTTATGGAGAGGCTCTCATCTTTGGGAACAGAAGTACTGAGAAATCCGAGGACCATGTACTGAGCCAGAGTGGCTAAGCTCCAGAGAAGATTATAAACTGAACTAAGGGAGGTCTGCTTTGCTGAGAACTTGTGAAATGGGACCCTTTCAAGGGAGGTCTTGCTGCTAGCTCCCAACAAACAGATTTCAGTTGTCAGCTCATTCAGGATTCACTTCACTGCAGACAGCCACTACCCCTGAGGACATGACCAAAAGCCTGGACTTTTTGGCTCAACATGGAACAACTCAGACAAGGCATACATACTGTAACACCTCCAATGGGATTGGCCAAGGTTGTGCATGACCTGCTTTGCAATTAGACTTCTCCCTTTACCAATCTCACTTCCTCTAATACATTCCCACAGGTACTGATCTGTAATAGATATCTAGCATGCCAAATTCAATCTTATTATCTGTTTGTGATATACTGATTTTCAATAAACCCTGAGAATCCTCATGTCCAGCTCTCCTTTGGACAGAATTAATATTCTTCCTTCTCCCGTGCTAAGAAGAAATCCCCTAGTCAGAAGGGTAGTGTGTCCTGGATAGGTGAGAGAAGAGGACCCTTTAACAGACATCTGTTGTACACTAGGCTTTTGCCTGGTACCATCTGACTTTCCACCCAGAGATCTCATTTCTCTTTTTCTTGACTAGGTTCTGGTGCCTAAGCATTGTTCTCTGGAAGCAGACAAATGGAATACATGCTGTAGAGAACTCAGTATGCTAAAGCATTATTATGCTTGGACTTTTGATGATTTATTCACACAGCAGAGTGTGTTAGAATGAAATTTTTGCAAATCTGACACTAGAATGCTTCAGCATCCGTAGCTGGCAGCTGACAGCTTTGAGTACAAACCCATCACCACTTACCCATCTTTTGGATAGTATTCATTAACCAGTTCTAGAAAAATCACATGGCTCTGTGTTCTTTCATCCAACCACTGAACCATTGACCTGAGAATGAAGCTCAGTCTTGCTGTACAGTTATCACAGCTGCCCGGGGTTGGAGTCTGGGTTGTTTTATAAGATGGACCCCTCTAAGAAGGATAGGGATTGCAAATGCTCCATCCCATTTCTGTCTTTGAGATCCTAACAACCTCTGCCATAAAATGCCACGTGTGGAGGTGTGTGTCATCTTTAGAGCTGCTACAACTCAGGGCCTCAGGCTGCTACCATTTATAGCATCGAGTTAGATTTAATAGGTCTCTATGTGACAGATTTAATGTCCAACAACTCATGGGGAAAATTTATCCAAAGGGCCTGAAGATGAAAGAGTTTGCTTGTCTACAAAGAGTAGTGAGTGATACATTTCCACACAGAATCTTCAGTAGGTTATAACCCATAAATCTGTCGGCAGTCTTTACCCTCCGTGTACGTGAAATTATGCAAGTTTCTTTTTTTCTTTATTGTCATTTTGAATTATGCACTCTGTGTTATAGATGGATCAACTCTCCCTAGGCAGCTAACTGAACCTTGGAAGACAGGGATGTGTTTTATTTTCATGTCAACCTGCTCTGATTCAGTGTTTAGAGTGACATATAATCAGGCATTGAGTTTAAAAAAAAAAATCTGTATTAGGTGTAAACTGCTTTACATCATGACCTATGAGATGTAATTGGTGCTATTGACAGCACTCTAGGCTGCATTGATTTTCCCATCAGGCTGAAACCTTGACGATAACATTTTTCCCCACCCCCAACTACTTGATTAGTTATGAACCATCACGAAGGAAAAATTATATAAAATACAAGTTGTATACAGCCATGCTGCTTTTCCAGAAGAAGCAAACTTGAACATAAATTATTGGTGCAACAACATAATAATTACCACGTAGTGACTGTTTAACAGAGTTGCCATATACTGCTCTTCAGAGACCTACTCTACTTGCCAGTTGTTTGCCCAGAAGAAAAAGCACAATTTTATTATTCCTATAAATGTTATTTGGATTTGTGGAAAGCCCACTACTGTGGGTCCACAAACTGAAGGTTTAATGCACATTTAATTTATGTGGAACTCACATAAGCTAGATATTATTTTCCCTGATTTACAGCTTCAGAGGGTGAGCCCTATAAAGGTGATGTTACTCATCCAAGGTCAGATAATCAGTAAATGGAGGACTCAAGTCCTGCTCCGTGCAACATCCCCCACCTCCCACCCCCCTACCTATNTCCCACCCCCCTACCTATCCCCCTCCTCCCATGGGGTCTACACTGCATTACAGAGATGCCTTTCCAAGAAGAGGAGATGTATCTTTATTAGTCAGATTGGATAGCAATTAGTTCACCTACAACTCTCTGAAGCTACTGTTGTGGGTAGTTTTGCTTATGGTTTTTCTGCATAATCCCAAAGCATTAGCCAGCATGAAGTGAAACTCTAGGAAAAGAAAACTTTGCTTAATTGGTTCCTTCAAATCTTTGCTTTTAAAATTAATATAGGGGTTCTGATCTATTTGAAAAGAAAGGAAAATAAGTAGGTACAGATGAAAAGGGTGGAGTGGGAACCACGGAACAACTGCTATGAGATTTCATGAGAATCCTATGAGAGCTGAGCACAAAGTCTCAAGAACACCAGCAACTAAGCCTCCAGGAGGACAGATCTGGAACTGGCTGTTCTCTACATCTACTATATTTCTTGTGATCTCTCTGCTCTTCTCTAAACATTTACTCTGTTTAATTTCCCCTGATCTGCATCCTCTGGGACTTTCCTTCTTTATGACAGAACTGTATACATGGGCTGGTAACCTCCACTTTCAAGGATCTCTCTACTCTATATCTGGAAATGGAATTTCACTCTGTTCAAACTCCCAGTGGAAGGAGAGAGTGAACAGTGATGTGGTCATGTGGTGCACCACACTCTCTGCAGGTACAGTGCTGCAGCCTTAGAAGGGCTGCAGCCGGAAAAGTTGACTTGGAACTTACTCCATGCTCTAGTTTCTGCTCTTTTGCTTTAGACATCTTTCTCTATCTGTTCCTTTTGGTGGTAGAGTCCATGGTCATCACTCCTTTATCTGATGCACCTATTGGATGGGCAATAGCACTTTTAGTGATCCTCTAAACTCTAATGGGGCACTCCTGGCAATGCTGTTTCCTATATACATTCTTGAGCTGCATTTAAACATATCCAGTTTTGATCTTTTCCTATAAGGTTTTGCTTGTTACTGCTGTTATTATTGTACCTACTATTACTATTACCTCTAGCTAACAAGTGTGAAATTAAAAGATGCTTACTCCTTGGAAGAAAAGTTATGACCAACCTAGATACCATATTTAAAAGCAGAGACATTACTTTGCCAATAAAGGTCCATCTAGTCAAGGCTATGGTTTTTCCTGTGGTCATGTATGGATGTGAGAGTTAGACTGTGAAGAAGGCGGAGCACTGAAGAATTGATGCTTTTGAACTGTGGTGTTGGAGAAGACTCCTGAGAGTTCCTTGGACTGCAAGGAGATCCAACCAGTCCATTCTGAAGGAGATCAGCCCTGGGATTTCTTTGGAGGGAATGATGTGGAAGCTGAAACTCCAGTACTTTGGCCACCTCATGCGAAGAGTTGACTCATTGGAAAAGACTCTGATGCTGGGAGGGATTGGGGGGCAGGAGGAGAAGGGGCCGACAGAGAATGAGATGGCTGGATGGCATCACTGACTCAATGGACATGAGTCTGAGTGAACTCCAGGAGTTGGTGATGGACAGGGAGGCCTGGCGTGCTGTGATTCATGGGGTTGCAAGGAGTTGGACATGACTGAGCGACTGAACTGAGCTGAACTGAACAAGTGTGAGAATGTACAAAATATCAGTGTTCCTTTTTTATGTGTTAGCTCATTTAATTTTGTGAAAATCTTAGGAGATAGCTAGTATCACTGTCGGTTTTATAGATAATAATATGAAGTTCTGGTGAGAAGAACTGCCTTAGCAAGCCAGCACAACATCTAGAGTATGTCCCAGGTGTATCTGACTGGAGCTTATTCTCTTAAGCACAACGTTCAGGGAAGAATAGAAAATGGTAAAGACAAAATACAATCAGTATTAACAGACTTCTCCATCAACTGACCTCTGACCCTCTGAAATTTTTATTTTTAATTTCAACCAGTCTCTGAGCTGCAGTAGAAGAGATCTTTGAAGCTGAGACCCGGGGTTGGTGCTGGCTCTGCTAATTACTAACCGTGTGTGTGTGTGCCTGCTAAGTCACTTAGTTATGTCTGACTTTTGACGAACCTATGGATTATAGCCCACTAGGCTCTTCTGTTCATGGGATTCTCCAGGCAAGAATACTGGAGTGGGTTGATATGCCCTTGTGCAGGGGATCTTCCCAACCCAGGGATCAAACCTGGGTCTCCTTCATTGCTGGCAGATTCTTTACCATCTGAGCCACCAGGGAAGTCTGTAGAATAGGAGATAAATACTTTCCATCCTATTTTCTTACATAGCTGTTGTAAGGATCTAAGAGGGTAATAAACAATAAAGACTTCTGATTTGAGATTACAAATCTCAAGTAAGTATTACTATTATCATTTATTATTTCAATCTACTGTGCTGGTAAGTGAATAGATTAAGAATATAGAAATATATTTTTTTCCCTTTGGTAACTTTGGCAAACCTTACCTTTTTTCTAGGATTTTTTTTTTTATCTTAGAAAACAACATTTTAAAAAAGAAAGATAAATCCTCCTATCATTATTCTGACATCTTCTTAAATTACATGGTATCTGGGCTCTCTCTTCCTTTATGCTGTTCTTTATTCTGTTTCTATTTCCTCAAGTCACACAAGATGCCTGAATATCATCCAGAGAATCTTGGTACATCCCTATTCCTCTATACACAAGACATTTAGAATTAAAAGAACACTTTGCTGATGACCAAGAAGAATCTTTGGCCAAATGCATATATGGGTTTTTGAACATGTAAAGTTTGATGACCCCCAAATCTTACCAACAAATGGGGGGTTGTTATGCTTGTACCTGACAAAGCACTCATGTCATCAGAGTTTTCTGTCTCCCATTAGTCTGAATTGGTTGATAAGAGTACTGGTGGGCTATAACATTGTGGGTCAGACCATGGGCTTCAGTATATTATTAATCTGGGCTTTAATCCTAAAACCACCAATCATTAGCCACATAGCTTTGGACAAAAATCTTTAATATGTTGAACCACATTTCCCTCATACCCCTAAAAAATGGTGTTAGTAATAAAATCTACCTCACAAGATTGTTGAATGAGCTATAGTACTTAGCACAATATCTTAAACTTATTGGTTCCCATGGGGCTACTCAGGTGGTGCCAGTGGTAAAGAACCCATTGGCCAATGTAGGATACATAAGAGATGTGGGTTTGATCCCTGGGTCAGGATCCAGGATGATCCTGGCATGCCATCCATGAGGATGGCATGCCAATCAACTCCAGTGTTCTTGCCTGGAGAATCCCATGGACAGAGGAGCCTGGCAGGCCACAGTCAATAGGGTCACAAAGAGTTGGACACAACTGAAGTGACTTAGCATGCAAGGAGACATATATCCTCAAGAGTTATAGCTATTATCATCTTATTACTGCAATTATTAGTTGAATTAGTAAACACAAAGTTGAATGATTAAAAATCTTTCAGTTCAGTTCAGTTCAGTCGCTCAGTCATGTCCGACTCTTTGCGACCCCATGAATCGCAGCACGCCAGGCCTCCCTGTTCATCACCATCTCCCAGAGTTCACTCAGACTCACGTCCATCGAGTCCATGATGCCATCCAGCCATCTCATCCTCTGTCGTCCCCTTCTCCTCCTGCCCCAAATCCCTCCCAGCATCAGAGTCTTTTCCAATGAGTCAACTCTTCACATGAGGTGGCCAAAGTACTGGAGTTTCAGCTTCAGCATCATTCCTTCTAAAGAAACCCCAGGGCTGGTCTCCTTCAGAGTGGATTGGTTGGATCTCCTTGCAGTCCAAGGGACTCTCAAGAGTCTTCTCCAACACCACAGTTCAAAAGCATCAATTCTTCGGCGTTCTGCCTTCTTCACAGTCCAACTCTCACATCCATGCATGACCACAGGAAAAACCATAGCCTTGACTAGATGGACCTTTGTTGGCAAAGTCTCTGCTGTTGCATATGCTATCTAGTTTGATCATAACTCTTCTTCCGAGGAGTAAACGTCTTATAAATCTTTATACACGGGAACACCCATGTAACTTCCATCTTCATTCTACGAACATCTCTATCATTCATCACCTAATATAAATTGAATACTTTGTTAACTAAAACAGTGATGCTTGAAATGTCTATTGATTCTAAGGGCTGTCATATGGACCAAGTGTAGCACCACAATTAGTTAAATAAGTCAGACATAGACAAAGAAAGTACTTTCAGTGAAGCCTTTGCAAGAGCTAAATAGACAGCTCTCAAAGCCTGTGTCTCCTTGCTTGATCTCACAGCCTCCATTTTTCTGCAGGTTTAGTGTCTTGCCTCAGAATGGAAAAGGAAGTATAGCGTTTAATTACTTTTTATTGGTCCTTCATTTGAAATAGCACCTAAAACACCTGAGGAGTAGAAAGATGTGATTGTTTCAATGGGTACCTATCCAAGAAAGCTGGGATTAGATTTGTGTGAATGCCCAGGGCCTTAGGACATTTCTGCTGGAATGGAGAGCTCTTGGAAAAAGATTGTCAGAAAATTTTGAAGGCTGTTTCTCACAACTGGTTTGGAGAACCATTTGGCAGAGTGCTCTTCAACACACTTGAAAAGTCATCAAACAACTCTTCATTGAAAATAATCTTTGACTTTCTTTGGACCAACAAGGTAAAGATAATTTCTTTAAAGAATATATATGTATTTGGGGAGGAGGGGGGAGAAGATGGCGGAGGAATAGGATGAGGAGATTACTTTCTCCCTAACAAATTCCTCAAAAAAACATTTCAACGCTGAGCAAACTCCACAAAACAACTTCTGAATGCTGGCAGAGGACATCAAGCACCCAGAAAAGCAGATCATTGCCTTCAAAAACAGGTAGGGAAAAAATATAAAAGACGAAAAAAGAGACAAAGGAGGTGGGGAGGGAGCTCTGTCCCGGGTAGCGAAGCCCGACCCGGGAAAGGAACTTTAAGAAGAGAGGTTTCCAAACACCAGGAAACACTCTCCCTGCCGAGTCTGTGGCGAGCCCTGGAAGCACAGGGGACATCACAACAGGAATGATACATAAATGAATAATTAAAACCGACAGATTACAAGCCCAACAGTGACTTCCCCAGCGGAAAAGCAGCACAGAAACCTGCACCCGCCACTAGCAAGTGGGGGCGGGGCAGGGACGCGCGGGAGGCGCAGGCTGCACGGCTTTCTAAGAACTGGGTAGGAACACCCGGCGAGTAACCAGAACAAACTAACTTGGGCTAGTAAACCAGACTGGGGGATAGCTAACCACATGAAAAGCTCGAACATAGGATACCGCCAGGACCGCGCACAGAACAAAGGACAGAACGGAAGTAGCTGGCTGCAGACCATCCCCCGCCAGGGACAGGCAGCCAGAGCTGTAAGGACTGGAAAGGGACAATCGCAGCCCCGGAGAGACTTTCCCTGCCAAATGGCAAGCAGGCTTTGCTAAAACTTCTGGGGGTGCTGGTCAGCGGTACATCCAGAAGACTGAGCAGCAGGGGCGAGAAAGGTGATGGGTCGCAGAGACTGCATTCGCCAAACACCTGGGAAACTCGAACTTGGGAAGGGCACAAAATGCAACCCCAACCCAATCTGCGCCACTGGGAGATAGCTGAGCGCCGAACCCGAGCGGCTTAGACTGGGGAGGGGAACGCAGCCAAGGGTTGGCCTCAGAAGGTTCCCAGCGGAGCAGCGTGGAGCCCGAGCGGCACGGCTTGTGCGCCCGCAGCGTGCCACCACGAGCGGCCTGTTTGCCCCTGCCCGCTGCCGCGAGTGGCCTGTGTGCCGTGAGCAGGGACAAACCCAACAGGGCTGAGGCACCACGTACACATGACAGTGTTGTCGGTGTGCAGCATCCCTCCCTCCCCACAGCGAAGTTGAACAGTGAGCCAAAAAAAAAAAAAGGGGTCCACCACTGACCCCCACCCCCCAGCCCCTGCCCCGTGCCAGGACGGAAATCTGACACGGAAGAGACCAGCAAACAAGTTAAACAGAGGAAACCACCGTGAAAGTGACCCCACAGGGCCCACAACTCCAAAGAAAGGGCCAGATATAATATTACTATTCTTACAACCATTACACCCCCTGTTTTTTCTTTCC
>SJYQ01001802.1:206509-237663 GCA_006410935.1 Redunca redunca | reverse complement strand
ATTATACAGAGTGAAGTAAGCCAGAAAGAAAAACACCAATACAGTATACTAACGCATATATAAGGAATTTAGAAAGATAGGGATGATGACCCTGTATGCGAGACAACAAAAGAGACTCAGATCTATAGAGTGAACTTTTGGACTCTGGGGGAGAGAGAGAGGGAGAGGGTGGGATGAGATGGGAGAATGGCATTGCAACATGTATACTATCATGTAAGAAACGAATCGCCAGTCGATGTCCGATTCAGGATGCAGGATGCTTGGGACTGGTGCAAGGAGAGGACCCAGAGAGATGGTATGGGGTGGGAGGTGGGAGGGGATTCATGTTTGGGAACGCATGTACACTCGTGGTGAATTCATGTCAATGTTTGGCAAAACCAATACAGTAATGTAAAGTAAACTAAAGTTAAAAGAAAAATTAAAAAAAAAACACACAGAGAGAGAAGAACAGCATTTAAAAAAAAAGAATATATATGTAATTGGAAAAATAAAATGCAAACAGAGTAACTATTCCATGAATAGTTATTGAGGTAGGTAGTGCATTGCTCCTCAGAGCATATACAGACAAACTGCAGGAAAATCACTAACAGTAGGGGGCAGGCTTGGAGTAGGGAGGGAAGGACAATGAGATGGGAGTGGTGGCAGCTTGTTAGAAATGAAGATTTATGAAACCCCTTTGGAAAGACCTATTGGAGTGGTAAATTTGCAAATGACATGTCAGTCCTCCTTGGCTTTTTTTCTCAGGTGTCAACTGCCTGCAGGTAAGTGGGGTTCTCTGCTGTTCTTTCAAAGGTGGCTTTTCCCTTTGCTTCCTCCTTGAGTGTGTGGGGGTACTTGCCCTGGTCCAATACTTCTGAGTGCACTGATAGTCTTTCTGATTTGGGGGTTTAATTGGCAAACCTATTCTGCTTTGTTTTGCTTATGTTTGTTATTATACTAAGCTCTCTCTCCCCTACCCTTTGATTTCTATCACAGTACAGGTAATATTTTGAACTCCCATTGACTTTACTCTTTTGTTCAGAATCCAGGATGGGACAGAGGGCAGTTATTGATTAGATCTCCTGAGAACATAATCCATTTAGCTAAGCCTTTTCCTACTTAAATTTACCTACAACTGACTCATTAGTACAAATCAATGTACTGAATCTGCAAACTTCCTTTGATCTGTCTATCCTCAGGCCCTTCACTCTACTTGGAGAATACAATATTTTATTTGATAGTGACTTTCTTCTAATCACAGTCCCCCTTTTGTGCTAAATCATCTTTATCTTGCAACTCCTCTGTCCCCCAACACTTCTCTAAAAATATTTCCCTGCCCTCATCCAGAGTTTATTTATTAAAAAAAATTTTTTTTGGTTTTCCTTAGTATAAATAAGGTTGTTTGTTCTTCAAGCAGAATAGATTTCCCTTCTTTATTGAATGGTACTTTGAAAAGTCCTTTTTTTAATGTAAAAAGATATATAACTGTAAGTGGGGTTCCTCTGCTTTCTGCTGAAAACCCAATAAAGAGGCAAAGTTGGTGGAAAAGAAAGTTTGCTTTATTTCTGATGCCTGCTGGAAACTGGGGGTGGGGTGGGTGAGTGGGTGTGGTAGGGTGGACTTCTGCCCAAAGGCCGACTCCCCTTCAATGACAATCAGTGAGCAAGAGATTTCATAGACACAAGGTGGGAGGCTATAGGTAGAAACAGCACAGTGGCGCTCAGAGTCATCTCAAAATTGGTCATGTGGTGATCTGGCCAGCATTATCTTGATTGTTTTAACTACAGTTAATTTTGAGTTCTGGGGGCTTCTCAGGTGGCACTAGTGGTAAAGAACCCTCTTGCAATGCAGGAGATATGAGGTGCCAGTTCAGTCCTTGGGTTGGGAAGATCCTGTGGAGGATGGCATAGCAACCCACTCCAGTATTCTTGTCTGAATGAATCCCATGGACAGAGGAACCTGGAGGGATACAGACCATAGGGCTACAAAGAGCTGGACATGACTGAAACGACTTAGCACACACACCCTCAGTCTTTAGCTCCACAGTCAGTCCCGTTCCTTGAGGCCACTTCTTGGAATGGTGGCAGTTTGTAACGTGGCTGCAGCCTGGTCATCATATTCTTTCACCTGGTATGGTGTCAGTATGTATAATACAGCTTACAAGATGAACTAAAGGTCCTTGACTATGCTTAATGACCAGACTATTTTATTTGGTCTCCATTGACTGTTTTCCTTTGTTTCTGTGTTATCTCATTTCTTTGATTAAACTGATTTTTTTGGCTAAAGTTTTTTCACAGACAAGAGACAGGTGGAGGACATGGGGGAAGGACCATAGGGCTCAGCTCCATTTCAGAGACACATGCAAGAAATCCTTGGCAGAAGAAAGTTTTTTCCTTAAAGTCTCAGGGCAAAGAAATGTTACTTCCATGAATTTTCCTATTACTCGCCAGCTAATTAGTTGCTCTTTCCATTCACCTTCCAGAAATTGCTTCTTGTAAAGTTGTTGAAAGCTAATGTTACTGTGCCTTACATAAGTAGTTCATAGTTATTATTCCTCTTGCCAAATTGAAGCCTCTTAAATGCAGGGGAAGGGGCTTCCCTTGTAGCTCAGTTGGCAAAGAATCTGCCCGCTTATGCAGGAGACCGGGGTTTGATCCCTGGGTTGGGAAGATTCCATGGAGAAGGAAATGGCAACCCACTCCAGTACTTATGCCTGGAAAATCTCATGGATAGAGGAGCCTGGTGGGCTGCAGTCCATGGGGTCGCAAAGAGTTGGTCATGACTGAGCGACTAACACTTACGTACTTACTTACTTAAATGCAGGGGATGTGGAGTTTTTATTTCCTTTGTATACTTCTGGGTTCTAACTCAATTCCAGAAAGAGTATGTCATCTAGAACATCAAAGCCCTCATGCTTTTGTCTCAGGACCAACACAGACCTGTGAGTGGATGCTTACAATGTGGTATACACAGTGCCAAGACAGAACTACACACAGCAGTGCAAAGGATATCCCCTGGCTCGGATAGAAGGGGGAGGGAGGAGATGGGGCATTACATTCCATTGTAGCCAATCTCATAGCTCCCATAGCATTTCTGACCAGAGTGCCTTCTATCCAGTGGTATGGAATAGATGAATGATAAAATTGGAGGGCTTAAAAGTTTCCTTAACTTGGAAATGATTTTCCTTAATTGAAAACAATTGGAAATAGTCTTTGGGGAGAGTACTGAGTCAGAATTGATGATGTTTGCATATTTAACCAATTTATGATAATCTGATTTTGCATATGGATGTTCATCTGACAAAATAGCTTATATAAAAAGTTTGGCTGTTTATTTAGAACTACTGTAGCTGAGAAAAATATTTGTATTTGTTGCTGATCAAGCAATAACTAGGCAGCAAGCTGCTTACACCTTAATTACAAGATCGTATTAAAACAAGGCAATTTAATTGCAATCAGTGTAGAATAATTTATTTATAAACTGCCATTATATGTATTTATATCCTGTAATACATGTTATTCCAGCCTAATACTGTATGTGCTTCATTATATTATGAAGTACAAGGTCGTTAACCTACAATTTCGTTTGATATCTTGTTTATTATATTCTGTTCTGTGTTTAGTATGAAATTGTTAAATTCTCTTCAGTTATTTTTTACTACTTAATTTCTGTGTGAATCTTACAAGGCTCTAAGTACAGCTAGTTAAGCAGGTATGACCTGTGTTGTAAGCAGTTAGCTTTCCTTAAACATCTTGAGTGGGTCTAGAATGGGTTTTGTTCTTCAACTGTCTCTCCTTCCGCATGTTTGGCCCTGGTTGGTAGTGATCTGGAAGCCCAATACATTTTCCCAAGTACTGAAACAGTTCTTGGCATCTTTCAGAGAACACTTGGAACATAGCAAAGTGAATTGCAGATAAACTCCATAAGCAAAACACTACTGCTGATTCTGAAACTAGCAGATTTCTAAGCTTTGGGTGGTCTGGTTTGGTGAACTGAGTTTGGTTAATACATGTAACAAGTCAAGGATTGTAGAGTTGAAATCCCATGTTGATACTTTCTCTCAGTGTGTGTGTGTATATGTGTGTGTGCATGTGTGTGCGTGCACACATGCTCAATCCTGTTCAACTCTGTGACTCCATAGACTGTCACCCACTAGATAGAGCCAACTTAACAAAATATATGTATAAACATAGTCAAGAGTAGACATCACTGGGAACTCTTGGGCTCCAAGATGAGGCTCAGTTCAGTTCAGTTCAGTCGCTCAGTCATGTCCGACTCTTTGCGACCCCATGAACGGCAGCACGCCAGGCCTCCCTGTCCATCACCATCTCCCAGAGTTCACTAAGACTCATGTTCATCAAGTCCGTATGCCATCCAGCCATCTCATCCTCTGTTGGCCCCTTCTCCTCCTGCCTCCAATCCCTCCCAACATCAGAGTCTTTTCCCATGAGTCCACTCTTCGCATGAGGTGGCCAAAGTACTGGAGCTTCAGCTTTAGCATCATTCTTTCCAAAGAAATCCCAGGGCTGATCTCCTTCAGAATGGACTGGTTGATCTCCTTGCAGTCCAAGGAACTCTCAAGAGTCTTCTCCAACACCACAGTTCAAAAGCATCAATTCTTAAGCGCTCAGCTTTCTTCACAGTCCAACTCTCACATCCATACATGACCACAGGAAAAACCATAGCCTTGACTAGACAGACCTTAGTCGGCAAAGTAATGTCTCTGCTTTTGAATATGCTATCTAGGTTNAGTTAAATAAGCAGAGTGACAATATACAGCCTCGATGTACTCCTTTTCCTATTTGGAACCAGTCTGTTGTTCCATGTCCAGTTCTAACTGTTGCTTCTTGACCTGCATACAGATTTCTCAAGAGGCAGGTCAGGTGGTCTGGAATTCCCATTTCTTTCAGAATTTTCCAGAGTTTATTGTGATCTACACAGTCAAAGGCTTTGGCATAGTCAATAAAGCAGAAATAGACGTTTTCTGGAACTCTCTTGCTTTTTCCATGATCCAGCACATGTTGGCAATTTGATCTCTGATTGCTCTGCCTTTTCTAATACCAGCTTGAACATCAGGAAGTTCACGGTTCACATATTGTTGAAGCCTGGCTTGGAGAATTTTGAGCATTACTTTACTAGCATGTGAGATGAGTGCAATTGTGTGATAGTTTGAGCATTCTTTGGCATTGCCTTTCTTTGGGATTGGAATGAAAACTGACCTTTTCCAGTCCTGTGGCCACTGCTGAGTTTTCCAAACTTGCTGGCATATTGAGTGTAGCAGTTTCACAGCATCATCTTTCAGGATTTGAAACAGCTCAACTGGAATTCCATCACCTCCACAAGCTTTGTTCATAGTGATGCTTTCTAAGGCCCACTTGACTTCACATTCTGGCTCTAGATTAGTGATCACATCATGATTATCCGGTTCATGAAGATCTTTTTTGTACAGTTCTTCCATGTATTCTTGCCACCTCTTCTTGATAAATCTGCTTCTGTTAGGGCCATACCATTTCTGTCCTTTATCAAGCCCATCTTTGCATGAAATGTTCCCTTGGTATCTCTAATTTTCTAGAAGAGATCTCTAGTCTTTTCCATTCTGTTCTTTTCCTTTATTTCTTTGCACTGATCGCTGAGGAAGGCTTTCTTATCTCTTCTTGCTATTCTCTGGATCTCTGCATTCAGACGCTTATATCTTTCCTTTTCTCCTTTGCTGTTCAGCTAGATCAACACAAATCTCTCTCCACTTCTAGCAGAGTGGCCTGAATTACGTATGAATAGAGGGGAACTACTCCTTATTAAGTCTGTACTATCAATGTGCCAAGGGCTTCCCTGGTGGCTCAGTGGTAAAGATTCTGCCTGCCAATGTAAGAGACATGGGTTTGGT
Organism: Redunca redunca; assembly: GCA_006410935.1. Taxonomy (NCBI): domain Eukaryota; kingdom Metazoa; phylum Chordata; class Mammalia; order Artiodactyla; family Bovidae; genus Redunca; species Redunca redunca. Next base: position 231,800 of record SJYQ01001802.1, on the reverse strand, counting down.
TGTTGGGAATATACCCTGGAGAAGGAAATGGCAACCCACTCCAGTATCCTTGCCTGAGAAATCCCGTGGACAGATGAACCTGGTGGGTTACAGTCCATGGGGTAGGAAAGAGTCATCAGACATGACTCAGCGACTAAACAGCAAGGATCAATGTGTTTTTAATTTGATATTTCAACCCAGTTTCCCAGCTCTCAAAGCTGCTGCTGTTGCATCGCCTCAGTCGTGTCTGACTCTGTGTGACCCCATAGACGGCAGCCCACAAGGCTCCCCTGGCCCTGGGATGCTCCAGGCAAGAACATTGGAGTGGGTTGCCATTTCCTTCTCCAATGCAGGAAAGTGAAAAGTGAAAGTGAAGTCACTCAGTCGTGTCTGGCTCTTAGTGACCCCATGGACTCCAGCCTACCAGCTCCTCCATCCATGGGATTTTCCAGGCAAGAGTACTGGAGTGGGGTACCATTGCCTTCTCCAACTCTCAAAGCTAGGTATTATTAAAATATTCATTTTATATCCCCCCAAACTGAGGTTCAGAGAGAAAATTCCTTGTTCAAGTTTACACAGTCACTAGATAGCTGAGCTAAGCTTCAAACCCAGCTCTCCTGGCCTCTGAAACTCTCTACAGTATACTGTACACCACTTGTCTTTTTTGCATCACTATTTACAGTTTCAAAGGGTTAGCTATTCTTTCTGAGAATTAATTCTGTAAGTCGTCTATTCCTCTGTATAGCCAAAGCCTTTCACACAGGAGGCATACAGAAAAGGGAGAAAGCACAAGGCAGTTACTATATATAAAATCCAGTTATTGGTCACTCCTGGGGAATGAATATTTCAGAATAACCAAGTTTTCTTTATTTATTCATAAAGCGTGCCCATACTTATTCTCTCAAGATTAAAAATAAGGTTCTATTTGATGCTTTTTTTCTAAGAGGTATTTTATTTCTTACATTTTTAAACATAACCACTTTATAAATGTATTAGTTAATTTTTTTTATAAATTGCCCTCACCATAGGTTTGTGACTCCATAATGGCTGTGACACTGATGGCAATAATGATTATACATTCCCTGCATCTACAACAATGCAAATAACATGCTAATGTGCTCAGTAACTGTTGGATTCAGTTCAGTTCAGTCGCTCAGTCGTGTCTGACTCTTTGTGACCCCATGAGTTGCAGCACGCCAGGCCTCCCTGTTCATCACCAACTCCCGGAGTTCACACAGACTCACGTCCATTGAGTCGGTGATGCCATCCAGCCATCTCATCCTCTGCCATCCCCTTCTCCTTCTGCCCCCAATCCCTCCCAGCATCAGAGTCTTTTCCAGTGAGTCAACTCTTCACATGAGGTGGCCAAAGTACTGGAGCTTCAGCTATAGCGTCATTCCCTCCAAAGAAATCCCAGGGCTGCTCTCCTTTAGAATGGACTGGTTGGATCTCCTACTCTCAAGAGTCTTCTCCAACATCACAGTTCAGAAGCATCAATTCTTCAGCAGTCAGTTTTCTTTACAGTCCAACTCTCACATCCATACGACCACAGGAAAAACCATAGCCTTGACTAGATGGACCTTTGTTGGCAAAGTAATGTCTCTGCTTTTGAATATGCTATCTAGGTTGGTCATAACTTTTCCTCCAAGGAGTAAGCGTCTTTTAATTTCATGGCTGCAATCACCATCTGCAGAGACTTTGGAGACCCCCAAAATAAAGTCTGACACTGTTTCCACTGTTTCCCCATCTATTTCCCATGAAGTGATGGGACCAGATGCCATGATCTTAGTTTCCTGACTGTTGAGCTTTAAGCCAACTTTTTCACTCTCCTCTTTTACTTTTATCAAGAGCCTTTTTCAATGCCTATTATGGTCATTATGTATTATTCTGAACTTAATGTCATGTGCCTTTAAGGATATCAGAAAGTGTAAGATTACTTGCAACTCACCCTAAAGATCTGAGTTCATTGTTTACTTACTTGTTTTCTACAGTTCCCAGTCTTCCGGCTCTTAAAACTCCACCGTTTATTGTGTTTTCTGCAGACTCTGACAATGGGAAGCATCTGCTGCATCTAATATGAAAGCTACAGTGAATTAGGGAACCAGATGCCCTTTGTTATTCAAATTTTGTAAAGGTTTGAATCCTCTGCTAGGAATGAGCAAATATGTTTAAGTGGGAATCTGTGGCATTTTCCAAAGGAAAGGAGCTTTGAGTATTCAACAACTTCAAGGTGATTAAAATAATATCAGGCACTTTTTTTTTTTTTTTACCATGATGATATGAAGCTAGAAATCAATTACAAGATGAACTAGAAAAACTACGAAAATGTGGAGATTAAACTGCATGCTGTTGAACAATGGATCATTAAAGACATCAGAGGAGAAATAAAAGAATACCTAGAGCCAAATTAGAGCATAAATACAACATACCAAACTATATGAGATGCGGCAAAAGTGTCTCTAAAAGGGAAGTTTAAAGCAATATAGAGACATTACTCTGCCGACTAAGGTCCATCTAGTCAAGGCTATGGTTTTTCCAGTAGTCATGTATGGATGTGAGAGTTGGACTGTGAAGAAGGCTGAGCCCGAAGAATTGATGCATTTGAACTGTGATGTTGGAGAAGACTCTTGAGAGTCCCTTGGACTGCAAGGAGATCCAACCAGTCCATTCTGAAGGAGATCAGCCCTAGAATTTCTTTGGAGGGAATGATGCTAAAGCTGAAACTCCAGTACTTTGGCCACCTCGTGTGAAGAGTTGACTCATTGGCAAAGACTCTGATGCTGGGAGGGATTGGGGGCAGGAGGAGAAGGGGCCGACAGAGGATGAGATGGTTGGATAGCATCACCGACTCAATGGACGCGAGTCTGAGTGAACTCCAGGAGCTGGTGATGGACAGGGAGGCCTGGTGTACTGCGATTCATGGGGTCACAAAGAGTCAGACACGACTGAGTGACTGAACTGAACTGAAAAAGCAATACAGGTTTTCCTCAAGAAACAAGAAAAATCTTAAACAATCTAACTTTATACCTAAAGAATTGAGAAAAAGAACAAAGTTCACATTTAGTAGAAGAAATAATAAAGGTCAAATCAAAAATAAATGACATATATACATAGAAACTAAAATGACTAATGAAACTAAGAGTGGGTTCTTTGAAAAACAAACAAAGAAACAAACAACAAAATTGACAAATGGACAGGTAGACTCACTGAGAAAGAGAGGGCTCAGATAAGCTAATGAAAGAGATGTTACAACTGATACCACAGAAATACAATGAATTTTATACTTTAAATGTGTGAATTATAACTCAATCAACATGCTAAAGTGCCCACCAAATGTCTAAATACAAATAATAGCAATGTATTCTATAGTTTATAACTTTTGTGTTCGTAAAAATGTATGCTCAGTCACTCAGTCATGTCCAACTCTATGCGACCCCATGAACTGTAGCCTGACAGGTTCCTCTGTCTATGGGATTTTCCAGGCAAGAACAGTGGAGTGGGTTGCCATTTTCTTCTCCAGTGGATCTTCTGGACCTAGGGACTGAACCTGCATCTCCTACATTCGTGGCATATTCTTTATCACTGAGCCACCTGGGAGCCCTCCTTTAGGTTACTCACTTTCAATGCTGCTACCAGAAAAGCTGTATTCCATTTCTGTATTCTGTGTTAGTAAAATATATAACAACAAAACCACAGAGTTTGGGAGTCTAGAAAGCAAAGTGTACAATTATGCCTATCAACTACATATTAGGTTATTCAGTTTTAGCATTATTATCATTTTGGACAGGCTATTTCTCTCTCTCTCTGTGGTCTCCCCTTTGCATTGTATAGCAGCATCTCTGGCCTATGTCTTGTACCCAGTTGATTCCAGCAGCCTCTTTCCTTTTCTTACCCAAGGGAATGGCAACCCACTCCAGTATCCTTGCCTGGAGAATTCCATGGACAGAGAAGCTTGGCGGGCCACAGTCCCTGGTATCTCAAAGAGTTGGACATGACTGAACAACTAACACACACTTCCTTTGCCTGCTTCCTTCTGTGCTAACAAAAATGTTTCCATATTTTGTTAACTGTCTTATAGGGGGAAAAATAATCCCCAGTTAAGAATACCTGCTACGTAGGAAGTGGTACAATATGATTTGAATATAATGTGTTAGTTTCCTATGTCTACCCTAACAAATTATTACAACTTAATAATGTAAAACAACACAATTTTATTACTTTTGTTCTAGAGCTTAAAAATTAAAAATGTTCTAACTGTACTACAATTTAAAGTGTCAGAAGGATTCATGCTCCTCCTGGAGGCTCTCAGGAAGAATGCATTGCCTTGACTTTTCCAGTTTTTATAGGCATTCTTTGGCCATCGTTCCTTCCTCTATCTCAAAGCCAGAGTGTAACATCTTTAGGTTTTTCTCTTTTGCTTTCCTCTGCTTTGTCATCATATCTCCTTCCCTCTGACTCTGACCTTCTACCTTTCTCTCATAAAACTTCTTGTGATTACTTTGGGATCACCTGATTAAGACAGGATTATTTCCTCATCTCAAGATCCTCAATTTAGATACATCTGCAGAGTGCCTGTTAAAAACACATATTTACAAATTCCGGGGATTAGGACATGGACATCTTTAGGGAGAATTATTCAGCCTATCACAGTAGACTTTTGTAAGTTAAAGATGTACACTATAACGCCTAAAGCAACAATTAAAATAATAATAAGCTATATATTTAACAATATACTACAGGTCTCTGAGGCTGTTTATTTTGCATTGTCTCTCTATTCTCTGGATTAGGTAATTTCTCTTGTTCTGTCACAGAGATTTTAGCCCTTTCTGATTGTTTATCATTAAGACCTCTGTTGTCCTTAACAGAGTTCCTGGATATGTTTTTCTTTCCCCACATTCTGCTTCGAATAATGCTAACATCCTCAAGGCAGGGTCACATAGCTGATGACCCTCACTTTCTACTCACCTATCTGTAGTGGAATGTCTGTGCCTTGGAGCTAGATCTGGATGGAGCAGAGAGGGAACTGGAGCTGCTAGTTCTCACAGCCTAACTTGCCTGTCCAGAATAAAACTTCTGCAACACGGAGTTTGGGGAAATGATGCAGCCTCTGATTTATTAACAAACACCATATATTTCCACTCTTCTTACTGAGATTCATTATATGTTGTTGAATAATTATTTCCTAATTTGTTGCATGCTGGAGAATTGTCAGAGTTTGTAAATGATTGTTTTTGAAATTTTGTCTAGTTTTATTGCTACTATTTTGGAGAAAGGATTTGTTAAGCTCCTTAAACAGTCATTCTAAAAGTCTCATCTCTGTGCTGTCTTTTGATGCTTCTGTCTCTTTTTTCATGAGGTTGATGAGGCAAGATGACATTGAACTTTGCTTTTGTTGGAAATGCTCACTGTTTCAGAAAGGACTTAGGTGTTGTATTGAACTAGGTCTGCTTGTATGTATTGAGGGAATCTCTTTTGTTTGTCTCCCTTAGAGATTTTTACTGAGGTTTTCAATCTATCACCACTGTATATTTTAACATTTCAAAGCATATATTTGAGTGAAGATATAGTGATATGTCCAGTGAGGATACTCACACTTTTTTGTGTGTCTGGAGTTACCTCTTATAGGGATCAGGATGAAAGAATTCAGGGAGTCCCAATGTTCCAATCCAGTTCACAAATAAACTAAATTCATCCTTTGGACCAAAAATCTATGACTATAAAAGCCATGCATCTTTGGTTTACAGAAAAAAAGAAAAAGAAAGAAACCTACTTAAGCAAATTTATGTAAATAGAAGAGCAAAGTTGTTTTAAGAATTTAGAACTCTCACAGATTTTAGGGGAATTAAATTTTATAACTGAAAACAATTACAGATTTTTCTCTTCATTGAAGTGTGTTTCTGACTCTATCAGATTATGTCTCAATTTTCTATTTCTATCTCTGTGTGTCTCTCTCTGAGACCATATTATCCCTCATTTCAGCTTTTGTCTATTCATGTGTCCCATTATTCTCTCTGCAGATAAACACCATTTGCTTTAACCCATCTGCTTTACTTCTTCTACTTCCTCCTTTGCTAAACAAACCTTAGTTTTTTTATTGGGGCATAAGCTTTAGCTCTAACACTATCTAAACTGTTAGGTCAGACATTTATACCAATATAAAATATTAAGGAAGTGATACTTTCTACATACAAAAAGATGCTATGAGACTTAAGGATTAATAATTGCTACAAGTAAGAGAATTTCAAACAAGTTATTTCACATTGGTTTTAGAAGCCCCCCAGCAGCTTTGAGTCTGTTCATACTATACTGTATCACTTTGAATCTGTTCATTCTCATGACGAAGGCTTTTCCTGGTTAAAAATAGTTTCTAAGCAGTCTGGATAGGTACTTTTTGTGATTAATGATAAAATTTTCCTCGTTGGTTTGAGCTGTGTAAAATGGAAAACAAACAGTCCTTTGTGTTGGTAGGCTGGTTAGTGGATCACAGACGATGATAGGGTAGACACATGACCCTTAAGCCTACCATCTCATGCCAGCCATGTGGATGTTCTGAGCAATTTAATGCTCTCATTATCTAGTTCTGCCTTCGCACTCTGTTGGGGAGTGGAGGAGCCCAATCTGTCACTTGCTCTTGCCATCATCTGGTTCCTCCAGGAACTTTCTGTATTTGTCTCTTCACTATGTAATCAAGAACATGTGGTGTTTTGATGATGATGATAAGTAAGAGAAGGAAAATGAGTTAGGAGTACATAGGTTACAAAAATGAAAGCAGACTTGTCACTTCGGAAGAAATACCTGACTTCTTTGCTTAGAGTAAAGGAATAAAAAATGCATGAGCTTTGGAGTTCTCAGGCAAAGCTTAAATAACTCTTCACTTATTTGCTGTGTGACTTTGAGGAGATTACATAATTTCCTGGAGTCTCAGTTTTCTTATTTTTGAACTGTGGATAACAATACCAACCAAGAAGTATTCTTGGGAGAATTATCTATTAATATTGCCATTGTTGAATCAGGGCTAAACTGTGGCTGTAGAGGGTAAGAACTGGTGATGCGAGATTGAAAACTGAGGTGAAAATTTTGGTCCTGGTGCCCAGAACTGCTCACTTGTTTGGCTTTTAGTTTCTCAAAAGATCCCTTTCTATTGTTGATCTGCCCACTCATGGTGACTTTTTGCTTTTCTGGCATATGCTCTTCAATTTTTCTGTGGTATATTGCGATCTCCATTCTCACTGACAAATATTTATACCCAGGGAGTGAGAAGAGAGGGCTACTTGTTTGTCTTTAGTGCAATTAAAGTGAAGTTTGATTCTCAAGTTTTTTAAATAAATATTTCATTGTGTGCATTTCTAATGTATAAAGTAAGATTTGCTTGCATCAAAGTTTAACATAATTTCAGAAGAATTTCATATTATTCTAATTTTATTTTATGTATTATATCTTATGATGAATACTTTTCAAAGCACATCACATATACTATTTCACTTAATTTTAATGATAGCAAAATTATTAATTCTACTTTTCAAATGTGAAAGATTATGGAGCAGGGAGGAGCAGCAGAAATAAAATTGGGACTTGGGTCTATTGATTTCTTAACACAGTATACCATCCATTTTACATCCATTAATACATCAGTATTAATATTTTAATGTAGTAGTAATGATATTGTTAATTATAATAAAGAGACTTCTTTCTGCTAATTTATGCACTGGATATTTCTGATTCTTAAATAAAAAAAGAATCCTTCTTTACTCCTAAACATATGTAAGAGCTTATAATTTTCATATCATGAACTAAAGAATTGTTTCCTCCTAAATTTTGTCTCCTACTCCATGGAATATTTTTCAGTACTAGGATTTCATAATTTTAGATAATGTTACAAGAATGAGTATTCAGCCATGACTTTTCTAATAGGCTACAAACACAATCCAATATCCTAATTTTACTGTATTGTCAGAGAAGTTAATTGGATTGGTATAGCCACTAGCAAAATATATTGGTTCAAGCAAACAGTGAATCTAATTTTCTCCATAAATATTCCTACACAGGAACAGTGCAGGCAGAGGATCAAGGGGAAAGGGTGCTTGTGTAACTTTAAAAGATCAATTTGGCTCCAATATTTTACTCATGGCAGAAATAGAAATGGATGAAATTAATTTATTTTAGCATACATTACTGTTTTTAAATTGGACTAGAACAACAGTGAAATAATAAATTTTATAGTGCAGTTCAATTTCCCACAAAGCACGAGGAGGTGGGCCCCTCCGTCCCACTTTCCAACACTTCATACACCAAGTCCCTAAGAACTTTAAGAATTGACACAGAGAGGTGATTTTTATTTTTGGGAATCAATATATATCTCTTTAAAAATCATTCAGACTTTAATGATTTACATGAGTAGATTTTGGTCAATGTTTACCTGAGTTATTAGGTGGAACTTGTTTCTACTGATTTCTAGCTTCACCTACTACACACATCTGTCCTCAGGAAAGTCACAAAATACCTTTCTGTCTCATTATTTTGCCCATGAAAGTGAATCCACTGCATAAATGAAAGCTGCCTTCTCTTTGAAACGTTAAATTCTTTTTTTTTATCTGTCTACTTTATTGTTTGTTGAGTTTTATATTTTTTTTCTTAAATAGATACAATAGGTTAAAGTTTAAGTTGACATTCTCATTTAATAATTGTTTATCTTCAAGAGGTAAGTAAAGCCATTTTCATGGTTGAATAAATAAGATGAAGGGAAGAGATAGGAGCTTGAATACGAACAGAAAAGAACTCCAGTGTGTATTTGAAGTTTATATTTATCTATTCTAAGAACAAGCCTGATTTGATAATCTCCCCTGTGCACTCCCTGAAGATGAAAAAAACTCCTATTTTTATAAGGAGCTTACTGCAGACATTCATCTCCTTTGTCCTTTGTATTATTATTTTCCTTGGATTTCATTTTAGGTGGAATTTTAGGGGATGCAAGACACAGTTTGAGTTACAAATGATGAATTTTATGTTGAGGCCATGACTATCTGCAATCCACAGAAACACACCAAAAAAATGCAGTAGATGCCTCTTTCAGTGATTTACCTTCCTGACCTTTCAAAATATTTAATTAATTATAATTAACGGGTGACAAATCCAATTATGCTCTGGTAGAGAAACCACAGGCTTCCCTGGTAGCTTGGTCAGTAAATAATCCGCCTGCAATGTAGGAAATTAATATTCAACCTGTGGGTAGGGAAGATCTCCTGGAGAAGGAAATGGCAACCCACTCTAGTAACCTTGCCTGGAAAATCCCATGGACAGAGGATCCTGGTGGGCTACAGTTCCACGGGGTCGCAAGTCAGATACAACATAGCGACTAAATCACAGAGAAATCAGGCCATTTTGTATCACTTTGAACAGCCTGATCCATACCAACTGGAAAAGTAAGCTCCATGATTAAAAATCAAGTTTTCAAGTACCCACCAAAGGAAGTTGTCTCCAATAAAAGTTTTTTCCCACCAATATCTTCTTGATGCTTTGACATTTCTTGACATCTCATGGCATCATTATCGTCATCATCTTCAATGTCATTATAATATTTGATTTTCCATATATGATAAAGCACTTTATGTACATTTAAAAATTATGCAAAAATGGTATAAAGTAAGAGGTATTCCTATTATTCCCATTTTACCTTAAAGGATTTGAGTAACTTCTTAGTTGGCTAGTAATGACAGAGTAATGATGCCTGTCTTCTGGAGGGAGAATCTGATTTTATAACCATTCTGCACTCTTACCTCTGATCTAAAGCATCTTTAATGAAAGTTTCTCAGTGCCTAACACAGTTATAAGTTAATTTCTTACGCAGTCCTAGAGAGACACTGAGCCTTAGGGAATATGAGTCATATTTCCCATATTTAGTTTCTCAGGGAGCATACGTAGTGAACAAAATGGAAGGAGGCTGTGTCTCCCACTGATTGTCTAGTATTCACTCTCTCTCTCGTATAAACTTTCCTCTTTTCTTAAGTAGGTATATTTGCAAATTTCCATAGGATGCAAAGATATTGCTGCATTCATAATGGTTGAGAGTCTTACTGCCTACATTTGAATTCAGGCTCCAGGACTTAGTTTTCACCTTAGGTACACAACTTAAACTCTTTAATCCTCGATTTCCTCACTTGTAAAATGGGTATAATGATAGTTCTAATTGCCACTGAGTCATTTAGGAGAGATAATAGATGTGAACAGCACAGTGCCCACTGCTCGGCAATTTCTCAATAGTAATTGCCTGCTAGTGTTCTCTTGCTGTGTGTGTCCACTGATGAATGCTCTGATGCCCACTGTGGCCACCTCTTCTGTCTCCTTAAACTGTGTTTTAGTGATTTCCCATTTCTTCAAGAGCCCTGAATCTAGTATAGGTTACCTAAAGAATGATTCTTTTTCATTTAGCTTTAGCACTGCTGTAGTACTTTACAGCTGTTTAGAGAATCAAATTTTAGGTAAATGTTTAGTGATCTGTGCTGGGTTTTATATCCTAGGTGAGCATTTTCTTCTCTAAACTTGCAAGATGTGGTAAAAAATGAACCAGTAATTTAGAAGAATTAGTGGAGTTGGGGTGGCTAAGAGGAGCTTTATCTTTCTAGGTGATCCTCTCTTTTCATTTTTCCTTTTTACACATATATATCTAGCCTTCATCTCTCTTGTCTATTGCTTTTCTCAGCTCATTTAAACAGAGGGGTTCTTATGACACAGAACCTGAGAAAACCCAGCTGAGTGGGTTGCAGCATTTATGACACCAGGCTATGTGCTAAAAAATAAATAAAAATCTGGTAGCTATTATTATTTTGAAAATAAGATTTGGAAGATAAATATTTGAAAAATAAGTGTGTTAACAATATGAGCAGCCAAATTAAATTTAGATGTAACAGAAAATTAAAGAGGAACACACACATCAGTGGCTGGGAAACAGGTTGTATCTATTAAGTGATAGTGTCATCCATCTTAGTATATTGAACAGAAGTATAAATACTGAAAGATTCATGAAGGAAAATGAAAGCAGAAAGCTGTTACAATGTTGAGCTCTAGTTTGATGTATACTGTTCTGATAGGATAAGGGGGAAAGAGTAAGACAGTAAGACTAAGGGAAAACCTCCATGCTTGTTTTTCTTTCTTTTCTGATCTTATTTATATACTTTTGCTTATGCAATGGGAATGCCAGAAAAAAATAAACATACATGCTTCCAGAAAGAAGTCTTTTGTGTATCTTTCCAGAATTTCTTCTAGGAATATTTAGATACAACATCTATATGCAAAGCAATGTGGGTCTTGGTGGTGGTGAATTTGGTTAGGATGAAGTAGAGTGGTCTCCAGGCTGATGATTGGTTTAACCCACAACATAGTCTCACTGTCTGATGTCTCTTTGTTCTTGCAAGTAAGCCTGACTCCAGTTAGTATGCAATACACTTGGACAGGAATGGCTTAATTATAAAAAAAAGAGGTAAGAAATTTCACTGTCAGAAGATGTGCAAATAATGACATTGAGGAAAACCCAGTGAAGGTCAAATGCAAGTGGTACTGGGGACTGAAGTGCTTTGTTTACCAAGATCTCAGTGACCTTCACACCTGCTGAAATTTGCCTACTGCTATGATTAAACTAAAGATATTTACTTGTCTTCAGAAAAGAGAGAGGGAGCACAAAGGTGGCAGAAACTATATATAAGATAATTAATGCATACAAAAGAAACCAGCCAATAGTAACTCTGGATTTTTTTCTTCTGAAGATATATGAAGAAAGGCATTACTTCTTCATGTGTTTGGTTGTATAAGTTGCCAGGAATGCTAAAACTGAACATTACATGATACAGAAGAAATGCAAGATCTTCTTTATAAGATGTACTTTGTTTTGTATTCTAGGATGCGGAAATTTCATTTCCTTGCAAAAATTTTAACTCAAGAACAGATCATTCAGTTTAACATTAAGCTGGGGCTCCAAGACACCAGTTAGAGATGTGGTTAAGATGTATATGCAGAATGAACACTCAGTAATTTTATGATTGAAAACTCAGTAATTTTATGGTTGAAAACTACTATGCAAACTAAAGAACTTCAATCTGTTTAGATTCTATTGTGGAAGAAAATTCACTTTTTCATGTTTAGAGTTATGCATAAAAATATAATCTAAGTGGATTCCTGATGTCAAATGGAACAAGATATATGAAATAAAAACAGAAGTATCAAAACACATTTCAAGTTACTCATGGACACTACCAGCTTTGAATAAGACTAGCTTTTCCACTGATAATGAATGACTGACCCCAGTCAATAAAACTGACTCATGTATTTGATTATTGTTCTTTTTTTAACAATGTTTAATGATTACCTAAACATTAGGTAATCACTGGTCTCTGACTGTGACTCACATACTTCATGCCTCTGTCACTGGTCTCTGGCATTTGAGGATTATGCTGCTGAGAATGGTTACCACCTACCTGTGCAGCTGCAGCTACAAATTCTGGTAGGTCTTCTACTGTTCTTTCTTTATTATTGAGTGACTTTTTCAGTCTTGGGTAAAAATTTCTGCTTTGGAATTTGTTGCTATGATCAACTTTGACACTTCCCTTCCTAGATGGTCCAACTCAACTGCCCTAAAACTCTATATTTTATGTTACAGAAGTTTGGTTACTTTACACTTTAAACCATCCTTCACTATGCCTTGATACTGATATATAGGTATTAGAATGTATTTAAGGTGTTTATTTCTGGTCTGCTCCTGGCACCACAGTGGTTTTGTCTGGGAGGCAATAAGAATTGCAATTATAGTGCATATATTACAGTACATTATAAAACTCACGAGTTTCTTTCTTTGCACTGATGGAAGGAAACTGAGACACAAAGTCAGTTTCCCACAAGCCTTTAGCACTTTGTGGCAGTTCTTTCTAGAAAAGGTGGGGTAGTAACTAGCCAATTAGGTAGGATTTGTGGTGTCATGGGCTGCCATTTTGTCCTTCATTCTTTGTGGTCATTGCTGATCTCTTTAACAATATTCTCTCTCCTATCCCAATAAACCATGTGTGTATGCTCCAGTTGAGGCAAAGGTGGGTGGAGATAGCTGCTGTGATTTGTCTAGTTTGAAAGTCTAAGTCTGCAATTTGATCAGAGTCCATTTTGGTAGTTGCTTACCTACTTGGTATATTTTACTCTGCCAGGTTTGGGGTAATTCACAAGACATCTGATAGCACTTCTTTGTAATTTAGAGTACAGTGATCTATTTCCTGTTTCCACTCCTCTCTACCGTTTTGAATCATGACAACTTTCTTTCATCACTGTCCTTGACCTTAGGAGCAGCTCATGTTTATTTGCCTGTAAAAACTCTATTCTGGCATTCCTTCTTGTTTTGCTCTCAATAACTCAGCCAGGAAAAGATTTATGGTGGGAGGAAATCCTAAATGGTGACAGATGCTAAAGCACCTGAATTTTCTTGTTGAGCTATAATGCTAGCCATAGAAATGCATCAGATTTGGGAGTACATCCTTTGTCTGACACTCTTGGCTGTAGTGGTAGTGGCTATTGTTTACTAAAGAGAGACTTTATAAGCAACTGTACAGGTCATTCTGGAGGTATCTATGCTGGTCACTGCTTGGCTTGTCATGGAGAATGACTATGAGGGAGCCCAGGATTATCAAAGATTGACCCATGGGGCTATGATAAATATCACCACAAACTCATTACATTTTATTGGAAAATCTGAAATTCACTGGTAAGAGAAAACTAGCTTTAAATTTGTTATTGTTGTTGTTTAGTTGCTAAGTCATGTCCCACTCTTTTGCTAACCTGTGGACTGTAACCCACGAGGTTCCTCTGTCTATGGAATTCTCCAGGCAATAATACTGGAGTGGATTGCCATTTCCTTCTCCAGGGGATCTTCCCGACCCAGGGTTCAAACCCATGTCTCTTGCATTGGCAGTGGATTCCTTACCATTTAGCCAATAAGGAAGCCTAGTTTTAAATTCAGTTCAGCTCAGTTCAGTCACTCAGTCATGTCCAACTCTTTGCGACCCCATGAATCACAGCACGCCAGGCCTCCCTGTCCATCACCAACTCCCGGAGTTCACCCAGGCTCATGTCCATTGAGTCAGTGATGCCATCCAGCCATCTCATCCTCTGTCGTCCTTTTCACCTCCTGGCCCCAATCCCTCCCAGCATCAGCGTCTTTTCCAGTGAGTCAACTCTTTGCATGAGGTGGTCAAAGTATTGGAGTTTCACCTTTAGCATCAGTCCTTCCAATGAACACCCGGGACTGATCTCCTTTAGGATGGACTGGCTGGATCTCCTTGCAGTCCAAGGGACTCTCAAGAGTCTTCTCCGACACCACATGTTCAAAAGCATCAATTTTTTGGCGCTCAGATTTCTTCACAGTCCAACTCTAACATCCATACATGACTACTGGAAAAACCATAGCCTTGACTAGACAGACCTTTGTTGGCAAAGTAATATCTTTACTTTTTATTATGCTATCTAGGTTGGTCATAACTTTCCTTCCAAGGAGTAAGTTTCTTTTAATTTCATGTCTGCAATCACCATCTGCAGTGATTTTGAAGCCCCAAAAAATAAAGTCTGACACTGTTTCCACTGTTTCCCCATCTATTTCCCATGAAGTGACGGGATCAGATGCCATGATCTTCATTTTCTGAATGTTGAACTTTAAGCCAACTTTTTCATTCTCCTTGTTCACTTTCATCAAGAGGCTTTTTAGTTCCTCTTCACTTTCTGCCATAAGGGTGGTATCATCTGCATATTTGAGGTTATTGATATTTCTCCCAGCAATCTTGATTCCAACTTGTGCTTTATCCAGCCCAGTGTTTCTCATGATGTACTCTGCATATACATTAAATAAGCAGGGTGACAATACAGCCTCGACGTACTCCTTTTCCTATTTGGAACCAGTCTGTTGTTTCATGTCCAGTTCTAACTGTTCCTTCCTGACCTGTGTATAGGTATTCAAGAGGGAGGTCAGATGGTCAGGTATTCACATCTCTTTCAGAATTTTCCACAGTTTATTGTGTTCCACACAGTCAAAGGCTTTGGCATAGTCAATAAAGCAGAAATAGATCTTTTTCTGGAACTCTCTTGCTTTTTCGATGATTCAGTGGATGTTGGCAATTTGACCTCTGTTTACTCTGCCTTTTCTAAAACCAGCTTGAACATCAGGAAGTTCACGGTTCATGTATTGCTGAAGCCTGACTTGGAGAATTTTAAGCATTACTTTACTAGAATGTGAGATGAGTGCAATTGTGTGGTAGTTTGAGCATTCTTTGGCATTGCCTATCTTTGGGATTGGAATGAAAACTGACCTTTTCCAATCCTGTGGCCACTGCTGAGTTTTCCAAATTTGTGGGCATATTGGGTGCAGCACTTTCACAGCATCGTGTTTCAGGATTTCAAATAGCTCAACTGGAATTCCATCACTTCCACTAGCTTTGTTCGTGGTGATGCTTTCTAAGGCCCACTTGACTTCACATTCCAGGATGTCTGGCTCTGAGTGAGTGATCACACCATCGTGATTATCTGGGTTGTGAAGATCTTTTTTGAACAGTTCTTCTGTGTATTCTTGCCACCTCTTCTTAATATCTTCTGCTTCTGTTAGGTCCAGACCATTTCTGTCCTTTATCGAGCCCATCTTTGCATGAAATATTCCCTTGGTATCTCTAATTTTCTTGAAGAGATCTCTAGTCTTTCCCATTCTGTTGTTTTCCTCCATTTCTTTGCATTGATCACTGAGGAAGGCTTTCTTATCTCTCTTTGCTATTCTTTGGAGCTTTGCATTCAGATGCTTATATCTTTCCTTTCCTCCTTTGCTTTTTGCTTCTCTTCTTTTCATAGCTATTTGTAAGGCCTCCTCAGACAGCCATTTTGCTCTGTTGCATTTCTTTTTCATGGGGATGGTCTTGATCCCTGTCTCCTGTACAATGTCACAAACCTCCACCCATAGTTCATCAGTCACTCTGTCTATCAGATATAGTCC
Organism: Redunca redunca; assembly: GCA_006410935.1. Lineage (NCBI taxonomy): Eukaryota > Metazoa > Chordata > Mammalia > Artiodactyla > Bovidae > Redunca > Redunca redunca. Next base: position 215,824 of record SJYQ01001802.1, on the reverse strand, counting down.
CTTAAATCTATTTCTCACTTCTACTGTATAATCGTAAGGGATTTGATTTAGGTCATACCTGAATGGTCTAGTGGTTTTCCCTACTTTCGCAATTTCAGTCTGAATTTGGCAATAAGGAGTTCATGATCTGAGCCACAGTCAGCTCCTGGTCTTGTTTTTGCTGACTGTATAGAGCTTCTCCATCTCTGGCTGCAAAGAATATAATCAGTCTGATTTAGCTGTTGACCAACTGGTAATGTCATGTGTAGAGTCTTCTCTTGTGTTGTTGGAAGTGGGTGTTTGCTATGACCTGTGTGTTCTCTTGGAAAAACTCTATTAGCCTTTGCTCTGCTTCATTCTATACTCCAAGGCCAAATTTGCCTGTTACTCCAGGTGTTTCCTGACTTCCTACTTTTGCATTCCAGTCCCCTATAATGAAAAGGACATCTTTTTTGGGTGTTAGTTATAAAAAGTCTAGTAGGTCTTCATAAAACCATTCAACTTCAGCTTCTTCAGTGTTACTGGTTGGGAGATAGGCTTAGATTACTGTAATATTGAATGGTTTGTCTTGGATATGAACAGAGATCATTCTGTTATTTTTGAGATCACATCAAAGTACTGTATTTCGGACTCTTGTTGACCATGATGGCGACTCCATTTCTTCTAAGGGATTCCTGCCCACAGTAGTAGATATAATGGTCATCTGAGTTAAATTCAACCATTCCAGTCCATTTTAGTTCGATGATTCCTATGTCGATGTTCACTCTTGCCATTTCCTGTTTGACCACTTCCAATTTGCCTTGATTCATGGACCTGACATTCCATTCTCCTGTGCAATATTGCTCTTTACAGTGTCGGACCTTGCTTCTATCACCAGTCCCATCCACAGCTGGGTATTGTTTTTGCTTTGGCTCCACCCCTTCATTCTTTCTGGAGTTATTTCTCCACTGATCTCCAGTAGCATATTGGGCACCTACTGACCTGGGGAGTTCCTCTTTCAGTATCCTATCATTTTGCCTTTTCATACTGTTCATGGGGTTCTCAAGGCAAGAATACTGAAGTGGATTGCCATTCCCTTCTCCAGTGGACCTCATTCTGTCAGACCTCTCCACCATGACCTGCCCATCCTGGGTGGCCCCACAAGGCAAGGCTTAGTTTCACTGAGCCTTACATGGGACAAGGGTTATCTCCTCACGGCCGCCCCTCCTGACCTTGCAAGTGGAGTAGCTCCTCTCGGCCCTCTGTGCCCATGCAGCCTACACTCTTTGGACTTCGGGTAGCTCCTCTTGGCCACAGCCCCTGACCTCTGGTGTGTGGTAGCGCCTTTCGGCGCTCCTGTGCCTGTGCCATCGCAGCCTGGCACTCTCGCCATGGAGCCCACTGGCGGCGATGGACAGCAAAGAGGAGCTCAAATGCATATACCGCTGAAGAGAACATGACAGTTTCCAAGAATAGTCAATGAGCTGATGAGTCTGGAAGAAGGTGAGAACGTGAGGGTAACTTGAATGTTCAAGTTTGAAACAAAGGGTTGATATGTTGGAGGGATATATTTAGAGGAAGACATCAAGAGCTCTATTTTGTTTGTATTAAGTTAGAGCTGCCTGAGCAGTATTCATGGGGAAATATGAATTGAGTAGCTAAATGTATTGATCTGGAACTAAAAGTTAAAGTATGATGAGGGACATACAGTTATTATGTGATTAGATGATATTATTAAGGGTAGTGAGTAGACAGAGAAGCAGATCCCAGTCAGAGAGAAGGAGCGGAACCAGCAAGAAAAACTGAGAAGGACTCAGTGAGGTAGCAGGAAGCAATTAGAATTCAATTAGTCTCTGTATTAACCCTGAAGACATTACAAGGAAATCCCACTTTGTTAAAGATGATATTATTATATAGTATTTAGTATGTTGTGTTAACTCTTAAAAGTTAACTGAGAATTTATTCCTAAAGTCTAGAATTGTAAATAAGCATCATACCGTAATCAAATACCTGTCCTCCTCTGCCACAAATATCTAACCTGAACACATTCTGTAGAAATCCTACAGAAGTGCATGTGTCCAAATTCTAGATTTTCAAAGAGATAGTGAAGGACAGAGAAGCTTGCCTTGCTCTAGTCCATGGGGTTGCAAAGAGTTGGACATGATTTAGAGACTCAATAACAGAATCAAATTTAAAAAAAAAGAGAAAATAGAATAAGCTTAGTGATTTAGCATCCAATTTATTTTTATTTAATTGATAAAAATATCATGTGGTTCATTAGCTATTGTCAGAGAAAAATCAGATAGGCTGTGATTGATATACATATATATAACATATAAGTAAATTCTGAGTACAGCCACTTGGCCTAGAATGACTGATAGTATTTTTTTTTTTTTTTCCGAGATGAGCCACTGTTAAAGATATATATTCTGGTCTTCTGGGTTCAATCATTTTTTATTCAATGTTTTTATCTGCTCATCATGTACCAGCTGGGGATATAGTGATAAACAAGAGGAGCAGGGCCTCTGCTCCTACAGTTTATAGCAAGTTAGGAGTGGGGTTAATATGGATAATGTATGAACTAAAAACAAACTGAAATAGATGAATATATTAATTTAATATTGTAGAAAATGGTATGAAGTAAAAAAACAAGGTGGTATGAAAGAGTGCTGTGGCTGCTACTATAGTTTGGGTGGGCCAGGAGGACCTTGCTGAGGAGCTGACAGTGTATCTGTGCTCATCTGTTAGATGATTCTGATCTGTCCTTCATCTCCAAACCCTACCTCAGGGATGAGGGTTAACACTGGATGGCAGAGGAGAGCCACAAGAATAGAGTGGCATGGACTTATTCCTTAAGCGTTAATTTTAAAAGCTGAAATTTAAGTTTTTCTGTCTTAGGCCATGTTAATATATCTTCATTTAAAGTTGGTTATATTAAAGAGGGCTTCCCTGGTGGCTCAGCTGGTAAAGAATTTGCCTGCAATGTGGGAGACCTGGGTTCAATCCCTGGGTTGGGAAGATCCCCTGGAGAACGGAAAGGCTACCCACTCCAGTATTCTGGCCTGGAGATTTCCATGAACTGTGTAGTCCATGGGGTTACAAAGAGTCAGACAGGACTGAGCGGCTTTCACTGTATTAAAGTTTTCCATTAAAGAAGCATGGCAATGTTTGGAGGACCCAATGGATAAACAACAGAGAGGCTCTTGGGAAACTCAATAGTGAAAGTCAGAGATTCAGGCCAAGAAAGTAAAAGAGATTAAAGAAGATCATAACCAGTATTAAGATATTCCTCATCCCTCTGGACATATTGGAGGTAGATTAAACAGTGTGTAGTGTTTTGGTGGAAAGAAGATAAACAGTTGTATTCTCTGACTTTCCTAAAGGCAGGAGTTAGAGACTGAAGCCAGAGGAGCCTGTGATGCAGCACTAACCTAGAGCATTTGCTGAGAGAGTTTTCTTAGCAAGTTCCAAGCTTTAGTGTTTCTGTATGGCCTCAAAATGTTGGATGGTGCATTGCAGGATAAACTGAAACCCTAAGTCTTAGAAAATAATCCAGGAAACGGAATAAAGCATAAATTACCATTGGTTCGGTCAGTGGGTTTTGTGGATTTAGTAATCTTCAAATACTATGCATAATTTCTACACTCAAATCTCAGTATTTGACATTCATTTTATGCTGTTTTTAATAAATGTAAATGTCACTGTATTGTTACTTTCACATATATTTAGATACCCTGGATAATGATGGAAAAGGGAAATAGACTAACCAGGTATACTCTATATATCTAATTCAGTGAATTCATGATGAATGAGGTGAATGAAGTAACTGCACTTGAATTTACCACAGACCTGTATGTTTCTTGATGCCAGAGATGTATCACTTAGTTCTGTGCCTAAATCAGTCTTTAGCACAATGCTTCCCTGGTGGTTTAGATGGTAAAGAATCTGTCTGCAATGCAGGAGACATGTTCAATTTCTGGGTCAGGAAGATCCCCTGGAGAAAAAAATGGCAACCCACTCCAGTATTCATGCCTGGAGAATCTCATGGACAGAGGGGCCTGGTGGGCAACAGTCCATAGGGTCACAAAGAGTTGGACACAACTGAGTGGCTAACTTGCACTTTCATTTTATTTAGAGGGGAGGACTTAAAACAACTATAAGAAAAGGCGGGATGACTACTTGAATTGTAGGGGTTGTATTAATACATAATTTGCTGTATCTCCACATCATGGCACATAGTAGATGCTCAAAAAACAAACAAAAAAAAATGACTGGATTTGGGATTTTTCACTTACAAAGCTGTGAAAGTCTTCAAATACCTAACAGATGTGTCTCTGGGATATAAATTAGACTTGTTATATGTATTGCAAAGAGATTAATCCAGAACAGTAAGTGAGATTTACATACAATAATGTTTAGTTAAAAGTAAGAAGATGTGCTATAATGTAATTTCTGATCTAATTGTCTCTCCACTAAATCCATAGCTCCCTGTAGTAGAGATTCTTTTCCACTTCTGTGATCCTTGTTCATAGCCCAGGTCCAGCAGATAGTAGAAATTAAATCAATTTTTGAGGTAATGCATAAATGAATGATGATTAAAGCTTTCTACATGGAGGTAGTTAGCTACCTGTTAGAGGTGTTGTAGTATGGACTACATGATTATATATCATAAAGTAAAAGACAGTGAAAGTTGACTGCTCAGTCATGTCCAACTCTTTGCGACCCCATAGACTATACAGTCCCTGGAATTCTCCAGGCCAGAATACTAGAGTGGGTAGCTGGTCCCTTCTCCAGGGGATCTTCCCAACCCAGGGATAGAACCCAGGTCTCCTGCTTGGCAGGCAGATTCTTTACCACTGAGCCACATAAGCCTTATAGCAAAGATTCAAGAAAAAAAGACTGAACTAGGAAACAGAAAATGACTGTTCTAATTGTGGAAACTGTGTTAGGGTTCTCTAGGAAAACAGAACCAACATGACATATATTAATATTAAGCTCTCCCTGTTTCCTGGTTACCTGGATTTCAGAAGCCGCATGTTTCCCCCAGCCACTGTTAGAAGCATCCCACTCACCCATAGGAGTGTAACACGATAAAACCTTGTTCCTAAATGTCATCTAATTACAGATTTTCTGCAGGGAATTCAAGATAGATGATAATCCTAAGAATTCAAGCTATCAGATGTACCATCAACGCCTCTAAATGCCATTTGTTGCTTTGGAGTGTGTGTGTGAGCGTATGATGCTTTTCATGGACAAAGAAGCAGAACCATGAAAGAAATCATGGCAATGTCATTGGTGCTTGCTGGAGCCTTCTTTTTAGGGACAAAATTGCTTCCTTAGGGGCAAAATTATTTTTCTTCTGGAGATGTCCTGGTATTGGAGTACAGTGCTGAAGCATGATGGCATGGCACTGCTTATTTCCTTAGAAAAGCTGCGGTGCTCTTAAAATAACCCCCTACTGAGGTTTGAAAATCAGCCTGGAACGATGCTGTGTAATTTGATGTTTACGTGTTCACTTCATCTTCTATTTCTAGAGTTGATGGGCAGACTTACTGTTTTCACTTATCCTTAATTTAACTTTTTCTTGGCTATTGGGACAAATTGGAATAATTTTCCATCAACAGCGAGCACAGAATACTAAAATATCTTCAAAAATAAAAATACAGAAGTCATGGCACAGATGAAATTTAGTCATTTGCCCAAAATAATTTTTATGACTAGTTTTCACAAAATCTCCCTAAAGAGAAAGACTAAAGAAATAACAGTAGCTAATGTACAGGTGGCTCAGTGGTAAAGATCCCACCTCCCAGTGCAGGAGACTCCGGTGAGGCAGATTTGATCCCTGGGTTGGGAAGATCCCCTGGAGGAGGAAATGGCAACCACTCCAGCATTCTTGCCTGGGAAATCCCACGGACAGAGAAGCCTGGTGGGCTGAAGTCCGTGGGGATAGTCAGACATGCGTTAGTGGCTGAGCTGGCATGCAATGTATACGCAGCACTTTATATCATTCAGCCTTCACCCTTTGAAATATTTGTCAGAGTAGAATTAAATTGTGATTTGATAAGGGTGGAAACTGAGGTACAGTGTGGCAAAATTACTTCCATAAAGTCACATGGTAAATTAGTCCTCAGGCCTAGAGCAATAGTTCTTACGTTCTTTCGGCTTAAGGATATTTTCAGGAATCCTCTGAAACCTGTGGATCTTTGCCCTAGAGTGTGTGTGTGCGTGTGTGTGTGTGTGTGTGAGAGAGAGAGAGAGAGAGATTGTGAGTGTGTGTGTGTGAGTGCGCGCGCGTGCATGCATACTGAGTTGCTGACATTTAAATACATTTTTCATTTGAATTCAGGTGATTCCTAGGCATCTCAAGTCCATCTGTGGGCTCTGTGATAAGAACTCTTCATCACCTGAGGGTCATTTCCCAGTTTCCTGACAATCAGGTTAATAATATATGATTAAAAGAGGTGGCACAGTGGTAAAGAATCTGCCTGAGCAGGAGATGCACGTTTGATCCCTGGGCCTGGAAGATCCCCTGGAGAAGGAAATTGCGACCCACTCCAATATTCTTGCTTGGGAAACCCCATGGACAGAGGAGCCTGGTGGGCTACAGTCCATGGGGTCACAAGAGTCAGACATGACTTAGTGACTAAATAATATCAACAAAAGCCAGGGAGGGTATTCAAAATCAGGTAGTAAGTATAATTTTTAAAAGCCATTTGGCAAAATAATTATAAACAGCATCTTATAAACACAGTTAAGCTCTTTTCCTACAACATCTGTAACATGAATCTGGATGAGAATTATAAACTTTCATAAGGCTGATATCATGGGACTGGGGTTTCTGGACACAGGTTAGTGAGTGAAAGCAGAGCTTTGACAAGATTTTCAACAGTCATCAGGGAAATTGACAAAATAAAAAGGACAAGTGAGTTTTTTACCCTAATAATATTAGGGTCCACCTTACATGGAATGGGCAGGAGAACAAGTTCTGGGGCCAAACTTCCTGAGTACACAGCCTGGCTCTGCCGTGGGATTGGACTGGATAGTACACCCAACTGCTTTGAGTTGCAGTTCCCATATAAATGGGAATAATAGCAGTACCTACCTTATAAGGTGTTATGTGGATTGAATGAGTTAGTAGACAAAAAAACCCAGAAGATTAAGTGATTAGGAAATTTTAATATTAAGAGTGAATGGCAATGAAAATGTATATATCTTAATATTGCAAAAGTATATGTCTTAACGTTACAAAATTGTTTGCAACCCTATGTCAATTTTCCAAATTATTATTGTCATATTGAAATAATACCAGTTATGAACATTCATATGTGTAGTATGTGAAAGGGAGAAAAGGGGGAGAGGAATTGGGAGAGAAAAACAAGGAGCACTGAAGATAAAAATAACTCTTTAGTTCTTTCTGAGAAATACTTTCTTTGTCTAGAATGGGGTGGGAGGAAGAGGGTTAAATAAATTGGGTTCCATTAGAAACCCTTTTATTTGAGGCCCTCATATTAAATTTACTCTGTGTTTGTTCCCCCTTCCAGTGTCAACTTTGAAATCATCACTCTTGTCTTTCTTGTTTGCTGCTGTCTCCCAACACATAGTCAGGAAACTCAATAATTATGTATTGAATGAAAAAGGGACAATTCAATGAAAACATTACTGCCAAAGGCTCTCACGTGAAACTATTTTGATATTGCAAGTGCTCTGTCCTCCTGTGGCCCATGCATGCCACTGGCTAAGGCACAACCACGGTCCGACTCAGTCCAGGAGCCATCACTGGAGGAGTGGCTGAAAATTTCCCTTTGTGAATTTTGTATTGCATATGGTACATTTCATACACATTGAACCCACGTCTCCCTCATTGCAGGCAGATTCTTTACCATCTGAGCCACCAGGGAAGCACAAGCATATTGGAGTGGGTAGCCTATCCCTTCTGCAGGGGATGTTCCCAACCCAGGAATCAAACTGGGGTCTCCTGCCTCGCAGGTGGTTTCTTTACCAGCTGAGGTACCAGGGAAGCCATACATACACACATACATATATATAGCTCATCTAAAGGTCAGTTTTCATTCCAATCCCCAAAAAGGCAATACCAAAGAATATTGAAACTACCACAAAATGCTAGCAAAGTAATGCTCAAAATACTCCAAGCCAGGCTTTAACAGTACATGAACCATGAACTTCCAGATGTTCAAGCTGTATTCAGAAAAGGCAGAGGAACCAGAGATCAAATTGCCAACATCCACTGGATCATTGAATAAGCAAAAGAGTTCCAGGAAAACATCTGCTTCATTGGCTACACCAAAGCCCTTGACTGCATGGATCACAACAAAATGTAGACAATTCTTAAAGAGATGAGAATACCAGACCACCTTACCTGCCTCCTGAGAAATCTGCACGTAGGTCAAGAAGCAATAGTTAGAACTAGACATGGAACAGCAGACTGTTCCAAATAGGGAAAGGGGTACATCAAGGCTGTATATTGTTACCCTGCTTATTTAACTTATATGCAGAGTACATCATGCAAAATGGCAGGCTGTTTGAAGTACAAGCTGGAATCAAGATTGCCAGGAGAAATATTGATAACCTCAGATATGCGGATGACCCCACCTTTATGGCAGAAAGTGAAGAAGAACTAAAAAGCCTCTTGATGAAAGTGAAAGAGGAAAGTGAAAAAGTTGGCTTAAAACTCAACATTCAAAAAATGAAGATTATGGCATCTGGTCCCATCACTTCGTGGCAAGTAGATGGGGAAACAATGGAAACAGTGTGAGACGTTATTTTTGGGGAGTCCAAAATCACTGCAGATGGTGACTGCAGCCATGAAATTAAAAGATGCTTGCTCCTTGGAAGAAAAGCTATGATCAACCTAAACAGTATATTAAAAAGCAGAGACATTGCCAACAGAGGTCCATCTAATCAAAGGTATGATTTTTCCAGTAGTCATATATGGATGTGAGAGTTGGACTATGAAGAAAACTGAGCACCGAAGAATTGATGCTTTTGAACTGTGGTGTTAGAGAAGACTCTTGACAGTCCCTTGGACTGCAAGGAGATTAAATGAGTCAATCCTAAAGGATTCATTGGAAGGACTGATGCTGAAGCTGAAGCTCCAATACTTTGGCCACCTGATGTGAAGAGCTGGGTCATTGGAAATGACTCTGATGCTGGGAAAGACTGAAGGCAGGAGAAGAAGGGGACAAGAGAGGATGAGATGGTTGGATGGCATCACCAATTTGACAGACATGAGTTTGAGCAAGCTCTGAGAGTTGGTGATGGACAGGGAAGTCTGGTGTGCTGTAGTCCATGGGGTCACAAAGAGTTGGACATGACTGAGCAACTGAATTTAACTGATAT
>SJYQ01001802.1:189281-205690 GCA_006410935.1 Redunca redunca | reverse complement strand
AGCATAAGCACATTCTATTTTATCTGAAACTTTTAATATAGTTTATATATATATATAATATTTATAATTATATAAGTATATATTATATAATTATAATATATATAATATTTCTTTCTCTCTCTACAGATAAGAATTCCTAGGCAGTTTTTGGCTTATGTTAATTCTTTATAGCATTAAGAAATATTAATTGGCAGGGGACAAAGCTTCATTTCTTTAAATAATGGTCTTTATTCAGATTCTCCCAATGTTAAATAAATGGGGTATCTTGTGCATTGTGAATCCTCAAGGGTGCTAGCTCATATAATTCTTCCAACGTTATTTGAACATAAGACCTACTCCCTTTTTTTTTCTCTATGGAGTATTCCATGGTGGGGGTGGGGCTGAATAGTCCACAGAATATATTTGGGGAGATGCTGGTATAGATTTTGTCTCTTTTAATTTGAAAGTTAAAGCCTTGCTGGCAAAGAGTCATTAGTCAATAATGTCTAAATTCCAAATACCCTCCTCAAAAAAGGCATACTACTCCTGCATGGGAGACTGTGTATTCATTATTGGAAGGCACTGACCTCTTCTCAACTCCCTCCCTCTGGGTCTAACAGGATTGTTACAAATCAAACTTTACAGTAATAGGAACACTTTCTCTAATCACCCCAACTAATTACAGGGAAGAGTGAATCAATTGTTAAGCATCACTAGCATTGCTAATAAATCACAAAATCATTTAAACACGGTTTTAAATCCCAGGGAAAAAAAAGAGTAGAGAATGAAGGACATTTAAATGAGTATCCCTGTTGCCAGACACTTAGCAGGTTATGACTCCTGGGGCACCGCTTCCATCCTCTGACTCAGGGTGCTATTTCCCAAGCATCTCTTACATGGTGGGCAATGTGCTAGACATCTTCGGGGTGTCTCATTTAGTAGTCTTGACAGCCCTCTAAGGTCAGTCTTGGTACTCTCTCTTTATGAGACTTGTGAAGCTCAGAGTAGTTAATGTTACCAAGTCCTAGAGTTTATAAATGGGGAAGCTGGGATGTGAAAGGAGGCACTGGGTCCAAACCACCCTCCGTCAGCTACCTCAATCACTCCCTGACCAAACCCAGATGACCTTCTTAGTGGCTAGGAGAGGGGACATCAGAGTGACACAGGGTATTAGCTATTTTTAAAAGGAAAATGAACTGCTCTAAGTGCTGTGAAACATCATGGAGGAGAAAAGTATGAGATTAAAAGTAATCATTATAATAACCAGTAATATATGTTTTATTAGGGGGTAGGCACTTAGGAAAGTGCTTTTACAAATTATGTCATTTAATCTCCATGATGACCTTGTGAATAAGTTTCTTTTATTGTCATCCCATTTTATACATGCACACTTACGAGTCCACTGAGGCCACTGATGATTTAAATAACATGTCTAAGATCACAGAACTTAGGACTTGAACCCAAGGAGCCTACTCTTTATGTAACCCTTAGTAGGAATAGGAGGTCTGACCTCTTGTGCTAGATACACCAAAGACTCAAGTTTGGGAACTCGGTCTCAGCTAAAATTCACTTGATTTTCTGATGGTTAATTCAAAGAGTTTGACTAAAATAGATGATGTCTAGACAGACTCTGCCCTTGAAAATGCATAGAATAAGTTCCCTATATATGAAACTTTAAGTTGTCAACTTTCAAAGATGTGAATGTGTATTCTCACATCCAGTTACATAAGTTAGTTCACGTGTCTGGGATGCATTGCCACATGCATGCATCCTCTATAGGTGATTGTGCTTTTGTGTACTTTATTGTATAATACTACATAGAGTGCAGTAGCATAATATCTTCATTTCAAGCCCAGGATTACCAGAAGCAAGTGTAAGAGCAGCAGCAGTGAAGCTGATACTATCATACTTTTCAAGGTACTATACTGTAAGATTAATTTTTTAAATTTTTTGTTTTTTTTGTATCATTTGTGTGAAAAGTATAATGAACCTATTACAGCACAGTACTATGTATCTGATTGTGTTAGTTGGGTACTTAAGCTAACTTTGTTGGACTTAATGAATGTATTAGACTTACGAGCACACTCCTGGAATGGAAATAATTCGTCTGTAGTGGACTTATGTATTTATAGTGTGGGTTATCTTTACAAATATCAGTTAGGTTCTTGAATGGAGTGTAAATGACATTCAGTTCAGTTCAGTTGCTCAGTCGTGTCCGACTCTTTGTGACCCCATGAATTGCAGCATGCCAGGCCTCCCTGTCCATCGCCAACTCCTGGAGTTCACCCAAACTCATGTCCATCGAGTCCGTGATGCCATCCAGCCATCTCATCCTCTGTCGTCCCCTTCTTCTCCTGCCCCCAATCCCTCCCAGGACCAGAGTCTTTTCCAATGAGTCAACTCTTCACATGAGGTGGCCAAAGCACTGGAGTTTCAGCTTTAGCATCATTCCTTCCAAAGAAATCCCATGGCTGATCTTCAGAATGGACTGGTTGGATCTCCTTGCAGTCCAAGGGACTCTCAACAGTCTTCTCCAACACCACAGTTCAAAAGCATCAATTCTTTGGCGCTCTGCCTTCTTCACAGTCCAACTCTCACATCCATATATGACCACTGGAAAACCAGGCAAATTAGAAGGATCCTTTGCTTGTTATTACATGAGTACCTAGTCACTCTCTCCCAGGTCTCATCTTAAGGAGTCAAGGTTTAAAAACAAAAAGATGTATTTGTTGAAGGAAAAAAATGATTAAACACAATGAGAAAAGAAGAAATTAAACAAAATTGAAAGAAATTGAGATAATTTTATATTCTTTGATTTACTTTATCCTGTATTATTCAAAGTTTTGGCAATAGCCTTCAATTACTTTCAGTATTATAAAATAGACATAAAAGAAAAATTCACAGATTAGTCTGTTATTTTACTTTGCTTTTCTGTAACATCCAATTTTTGCTTTTATATTATTCACAAGTTTTTATTAAATGCTATATCACATTGTTCTCAAGACTTTTCCAGTATGGGCTTTGTCCCCTTCCATTATATTGCAGACTCCTGAAGGACAGGGACCACAGGGAAGTTCTTGATATGCCACTTCATATTTTCTCCTTGTGTTTAGCTATTGTTTTAAAAATGTAGACTATTATGTGTCAGTTTTTAAAATTCAAACATCTCCTTTAAGTATTTTGGATGAAAAGAACATATTTGGATGTTTGCATGTAGAGCTTGTTCTGGGCTTTGTACTGTTTTTACAGGGTTCAGTTCAGTTCAGTCCAGTTGCTCAGTTCTGTCCGACTCTTTGTGACCCCATGAATCGCAGCACATGGGCCTCCATGTCCATCACCAACTCCCAGAGTTCACTCAGACTCACGTCCATCGAGTAAGTGATGCCATCCAGCCATCTCATCCTCTGTCATCCCCTTTTCCTTCTGCCCCCAATCCCTCCCAGCATCAGAGTCTTTTCCAATGAGTCAACTCTTCACATGAGGTGGCCAAAGTACTGGAGTTTCAGCTTTAGCATCATTCCTTCCAAAGAAATCCCAGGGCTGATCTCCTTCAGAATGGACTGGTTGGATCTCCTTGCAGTCCAAGGGACTCTCAAGAGTCTTCTCCAACACCACAGTTCAAAAGCATCAATTCTTCGGCGCTCAGCTTTCTTCACAGTCCAACTCTCACATCCATACATGACCACCCTCATAACTGACATTAGGAACTCTGTCTTTTGACATTTTTAAAGCTCAGATATACATTTTCTAAAACATTACCTATAACACTGTATACTCTTAACACAAATATATGAGTACCTGCTGAATTTTTCTAATCATTGACTATTTTCATTAAAAAAATATGGCCAGTGTGATAAGTGAGAAAAGCATCTCATGTTTCTTTTAATTAACATCTTTGAAAGTTGGACACGTCTATGTATTTAATTTCCTGATGCATTTCCTCTTGTGATTGCTTCTTCTTTATATTTGCTATCTGTTTAGTTTGGCCTTGGGTGTTGTTTATTTGCTTCTGTTAGTTCTTATAGAAAAACATTTTGCCCCTTTGATGTACTTCCTAGAAATACTTGTTTCAGTCTGTGTTCAGTTAGATAAAATAGAATTTCAAAATTTTGCTTAGCAAAATATTTGCCGTTTCTTCTCTTGCTTTCTTATTTATTTCATGCTTTTAATGTTATACTTTTCAAGGACAGCTCTGTGTTTACTATAGAATGTTAAAATGTAAAACACAATTTATAGTCAAGAAATAAAATAAAACTTTAATTGCCTGGAATAAATAGAAAGTGCTTAAGTTATGCAAGTGATTTATGTGTTTCACTTTCCCCAAGGCTAACAAGACATGCCTTTTCCCCCAACTCTTGTTAGTTGAAATCAAACCAATCAACACTTTACAAAAACAAGACTATACAAAAATATAAGTGTATCCCTGTACTTTTTGGAGAAAAAAACATCTGTTGATCATTGACTCTTTGTCAGGTATTGTGCTAAAAATTGTATAGATATTGTTTAATTTTTTACAGCAACTGTTTAAAGTCAGTCTTATTTCCATTTTATGACAACATAGGCATTAAATGCTTAGATAACTTGTTTAAACACACACAGTTAGTAAGAAGAGCCAGGACTGAATCCAAGATATTCTTATTCCAAATTTTATCAGTATTAGCCACTTTGCAAAACTGCCTTCTGGATGCCTCCAGGTACTGTGTGCTCCACCACTTCCTATTTTCTCACATCACTGGTTTACATCCCCTATCTGGCCTTGGAAACATTTAACTTCCAACACTTACTGTAGCTTCTCCCCTGTATTCTCAGAGAACAGTGGAGATGGATGGGGTGTAGCCCTATTCACTATGAGGGAACTAACGATGACATTTTCTTCCATTTATCTCTGATAGGCAGTTTGTAAGATGAAAACATCAAGAATATAGAGTTTTCCAAAGTCACACAGCTGGTGACAGTGATGGACAAAGCAGCTATTAGAATATTTTGGTAAATGTGATCAAACTGATGAAAAAGAGCACTAAAAATCAAATCTGGTGGTTTTTTTTTTTGTGTGTGTGTGTGTGTGTGTGTTTGTGGGGGTGTCCTCTTCTTCCTGAGGGTTGCAGTTACACTTACTGAGAGGCCTGAGAGGCCTTTGTACTTTGTACTTCCCAGTAGCTTGGGAAATTGATATAAGATCCTGTTGTGTACTGAAAAGAAAAAGAATGTTAGACTGTACTTTCTTTTTAAAGTTACTTCTTTCTAATCCAGAGAACTCAAAAACTAGAGCATCAGGCATAAAAACTGGTTTCTCTTTTTCTTTTAAAGAAAAGGCTATCTGGACTAATTTTCACACCAAAAATAAAATTTCATTTAAAAAATAAACCTTATGTATTCATTGATGGAATGAATTTCTGGTTTGACATAATTTAAAATCATATAGTGGGAGTGAATGTGTGATGTGATGCAGTCACATTTAAAACTCCATTTAGATATATAGATAGATAGATAAACATATAAGAGACTTACAATTTCTGATTTTTGAAAATGTGAGGAGTTGGGGCATGCTACATAGTGTTCTGAACCTCACTTCTCTTATTTGCTAAAATAAGGATGATACTGTCTGTCACAAAAAGGTTGCACACACTGCCATGTGATTGAGAAAGATAAAGCTTAGGAATACCTGTCTGTGACAGTTTTTAACAGATGCTAATTTATTTCCTTCATTGAAGCAGCACTTCCTCAATTTCTGGCACATAGTTGCCCTAGGAAAATTCAGTGATGAGAACTAGTGGTTTGACCACTTGACTGCCAAGCTCTTTATCCTAACACCAGCTCCAGGGTCTTAGTTATGATTCAGATTTAAAACTTCCCCTGAGAAACAAGGATCTACTCAGAGGGTCTGTCCAGAGTGGTCAAGTTCTCACTCTGACTCAGTCCATTTCTCAGAATAGCTCACTTTTCTGGACCTCATCCTTCCCAGCTCTGTTGCCTTCCTGTGGTCAATAAGAATAACATATTTCAGAATAATCATTTATTTATTAATTACAGCTGTAGGGAGCAATTGCTGATCTCTCTATCACAAGTGACTGTTTTTCCACATCCCTGGAATTTGCTGGGCACCTATCTAACTATCTCAGACTCAAACAGAATTGTGTGTTGATCTCCATACCAGTAAAATCAAGCAGGCAAGTTCTCCATTGACCCTATCTAAAAGTTCTTCAGTTCAGTTGCTCAGCTGTGTCCTACTCTTTGCGACCCCATGGACTACAGCACGCCAGGCTTCTCTGTCCATCATCAATTCCCGGAGCTTGCTCAAGCTCATGTCCATTGAGTCAGTGATGCCATCCAACCATCTCATCCTCTGTCGTCCCCTTCTCCTCCTGCCTTCAATCTTTCCTAGCATCAGGGACTTTTCCAATGAGTCAGTTCTTTACATTAGGTGGCCAAAATATTGGAGTTTCAGCTTCAGTATAAGTCCTACCAATGAATATTCAGGACTGATTTCCTTTAAGATGGCCTGGTTTGATCTCCTTGCAGTCCAAGGGACTCTCAAGAGTCTTCTCCAATACCACAGTTCAAAAGCATCAACTCTTTGGCACTCAGTTTTCTTTATAGTTCAACTCTCATATCCATACATGACTACTGGAAAAAATCATAGCTTTGACTATACAAAAATTTGTCAACAAAGTGATATGAAGTGGGCAAAAAAAAAAAAAAAAAAAAAGAAAAGAAATCCGACAGTCACATTAAAAGATCCTTCATTGCCTTGGCTTCATTTCTGTTCTCTTTGAGGTTTAGCTTATTGAAGTGTGTACACTGAAGGTAAATGTCAGTTCCTGAGAGTGCAAAGTGTTGACAGCTATTGATAATAAGATATTGCAGAAACCTTCCTAGTGCCAGAGAAATATGACTACTTCTACACATGATTTTTCAGATCTATGCATTTATTTACTAAATCAATTTTAGAAGCAACAGAAAAAATAAGTTCCATAACATGCAACTATCTGGACTCAATTGTCATTATCCTGGTGAATTTGTTCCCTTCCTCTATTTAATCCAAATAGCATTTGTGCTTCTCATGTGGACTTTATTTTAATGTGCTTTTTCTTACTTAGATAGGTGTGAACATTTGTCTTAACTAAAAGCTCATGAAGGGCACAGGCTCTATCTCATCATCATAGAATTCTTTAAATCAACCAATACAGCGACTTATAATCAGGAGATATAGTATAGTAAATACTTCCTGAATTAGATTCCAATTCTATGTTTCTAAAATGCTAATTATATTTCCACTAGAGCATTAAACAAAACAAAACAAAAACTGAGCTCCACTCTATTCCTTTGGCAGAAACTGTTCTAAAATTTGGGTTTGAAATCTTGCAAAACCTGGTCTCAGAAACTGGAAGCAATTTGAATATAGAGATATGAGTTAGTGTGGTAGATGAATGAGGAGCATCTCTTCAATTATAAAGCAGGAGCTATTACATGTAATTGCCTTCCAAATCACTATCTTAGCATGGTGATTTTTTAAAATGTGAACTGAATAGACTCTTAAATCAAGAAGGAGATAAGAGACTGGGGAGAAACATGTTTGAATAAAAATAATGTTTTTGTGTGAATGTTTGGGCTACTTAGAGTTTTTATGTGATTCGTAAACCGGGGGAGTTTATTATTGGAAATAATATTTTAGCCTAGAGGTTTTTGTGCTACAGACAATAACAACAGCAGCAACAAAGCAGGCCCATTCTCTTCATTTGGAACCTTATTTTTCTTGTGATATAAATTAATTCACGGTGGAATCAATCTGCATATATAATAGAATGAACAAGTGAGGTTGAACTGTTATTTAACTCCCACAGTTTTTAACTTGTGATTTGTTTCTGAGGGGTAAAATGAAGTTTTGAACTGGGAATTTTCTACTGCTTTTGTGAGTTGACATTAAGATATTATAAATTGACAAATATTAATGTGTGTTATATATATCTCTCTATTTTGTGATGAAAGTTAAGTCATTTGTTAAATATTTATTTAGTATGTACTATGTTCTAAGAATTGAGTCGGATACAAAGAAAGGAAGTTATCTATTTTCTTATGAAACATACAATTTTATCTGGGAAGTTAATTTTATGTATAATGCTCAATAGAAGCTAAATGCAAAAAATATAGGAAAAGAAAAACTTTAAGAAACATTATGCTTATATATAGCTATGGATTTAAAAAGAAAAAGGCTTTCTTGAGGTATAGGGTTACGCGGCTTCAAATGTAAGATTTGGAGGTGGGATAATAATAACTGACATTTATTTAGTATTTGCTAAATAATGGGGTACCTTTTTAAGTGCTAGTTTTTAAATGTCATATTTACCTCATGAGTTAGGTGCTAGTATAAGTCCTGTAAAATACATGGGCAAATGGAGGCACACAGAGCCTAAATAACTTGATGAAGAACACACAGCTAGTAAGTGTCAAAACCAGGATCTAAATGCAAGCAGCCTGAATTTAGAGTCTGTTTTTAATCACTACTATGGGAAATTCCAAATATAAGTAATAATATGAGTATAAAAGTGAGGACTGGAGAATATGAGGCAGCAGCAGGGAAGAAGACAGGGCTGTATCTGGTTGTAATAAATTGTACCCAGATGAATGTGTTCAGAAAGAACATTAGAAATGACAATTAGGGTGAATGTCCAAAGGCCATGTAAACTAAGAAATTTGGGTTTTATTCTTAAAGTAATTGAAATGTCAACAGAGTTTGAGCAAGTCAGTTATCCATTGGGCTCTTGATAGTAAACCCTAAAACAAGCATTTTAATCAGGTATTTAATTTGATAAATGATTCCAGGAAAGACATGTGTAGCAAAGTTCTAAAGTGAAGAAAATGATCTATGATAAAATAGACAGTGTATTAAAAAGCAGAGATATTAGTTTGCTGACAAAGATCTGTATAGTCAAAGCTATGATTTTTTCTAGTAGTCATGTATGGATGTCAGATTTGGATCATAACGAAGGCTGAGTACTGAAGAATTGATGCTTTTGAACAGTGGTGTTGGAGAAGACTCCCTTGGACTGAAAGGAGATCAAACCAGTCAATTCTAAAGGAAATCAAACCTGAATATTCACTGGAAGGACTAATGTTGAAGCTGAAGCTCCAATACTTTGGTTACCTGATGTGAAGAACTGATTCATTAGAAAAGACCCTGATGATGGGGAATATTTAGGGCAGAAGGAGAAGGGGATGACAGAGGTTTGATGCCATCACCAACTCAATGGACATGAGTTTAAGCAAGCTGTAAGAAATGGTGAAGGACCTGGATTCCTGGTATGATGCAGCCCATGAGGCCACAAAGAGTCGAACATGACTGAGTGACTGAATCACAACAAGAAGAATGTGAATTCCACTTTGAACCAGATTCAACATAGCCCCAGATTGAAATGTGGAGCAAAGAGCAAGTACACTTCTGCTTCTTTATTATGCTTTACAGATATTACATTTTTTTCTACAAATTGAAAGTTTGTGACCACCTTGTCATGTCCTTAAGTACCATTTTTCCAACAGCATTTCCTCACGTTGTGTCTCAGTGTCACATATTGGTAATTCTCACAATAGTTTGAAAGCTTCCACTAGCAAAAAGATTATAACTCACTGGAAGCTCATATGTTAGTCAGCTCAAAAGGTTAGCATTTTTTAGCAATAAAATATTTTAATTAAGGTATATACATTTTTTTTTACATAATCATATTATACACTTAATAGATTGCATTGTGTGAGAGTGCTGCACTCAATATGCCAGCACATGTGGAAAACTCAGCAGTGCCCATAGGACTGGAAAAGGTCAGTTTTCATTCCAATCCCAAAGAAAGGCAATGCCAAAGAATGCTCAGACTACCACACAATTGCACTCATCTCACACGCTAGTAAAGTAATGCTCAAAATTCTCCAAGCTAGGCTTCAGCAATATGTGAACCATGAATTTCGTGATGTTCAAGCTGGTTTTAGAAAAGGCAGAGAAACCAGAGATCAAATTGCCAACATCTGCAAGATATGCAAAAAGCAAGAGAGTTCCAGAAAAACATCTATTTCTGCTTTATTGACTATGCAAAAGCCTTTGACTGTGTGGATCACAATAAACTGTGGAAAATTCTGAAAGAGATGGGAATACCAGACCACCTGACCTGCCTCTTGAGAAATCTGTATGCAGGTCAGGAAGCAACAGTTAGAACTGGACATGGAACAACAGACTGGTTCCAAATAGGAAAAGGAGTACGTCAAGGCTGTATATTGTCACCCTGCTTATTTAACTTATATGCAGAGTACATCATGAGAAACGCTGGGCTGGAAGAAACACAAGCTGGAATCAAGATTGCCGGGAGAAATATCAATCACCTCAGATATGCAGATGACACCACCCTTATGGCAAAAAGTGAAGGGGAGCTAAAAAGCCTCTTGATGAAAGTGAAAGAGGAGAGTGAAACAGTTGGCTTAAAGCTCAACATTCAGAAAACGAAGATCATGGCATCTGGTCCCATCACTTCAATGGAAATAGATGGGGAAACAGTGGAAACAGTGTCAGACTTTATTTTTTTGGGCTCCAAAATCACTGCAGATGGTGACTGCAGCCATGAAATTAAAAGACGCTTACTCCTTGGAAGAAATGTTGTGAGCAACCTAGATAGCATATTCAAAAGCAGAGACATTACTCTGCTGACTAAGGTCCGTCTAGTCAAGGCTATGGTTTTTCCTGTGGTCATGTATGGATGTGAGAGTTGGACTGTGAAGAAGGCTGAGTGCCAAAGAATTGATGCTTTTGAACTATGGTGTTGGAGAAGACTCTTGAGAGTCGCTTGGACTGCAAGGAGATCCAACCAGTCCATTCTGAAGGAGATCAATGCTGGGATTTCTTTGGAAGGAATGCTGCTAAAGCTGAAACTCCAGTACTTTGGCCACCTCATGCGAAGAGTCGACTCATTGGAAAAGACTTTGATGCTGGGAGGGATTGGGGACAGGAGAAGAAGGGGACGACAGAGGATGAGATGGCTGGATGGCATCACTGACTCGATGGATGCGAGTCTGAGTGAACTCCGGGAGTTGGTGATGGACAGGGAGGCCTGTCGTGCTGTGATTCATGGGGTCGCAAAGAGTCGGACACGACTGAGCGACTGAACTGAACTGAACTGAACTGTACTGTATACATGACTTACATTTGTTCTTGGAAGCCCAAAAAGTTATTCTGCTCTGGCCAGTCAGGACCACCATATTTTTCACCTTCTTCTTCACTCTTCTTCAGTATCCCTCCTGGAAACTTTTCTTTGCTCATCTTCAAGATTCTTGCTCTTTACATGCACAGGTTAGCATATGGCCAGAGACCTAGTGTGTCATCTTTAAATTTGGAAACTCCTTTTTCTGTGTGTGCATATTTCCTGGCCCATCTTCACTTTAGTACATGTCTTTACAAATTCTGATCGCTTTAGTAACTCAGTGTTTCCCTGGTGGCTCAGATGGTAAATAATCCACCTGCAGTGCAAGGCTTCCCTGCAAAGCTTAGATGGTAAATAATTCACCTGCAAGGCTTTGATCCCTGGGTCGAGAAGATCCCCTGGAGAAGGGAATGGCTACCTACTCCAGTATTCTTGCCTGGAGAATTCCATGAACAGAGGAACCTGGCAGGCTACAGAACATGGGGTCACAACTGAGTGACTAACACTTTTAACTTTACACTTTTAGTAACACAGTTGTCAAATTCTCTGTCCTCTTTAAGCAAGATGGTCATGTTCTGCCTAAACTCTTGGCTCTCTCAGGCCATAGATATTTGAAAGTATTCTAAGTCAGAAAGTTTGAGGAGTTGAAGGGCTCACTTTACATGTTTCTCCACCATCAAAGAAGAGAAGTTCTATGCTACCTGTAGTCCAGTGTCTGGAAACAATTGCTTTATATAATTTATCCAGTTTTGTAGTTGTTTTTGGTGGGAAGGCCAGGGCTAGTTTCTCTATTATGGGCAGAAGCAGAAGTCATACTTAAATAATCCTACTAGTTATACTAGTATATACTTCATTGATCCGAATGGCTGATGGTTTTACCTACATTACCCCTTGAATAATGTTTTCAGTGAGATTTAATCTTACACTGCTACTTCTAATATTAGTTTTTCACCCTCCCCTTAGGAATTATAACCAGGATAATAGATTATTGGTCTGCTTGTTATCTATAATTTTTTACACTGTCTGTAAGACACAGATAAAGATAAAATTCAATATTATTGACATGATAAATGAAAATGATTAATAAGGAGAAGAGGTTGATCATATTCATATATGAATGGATTGGAAAGACAACAATAGATTAAATATTTCATAAGACTAATTAATTTCTATTTGCAATTTTGTCATAAGGAATTAATATAATTATAATGACAGTTTTTAAATACCATGGACAGTGAAGAAAATAGAAAGTGATTGAGTGTTAGTCACTCATTGTGTCCGACTCTTTGTGACCCCATGGTCTGTAGCTGTGAAACTTCTCTGTCCATGGAATTCTCCAGACAAGAATACTGAAGTGAGTAGCCATTCCCTTCTCCAGGGGATCTTCCCTGACCCAGGGATCGAACTCAGGTCTCCTGCATTGCTGACAGATTCTTTACCTTTTGAGCTACCAGGGAAGCCCAAAAGTAAGAGGTGTGAAACAAAGAGATAATGTATATTTAAGTTGAGATAAAATATTGAGTATGGGAATATGCACATTATATAGTTTATGATACATTTTAGAGTTATGTTTATTTGTATAAAATATATTGTCTCATTAGGGCAGTGATGGAGAACTTTGCAAGCAACAATAAATTCTCATGCTAACCCATGATATGCATGCCTTAAACAGAACCATGTGAGGGGATGTTTACTTAGGCAGGAACAACTGAGTAAAAGGATAGAAGATGTGGTCACAGAAATGGGCAATGTTGTCGTTTTAATAGGGGTTATTAATATTTGGTAAATTTCTTTGCCAGATAAACATTCTTATAAATCTGTGTATGTTTTTCAGCAATGAATCTGTATTTCAACCTTATCCAGGATGTAAGTAAATGATAAAGAAAAATATGACTGGAAATTACTTTAAATCAAAGCATATATGGTTGTATGTTTCAGAGGATTTATAATATTTAGCTTCTCCCAGTCAATAAATTTAAATGATCCAATATAAAAATGCATTTTGCAAATTACCTTGCATACAATCATAATTTAATGAATCTTGATTCAGTGAACAATTGCATATAAGTACTATCATTATCTTCATATTATAGGTGTGAATATGTTGCTAAGTGAGGTTAAACAACTGGACAAAGCCTTACAGGCAGGTAGTGATAGATTTAGGATTCTAACAGAGCCAACTGATTCCCAAATTTCATCCGGCCTTGAATTTTAAAATATTCAAGTAGTATAACATAGAATCCTATATTCCAATACTAAAAAATCAAGTAAGAAACATTTGACCTTTTCTTTCCTGGTATCCTGGATCCCAGAATAGGAAAAGGACACCTAGGAAATCTCAATAACTGTGTTCTTATTTAATAATAACTTATATAAGTTTATTAATATGCAGATATATCATAATTATATAAAATCTTAATAATAAGGGAAACTAAGTGTATTGGAAACTTTCTGTATTATCTTTATAACTTTTCTGTGAGTCTAAAACTGTTATAAAATAACATTTTCTCAAAAGAAAACCCACAAAATAGGAGAATACATTTGCGAAATACGTATCTGTTAACATCTAGGTTATATAAAAAACACTTAATCAATTTTAAAAAGGAAAAATGGATAAGATTTGAATAGTCACTTCATAAAAGGTTGCAAATGATCAATGAATATGTAAAACTTGTCTCAGCTCCTTCAGTCTTCAAGATGGTATAAACAAAGTAGTAAACCACCGCCCTACCCCAAACCTTGAGAATATATACCAGCTACTCTGTAACTGCAGCTCTGGAGCCCTGTAAGAAAGCACAGACAGCCTTCTCCTGCTATATATGAATCCTATTTGGTCTTTAAGTCACACTTCTTCCGTGTTGACACCCTTGACCATTAACTCACAGGACAGTTTGTCTTATTTGTTTTAGGATTAACTAATCATATCATTACACATAACTTTTCTTGAATTGCAATCATTATCTGAATATTGATATGATGTTTGATAGGTATATTTTTCTATATGAATTGAATTCTGTATATTATATTTATATGGTATCATGTTTTATTGCAGTAGGCCCACATAGATGTGTCAGATCAGATGCCTGTCCCTCAGCCCAGTGTTCCAAGACATACAAATGAGCCTTTCCCACACAAAATGTGGGTACTGAGTTTCCTACCAACTCTGGGTCACAGAGCCGGGGTGGGGATTATGGTGAGATTGTGTCTACTTCATTCTCTCTTTTGCCCAGTGTGAAATCGCTTAGCCAGTTTTTATGTTTTTTTTTTTTTCCCCCCAGAGAACATTGTTTCATATATAGCTGTGAATTTGGTATGTTTCTGGGAAGTCAGCGTCCTGTTGCATCACCACCAGCAACCAGAACTTGTCTATATTTCTGTGCATATTTTAATGCATAGTTTTCTATGTGTGTTTTTATTTGGTTTTTCTATGTGTTAAATTCTACCCTTCATAAAGGTATAAGATGGTGGGTTAAAAACAACTAATAAGTAATTTAAGTTTTAGGGTTTCATAACCACTATCTCATTTCATTTGTATGCCCCACAAATCTTATAAATCTGTAATAATTAATGCCTTCATGATAAAGATGAAGCAACGGACTCTCAGACAGGGAATTTATTCATGCTTATAAAGCCAATAATAATTCAGAGCTTCTGAGTCTAAATAACTTATTTCTATTCCAGCCATTGCTTTTTCTATGTGTAATTTCTACCTTTGACTCAAACATAGGGAATCACTCACATAGGTGCTTAAAAAAGCTTGTGACTGTAGAGATAAGCATAAATGTACATTTGGTTCTAAAAGATGGCTTGGAATTTTCCAAGTGAATAAATAGGGATGGCTATTATATACAGAGAGATCAATATGTGCAGAAGCCGTGGAATTGGAGATATACAGGGAGGGTGAGAATGGTGGTGTCCCTGGAGTGCAGAGACAGGGTGAGGAAGCGGTGTTATTAGCAGAGCTGGCTGGAGACACATGCATGGCCTCTCTCTGGAATAATTTCTGTCTCCAAGAACAGAGTTAATTCTCTACAATCCTGCTTATCGGAGGACCTATACAATCTACTTTTTATAATGGAATATAAAAAACAAACTATAGGAGCCACTACTTATTATGTTCTTCTTATATATTTTAGCCCTATAGTAGGTACTTTATGGTTGTCATAAAGTTAATGGACTAGAATAACCCTACAAACTAGACACCATTATTCTCATTTCACTGATGATGGATTTGAAGGCAAGAGAGGATAACTAACTCACCTATGGCCACAAATCTTATAGGCAATGCATCCAGGATTTTACTCCAGATCAACCGTGAAACTTCTTATGATTTTGCTGGTGATCAGAAGAAAGGGATACACATGCACATCACACATTATGGAAGCTGGGAGACCAGTTATGAAAGAGAGAAATCATGAACCAGATACTTGACGTGTCAAGATGTTATAGAGCCTGAATTAAGGCAGACTCAATGGGTCTGGAGACAAAGATGGAATTTGAAGGATGTTTCTAGGGTTGACAAACTCTTGCCCTTTTCCAGTCCATCATGTTACACAGTATTAAAAATCACAATATTTTCCTTTGGTCTCTTTGTGTAGAATTAAGTTTAAAAATTAATATGGAAAATAAGTATCTGTCAGTTTTTCCAGCCTCCTGTCCTCTATTCCAAGAATATCAATCTTCCTCAAATTCTTCCAATGTAATGAGGTCTCTCCGATCTCAGGGCATTTGCACTTGCTCCTTTCAATTAGCTAATTTAGCACAAAAACTTTTAATTAGTTAATATATCCTACATTCAGCTTACAGAGGGAGCTTTTAAAAAAAAAACACAAGAATTACTTCTTAATGATAAAATCTGGTCAAAATATTTAAAATAGGCTTAATATGCAGTAGTGAGCTACAGGTCATAGGAGTATTTGTAGAGGAATTATCAAACATTTACACGCTACAACAGACTACAACAAAAAATAACAAAGGGCTTATAATGTATTGACATATGAGGATGTCCTCATTCAGTTCAGTTCAGTTCAGTAGCTTAGTCGTGTCCGACTCTTTGTGACCCCATGAATCACAGCACGACAGGCCTCCCTGTCCATCACCAACTCCCGGAGTTCACTCGGACTCACGTCCACTGAGTCCGTGGTGCCATCAAGCCATCTCATCCTGGGTCATCCCCTTCTCCTCCTGCCCCCAAATCTCTCCCAGCATCAGAGTCTTTTCCAATGAGTCAACTCTTCACATGAGATGGCCAAAGTA
>SJYQ01001802.1:168578-188743 GCA_006410935.1 Redunca redunca | reverse complement strand
GTTCCCTTGGTATCTCTAATTTTCTGGAAGAGATCTCTAGTCTTTCCCATTCTGTTGTTTTCCTCTATTTCTTTGCATTGATCACTGAAGAAGGCTTTCTTATCTCCTCTTGCTATTCTTTGGAATTCTGCATTCAGATGCTTATATCTTTCCTTTTCTCCTTTGCTTTTCACCTCTCTTCTTTTCACAGCTATTTGTAAGGCCTCCCCAGACAGCCATTTTGTTTTTTTGCATTTCTTTTCCCTGGGGATGTTCTTGATCCCTGTCTCCTGTACAATGTCACGAACCTCATTCCATAGTTCATCAGGCACTCTATCTATAAGATCTAGACCCTTAAATCTATTTCCCACTTCCACTGAATAACTATAAGGGATTTGATTTAGGTCATACCTGAATGGTCTAGGAGTTTTCCCTACTTTCTTCAATTTAAGTCTGAATTTGGCAATAAGGAGTTCATGATTTGAGCCACAGTCAGCTCCCGGTCTTGTTTTTGTTTACTGTATAGAGCTTCTCCATCTTCGGCTGCAAAGAATATAATCAATCTGATTTTGGTGTTGACCATCTGGTGATGTCCATGTGTAGAGTCTTCTCGTGTGTTGCTGGAAGAGGGTGTTTGCTATGACCAGTGCATTTTCTTGGCAAAACTCTATTAGTCTTTGCCCTGTTTCATTACTCATTGAAGAAGTGAAATTTTGGCTGAAGGCTTAGCACAAGCCAGTTTAATAAAAGTAGAAGAGGGCTTGGTGGTGAAATGAGGGAAACTGAGAGAAAGATCATTCAGGGAAAATGAGAGTTGGCAGAGGACCCAGGTTGCAATGAACTTGATTACATTCAAGTACCAGAAAGAGTAGCAGTGTAGCTGGACTACAGTCAGGGCAGGGAGGTTAAGGTTGGATTGGCAGACAGGATTATTGTGCAGAAATGGGCCTTGATGCCTATACTGAGAGGTTCCCTCAGTGCCACGGGGGTACAGAAGCTCAAGTAAACTTCATCCTGAGATGCAAGTGTAAAACTTGTTTTTTCTTGGAGGAAACTTGGAGTTAAGCAATGACCTGTGGTTCTGGCCAATTTCATCAACCACCAAATTACCGTCTTCTCATCTTGATGGAGAATTCAAACAAGTTTCTTACACAGAGTAGGAAACAGATAAATCAAAATGTGTCTGAGGGAAAGGTCAACAAGGAGCTGGTAAATCTTCCCACACTTCCCACATGAAAAGAACACTTCAAATCTGGTACTGTCAAGTACTCTTGTTCACTTCAATATTGTTCTTGGCCGAAGGAAAGGCCTATGGGGTTTGTGAAAGTTGGCTCTTTCAATATAGAATTTTTCATGCTCCTTATAAAAATGTCCTTGGGTTAATCCAAAAATATTTTTATTGGCACCTGAACCGGTGAGTCTGCAAAAGACTCTGTACAAGTTGATTCTTTAAAACACACCATGCTCCCTCCAGGGAAGAACAAATAAAGTCCTTGGATCTGAATCTAGAGAAATTTCCTCTCACAGTTCTTTGCAAACACATTATTTTACAGCAAACCTGAGACAACTAAAACTGCCCTAGCCTGCCATTTTATTCCTCTTCTTTTTTTTTGACTTAAAAAATATCAGTTTCAAATAGTTTTATACATTTTATTTTGTAATGATTTTTGTTTTAGGGTGACAGAGGCATCACCAACTTGCACCCGTAAAATAGTCTATTTTTTTTAAATTCTGAAGTGTTCATTCATAAAATAACAATAACTCCTGTATAGTCCTCTTAACAATGTGACATGTGTTGCTTCTTTGATAAGAGGTAGAGAAAGCACTGATCTTTCAACTTAGTCTGCAGCCTGGAGACCATTGAATGAAGCCACTGATGAAGCCACACCAATTACTTCACTCAGACTTCCCTGAAGGGTCAGGCCTTTCACCAGTGTTCCAGTTGAGGTTATTTCCAAGCCAATTCTAGTTTTCCCTGTGGAGGGAAGGGTGAGGACAAGCTGGGCTATGGCAGTTAAACGAGGAGAGAAGCCATGATGTCTTTATGTCATGAATGGTCTTTTGCAGGTGTTTGTCATGAGAAAGAATAATAGCAGTTACTATTTGTTGAACATCTACTCCTCAGGAGACACTGTGCTAAGCACTATAGATGGATTATTTTATTTACTATTCTAATCATGGATATTATTAGTGCCTCTACTTTGCAGATATAGAAAGTAAGGCTTAAAGTTAGTGTGGGATAAAGCCAGTCCTGAAGTTCCATTAAGCTTTTTAACACATTCATAGATAGGTTGGTGATGTTGAGTGGGCTCAATAGTGATCCCCTAGAGGTTTGGTTTGTCTGTTAAACAGTGATCATTTTAAGATCGTGATGAAAATTAAATAAACCAGAGTTAGTGAGTGGGCCTGGCACATTGCCTGATATCATGTAGCTGACTTTGCTCGACTCTGAACTTTGGAATCATTTCAAAAGCAGACAATGAGTGACTGTTTTGGCTCGTTTAAAGTCATTTGTTTTACTAAAAAGACTTTTTATAAGTGGTTGGCTATTCATATCTTTGAAGTACTTGAATAATCTTATCCATGAAGATACAGAAAAAGTGAAGATACAGCCACTGGGCAGCTGATCAGATGCAATTATCTGTGATATTCATAGACAGTAAGAAGGAATTCGCAGAAAGCTTCAATCAGTAGATATTTATTTCTTCGATTGCAAGATATATATACAGGTGTTCACAGTGTGTGTTGATACTCTCTTTATATCCAAAGTATTTCATTATTACAAACAAAAATGTAATGCTAGCAAAGAGAGCCCTCTCAATGCCTCCAGTTTTCAGACTGAACACTGTTTTATTTAATATTTCCATTTTTGCTTTTCTTTCAAGGAGCCTACACAGACGCAACATGCTTTCAGTTTTGGGTTGATTTATCTTTGGACCTTTGTATTTAAGGGTCAATATTTTTCTCATTAAATAACTCTCTAATTGTGCCTTCTGTGATGGCTCTAGAGTGTTTGCCAGAGAAGAGGCACTATACCTCAGTCTCTTATTTTTACTCTGGGCATGAAGCACACTTAAGAACCAGCAAGATGGAAAGTTCAGTGATGGTGAGGAACCCATTTGTATTTTCCTATAGGATCTTTAATGTCTAGAATAGCATCTGGCATGTAGGTGGTGCTTAAGAAGTATTTGCACATTAACTGACTTGCTTGATGCTATGCACTAGGACTTTATAAACTGTCATAATTAAGGATAAGTTAGTCTTGTCAAGGATTGTCATTCCTCAAGTTTCAGCCTTTAACCCTGATGAAATTAATCTTAGGAAATAAGCAGCAGATGTAAAAGCATAGCTAGGGGCTATGAAATAACAATACCATCATAAATTGCAATAATAGCAATAAAAATTAACTATGTTTACCATGTGCCAGATACTGCATTTAGTGCTTTATGCATTATTTCATTTGGTCTCAAGAAAACAGTTTTTTTTTTTTTTTTTTTTTTTTAACCATTTCTGAGTGAAAAAAACTGAGGCACAGGGAAGTTAAATAACTTGCTCTAGGCCCTAAGAAGTTGCCACGTTGGGCTTTCAGGCTTTCAGCCTACCATCTCCAGATCCTGTTTGCTTTTTCAAAATAAAAGTGGATATTGTAGAAGACTTCATGTGGAGGGCTTGTTTTCCTTCCTCTACTGCATGCTCCTAATGGCATCAAATATTTATAAATTCCATATCATCTTCTTTTGGCAGCATGGTGAGGTAGTATTTAACAGGTGTACTGATGTCAAAAGGACCAGATTAAGAATTCCTGTGCTGTGTTTAAAAGTCGTGCCTTAAAAAATTCTACATAAGTGACTAAATC
The DNA here is from genome assembly GCA_006410935.1 of Redunca redunca. Classification (NCBI taxonomy): domain Eukaryota; kingdom Metazoa; phylum Chordata; class Mammalia; order Artiodactyla; family Bovidae; genus Redunca; species Redunca redunca. The sequence continues at coordinate 184,908 of SJYQ01001802.1, read as the reverse complement.
AGTTTCTTATTTTATAAGTGTAGATTTGTATTCTACAGCTACGTACTGCTTGACCCCATGATATGCAAAATACTTTAGCACAAAGCCTAATATAGATTATCATTATCTTGTAATACCAAAAATGATTGTTATGGAAGTAGCATGGATTCTTGGTGTTTCTGTCATAGATGAATATAAAGCAGTGGGTGAGATTTTGATGTGGACACAAAGTAATTTAGAAGAACCTGGATCATTAGAATCCCCCCATGTTCATATAATTTTTTTAAAAAGCCAATTGTCAAATAAAAATTATGTGGTTAGAATGATGATATTTTCCTCTAAAATAGGATCTTGTGAACTAATAAAAAGATTTTGTTCTGATATACAAACACATACATACACACACACAGGCTTACCAATCCCTTACAGTAGATTTAGTTATACTTGTATGAACAAGACTGAATGAGAAGATAACATTGTCTACAATTGTGACTGACTTAGAAAATCTGAAGTGCACAGCCACACTATCTATAATGCAGACTTTTAATAAAGGAGATACTTCTCTCTATATTAGGGCTTCCCTAGTGGCTCAGAGGATAAAGCATCTGCCTGCAATGCAGGAGACCTGGGTTCGATCCCTGAGTTGGGAAGATCCCCTGGAGAAAGAAATGGCAACCCACTCCAGTACTCTTGCCTAGAGAATCCCATGGATGGAGGAGCCCGGTAGGCTACACTCCATGGGGTCGCAAAGGAGTCGGACATGACTCAGCGACTATCTCTCTATATTAAAAGATATCAAAGACCTCATTCATAGAAGACATATTTTTCTTTCTCCTAAATCCAGAAACTTTTTTCTTCCCTATTGTCTCTTCACTTTTGGTGAATATTTGTCAACAACACAGCCACATTATTATCTTTCTGGGTTAATTTTTCTGACAGTTCACATTTTCTCAGCTCTTGGACATGTTCTATAGAATGTTCTATTTCATGAACATATTACTCTACTCTCTCCCCAACTTCGCATTACGCTGGGTGGTATTAAATTTTGAGATTGATTGATTTTTCCCAATATTTTCCTTTCCCTATTTTTCCCTCATGGATAATTAAGTTCTAAAGCCAATATGTTCAGCAAAGTGACAGAAAACCTGTGCTGAAAGGTAAGGAAGCCACAGTAACCCTGGAACAGGGAGTCAGAGGTGAAGCAGGGCAGAAGGGTCTGGCTCCATGTGGTGGATGGTGGGAGATGCCCAGCTTGGTGTGTTGGATACAAATAGATAAGGACTAAAGGCTCACCTGTTAGGGATGGCCCCACATTAATTGTTGGAGCCCAGGGTGGATAAGATGGGGATTGAAAGAGGTGAAAGATTGGTTATGAACAGGGGAATTAACAGAGAAAAAAGAAAATTAAGGACAATGGGAGCTTGCTTGCACACTGTCAGAGAAGGGAGATCAAATATCAAAAGGGAGAAAATTGAAAGGAATATCTTCAGTTTTGGTAGATTGGAATTTGAAGTATCAGTATGACTTCATGGAAGTGTGTGTGTGTGTGTTGTTTAATTTCATTCATTCTTTTTTTTTTTTTTTTGTCCACTGAAAACATCTGGGAAAGGTGAGATATCAATAAAAATGAGCACACGTTTTGCTCATGTCTTATTTTCTGAATGTGTTAATATTATCCACTGATAGGAACCAGTGATTTCTATTGTGCCAGAAAATAAGAAAGTGCACTAAGAGCGATGATCCGTGTCAAACAACATAAAAGTCAATCGGGAGAGGACTCTCTTTGCCAAATTAAATGTAAGTGAAAATGAAATCGCTCAGTCGTGTCCAACTCTTTGCAACTCCATGGAGTGTAGCCTACCAGGCTCCTCTGTCCATGGGATTTTCCAGGCAATAGTACTGGGGTGGATTGCCATTTCCTTCTCCAGGTTATCTTCCCGACCAAGGGACCGAACCCGGGTCTCCTGCATTGTAGACAGTTGCTTTACCATCTAAGCCACCAGGGAAGTGAGCATTAAAATAAATAATGCTAGTGTACTTGTGTACTAGGTCACTTCAGTCGGGTCTAACTCTTTGTGACTGTATGGACCAGGCTCCTCTGTCCATGGGATTTTCTAGGCAAGAATACTGGAGTGGGTTGCCATGCCCTCCTCCAGGGAATCTCTTATGTCTCCTACATTGGCAGGTTTTTAGCACTAGTGCCATCTGGGAAGCCTCAATAATGCTAGTAACAGATTAATCATTATTAATCACTGCATGAAACAGGAAACCATGAATCTAACCATATATAAGTAAGTGAATAATTTTGAAGTGAAAAATAAACTTTGTACTGTTTCAAAGTAAATCATTACCAAAAAATTCCTGTAGAAGAAAAGAGTGATTTTGCAGTGGAGAAGCACCACCTAACATCATCATTTGTAATAACATGAGCACTACCAGTAATGGGGCAAATTTAAATCATTAAGATGACAAAAAAGAAACTAGAACAAAATGTGCATATAATCTAACCAGGAGGTAATAGCAGACAAACCCAGGAGGGACATTTAGCAAAATACCTCACCTGCAATCTTCAAATGTGTCAAAGTTTGAAAGTCAAGGAAAGACAGGAAATAGGCCATAGCTAAAAAGGACTTGACAGAGAAATACAGTGAAAGGTTTTGAGTAGGATATTTTTGTTATAATGTCATTCTTGGGACAATTGGTGTATGAGAATTATAGGGCAGAAATATATCAATATTAATTTCTGGCTTTAATGATGATCATTGTATTGCAGTTATGTGGGAGAATGTCCTTGTTTCATGAAATAACATGAAAGTGTTGTGGGGATCTGAGATCAGCAGCTCGCTCTCAAGCGGTTCAAGGGGAAGAAACGTTCTTTTGTGGTCATTTTTATGGCTATAGAGAGTGTCTTGAGGTGCCAGTGGCTCTTTTGTAAGCTGTGATCTATTAGCTTTGTCTCTCCTCTCTTGTTGGGAAAACAGGCAGCTTTCTGTTTAGCTCTGCCGCTTTCAAGCTGTGTTACTTGATTCAGAATATGTACAATCTTTCCAAACCTCAATATTGTAACTTATAAATTGAAGGGAATACTGTACGTAAAGGGAATAGCACAGTAGCTGATCTGGGTTAATTACTCAGTGAAAGTCAGATATGGCATGATGTTGTTCAAGCATTTCTGTGTCACATCAAATCTCACCCTTTTCAACCATTTTTAATGGTCAATATTTTGGTATACTTTCTGAATCACTGGGCTTCCCTGGTGGTTCAGAGGTTAAAGCTTCTAACCCGCAATGCAGGAGACCTGGGTTCGATCCCTGGGTCAGGAAGATCCCCTGGAAAAGGAAATGGCAACCCACTCCAGTATTCTTTCCTGGAGAATCCCATGGACGGGGGAGCTTGGTGGGCTACAGTCCACGGGTTGCAAAGAGTCGGACATGACTGAGCGACTTCACTTCACTTCTGAATCTATATGTCTTTTTATTATATATACATTTAAAAGTATCTTTTGTGTACTTTAGATTGTTTTTAAACTTCTTGCTACTTTGCACACCATTACAGTGGACATCCCTGCCTGCATCTTTATTTGTTCACTTGTTCCCTTAAGATACAATCTGAGAATGAGCTGGAACTCCTGGATAAAAGGCACGTTTGTCAATTTAAAATAAGCTTGTACACTCGTGGTGAATTCGTGTCAATGTTTGGCAAAACTAATACAGTAATGTAAAGTAAACTAAAGTTAAAATAAAAATTTTAAAAGTTAAAAAAAATAAAATAAAATAAGGTTGGCAAGTTTTGTTCTCTAAGGGGACAAATATTTTAGATTTTTCATGCCATATAATTGTAGTGTTCCATATTTGTTTGTTATTAAAATCATGAAAGAAAGAATTCCTTTGGTATTTTTAGTTTCAAAATACTGAAAACACAGGAGGAAATAAAATTTTATTTTACAATAACCTGTATATAGAAATTCTACTTTGTGATGCGGACAGGTCAGTTGCCAAGGATGGAAACTTGTTAATCTCATCTGGCAGCCTTGGCTCTTCAAGGTTAAGCCTTACTCTGATAACTTCTACTTTATTTATTTACACCATCTGATAATTACCTGCCTCTTTTTGCCTTAGGATGGTTTGCATTCCCCCAGCTGATATCTACACTTTAAGAGAATCTGGGCACTTTTCCCTATCTAAACCTCCTGGTTATGGAGTAGGAATTTAGGCAGCAACATGTCTGATATAACAGGACTCACAGTGCTTTTGGGGAGAAAGTCAAAGTTCCTGATAAGGGCATTTCCCAGGATAGATTTTGCTGTCCTACCACTTTCCCCTATCACACAATGTGTATTGTTGTGGGAATCCCTCCTAGAACTAGGAAGGATTCAGTTTAATTCAGTCGCTCAGTCATGTCCGACTATTTGCGACCCCATGAATCGCAGCATGCCAGGCCTCCCTGTCCATCACCAACTCCCGGAGTTCACTCAAACTCATGTTCATCGAGTCGGTAATGCCATCCAGCCATCTCATCCTGTCGTCCCCTTCTACTCCTGCCCCCAATCCCTCCCAGCATCAGGGTCTTTTCCAATAAGTCAACCCTTTGCATGAGGTGGCCAAAGTATTGCGGTTTCAGCTTTAGCACCAGTCCTTCCAATGAGCACCCGGGACTGATCTTTAGAATGGACTGGTTGGCTCTCCTTGCAGTCCAAGGGACTCTTAAGAGTCTTCTCCAATGCCACAGTTCAAAAGCATCAATTCTTCAGTGCTCAGCTTTCTTCACAGTCGAACTCTCACATCCATACATGACCACTGGAAAAACCATAGCCTTGACTAGATGGACCTTTGTTGGCAAAGTAATGCCTCTGCTTTTTAATATGCTATCTAGGTTGGTCATAACTTTTCTTCCAAGGAGTAAGCGTCTTTTAATTTCAAGGTTGCAGTCACCATCTGCAGTGATTTTGGAGCCCCCCCAAATAAAGTCTGACAATGTTTCCACTGTTTCCCCATCTATTTCCCATGAAGTGATGGGACCAGATGACATAATATTCGTTTTCTGAATGTTGAACTTTAAGCCAACCTTTTCATTCTCCTCTTTCACTTTCATCAAGAGGCTTTTTAGTTTCTCTTCAATTTCTTCCATAATGGTAGTGTCATCTGCATATCTGAGGTTGTTGATATCTTGATTCCAGCTTATGCTTCTTCCAGCCCAGTGTTTCTCATGATGTACTCTGCACAGAAGTTAAATAAGCAGGGTAACAATATATAACCTTGACGTACTTCTTTTCCTATTTGGAACCAGTCTGTTTTTCCATATCCAGTTCTAATTGTTGCTTCCTGACCTGCATGTAGGTTTCTCAAGAGGCAGGTCAGGTGGTCTGGTATTCCCATCTCTTTCAGAATTTTCCACAGTTTATTGTGATCCACACAGTCAAAGGCTTTGGCATAGTCAATAGAGCAGAAGTAGATGTTTTTCTGGAACTCTCTTGCTTTTTCCGTGATCTTGCAATGTTGGCAATTTGATCTCTTGTTCCTCTGCCTTTTCTAAAACCAGCTTGAACATCTGGAAGTTCACAGTTCACAAATTGCTGAAGCCTGGCTTGGAGAATTTTGAGCATTACTTTACTGGCATGTGAGATGAGTGCAATTGTGCGGTAGTTTGAGCATTCTTTGGCATTGCCTTTCTTTGGAATTGGAATGAAAACTGACCTTTTCCAGTCCTGTGGCCACTGCTGAGTTTTCCAAACTTGCTAGCATATTGAGTACAGCACTTTCACAGCATCATCTTTCAGGATTTGAAATAGCTCAACTGGAATTCCATCATCTTCACTATCTTTGTTTGTAGTGATGCTTTCTAAGGCCCACTTGACTTCACATTCCAGGATGTCTGGCTCTAGGTGAGTGATCACACCATCGTGATCATCTGGGTTGTGAATATCTTTTTTGTACAGTTCCTCTGTGTATTCTTGCCACCCCTAATATCTTCTGCTTCTGTTAGGTCCAGACCATTTCTGTCCTTTATTGAGCCCATCTTTGCATGAAATGTTCCCTTGGTATCTCTAATTTTCTTGAAGAGATCTCTAGTCTTTCCCATTCTGTTGTTTTCCTCTATTTCTTTGCATTGATTGCTGAGGAAGGCTTTCTTATCTCTCCTTGCTATTTTTGGAACTTTGCATTCAGATGCTTATATCTTTCCTTTTTCCTGTGCTTTTCGCTTCTCTTCTTTTCATAGCTATTTGTAAGGCCTCCCCAGACAGCCATTTTGCTTTTTTGCATTTCTTTTCCATGGAGATGGTGTCGATCCCTGTCTCCTGTACAATGTCATGAACCTCTGTCTGTAGTTCATCAGGCACTCTGTCTATCAGATCTAGGCCCTTAAATCTATTTCTCACTTTCATGTATAATCATAAGGGATTTGATCTAGGTCATACCTGAATGGTCTAGTGGTTTTCCCTACTTTCTTCAATTTAAGTCTGAATTAAAAGAAAAATAGTAGAAACTATGTTCATAATGTCTGTTCTGGAGGTAGGCTGAAGATGTTATGAGATGGTTTCACAACTAATTATGATATTAACCACATAAGCACCTGTATAGGACCCACTGTTTTCCAAGTGTTGTTCTAAGATCTTCACAAATATTAACTAATTTAATTCCCACAACAACCTTGTGAGATAAATGCTTTTATAATATATAACTGCATAGCCTGAGGACAAAGAGGAGTAACATGACAGCTCAAAGTGACTTACATGTATTGTGAAAATAAAATGGCAGCACTGATGTTGGAACCCAGGTGATCTAGCAATAGTCAAATTCTTACACTGGGCCACATTATTTAAATTAAATGGTTTTATATTAAATTATACAGGCACTAAATTCCCACAGAAACCCCAAGGGCCATTCACATCTCTGAAAATAGGGTTATGGTACAGCTAATGATTAACTAACATTTGGAAGCACTCTACAAGTGGGTTTCCAACACTATACTATAGAGTCTACCTTTTATTTTCCTAAATTTCTTTACCACTAGTGCCACCTGGGCAGCCTTAAATTTCCTGCAAGATAGTTTCTATTTCTATTATCACTTGATACATGATGGTGCCAAGGCTTAGAGCTATTTAGTTTTTCTTTCTAGATCAAACCATTTCTAAGTGGCTGGGTTGGTATTCATATACAAGTCTATCTCCCAAACCCAAAATCTTAACATATATCCTATACAATTTCAGATATAATAGGAAAAGCACTGGATTGAAATTCAGGTACCTAAATCTTAGACCCAGGTCTTCTGTTGTATCATTAGGATGCATTGGGCAAGTCATTACTTGTCTCTGGGCCTATGTTTCCTCCTATATTAAATGAGGAAACTTAGCTTAATTACTCTTCTTTCCATTCAAAATGATACTGTATGATTCTGTGATTTTTTTTAATCTCAAGACATGCATGGATACATTTTCAACTTCTAAATTATTCCAAGATATGTCTCATTCCCTAGAGCTTAATCTAAATAAGGAAAAGAAATTTATATAAACATTAAATTTAGTCATTAGCATAAAACTCTAAAATCTGAAAATATAGAACACACTTTGGAAAAATGAGTTAATACTAATCTTTAATAGAAATCATGTTGTTTCTTCAGGCCTTGGTTTTCACATCCACACTTTGGCTACCTGAGTGCCAGTGCTCAAATCTTCTTTTTTAAGATGACCCACATGTGATGCACACAGTAGAAAACAAGAAGTGTCCAGAACCCTCTTGTGCCAAGCCTCCTTGCAAATCCCAGTCTGTGTTTCAAGGCATTCTTCAGTGCTGAGCTTCTGATCACTTTAATCAGTGCATACCAATGAGAAATGGAGAGTGAGTGGACTATCTTACTGCTGTTCCCTCTGCATTTTGCAGGATCTCTCTAACTCAAGTGCTCTGAATCCTTCAGCATGCATGCATGCTCAGTCACTTCAGTCATGTCTGACCCTTTCTGGCCCCGTGAACTGTAGCCCCCCAGGCTACTCTGTCCGTGGGTATTCTCCTGGCAAGAATGCTGGAGTGAGTTGCTATGACTTCCTCCAGAGGATCTTCCTGACCTGGGGATCAAACTTGCATCTACGTTGCAGGCAGATTCTTTATCCACTGAGCCACCTGGGAAGCCCTGAATCCTTCAGGGTCATTTCCAATTCCTAGCTAAATGTAACATTAGAGTAGCTATTGTAATCGTAGAAGAGCTCTCATTGGGATCTTTCTAGGCCTACTTATTTAGAATTTCTTTCTTTTTTCCTTAATTCCCTTAATTTCCTAATTTCCTTCATTCCCATATATATATATATATGTGTGTGTGTGTGTGTGTGTGTGTGTGTATACACACACACACCCTGTTCATATGTCTGGGCTTCCTTCTATAGATTGTTGGAATCTGAAAAACAGAGCACATTTCTTGTACCATTTAAGCTGAAACAGTTCCTTAAACTATTTTTTCTCTCTCATTTCTAATGATTTATTTCCAACTTAGTGATTTATAACTGGTTCTTTGCAAAAAGTGTATAATATAAAAGCTGAAAATGATAGATAGAACACGTGATCTGTTCCATGCAATGGGTCCTGAGAGAAATTATATAATTGTGGGGGATGAGACGGTCTCTTGAAAAGATATACACAGGAGATTTTACACTTTCTTTGCACATACATAGTTAGGCAAATATATGATGCATGGAATGGTGGCAGTTATTTTGTGATCAAGAGGACCTGAGGATTAAGACAAGCATGCTAACAATACTGAATGGTAAGATGGAAGCACTTGGGTCATAGATTACATCACTGTGCTTCCTAAATGACCAAATCTGAAACAATCTCGATCTTTTAGTTAAAATGATAAAAGCACTGATCTTAAGACACTTTGATCATTCTATGAGTTTTAGCTAAGAGCTTTTTGATACATTATGCAAATCCAAATTACTTACTTGCAAAAATTGTACATTCTCTTTGTCTAATTTAACATTCTTTATTTCAAGATCCTGGTAGAAGTGTTATTTCAGAAGGACACTAGATGGCAATATATGCTCCTTAATTTATGGTGGGGGAAGGGAATTTGAATTTAAGATTGAACTGTCAAAAGTACACAAAATGCTCAGCAATGTAAAAAAATACATCAGTGTTTTATTTATTCTGTAACTCTGTAATAATTATTCTTTTAATTAAGTAGAAATAAGTCAAGGGAAATAGTTAAGCACTGGGAGCCTCTGTACCAGAAATCTAATACCCTGACATTTTTAGGGAACAGAGAACGCTCTATCTCAGGAGACTGTGAACAGAGAAAGGGTAGAGATGTGCAAACCTCATCCATCCCCACTTTTTATATCAAGCAGGCTACTTATGATTTCTGTGGCACAGTTGATCATGTAGGAGTGCAGTGGGTAAGGTAGATATGCCTCAATATGGAAAGCATTGCACTTTCTTAAAGAAAAAATATTTAAGAAATATTAGCCACATGTTCAAAATTTGCCCAAACATCATCTTCTGGATACATTGTTTTTAGTTCTAAGAGACAGTCTTAAGGGTTGTAGTTGTTTTCATTCTTGACAGTAATTTGCATGTTACTTTACCTCCTTACTCTATCAATAAAACACTGTTATATAAAATATATCTTTCTACAAATAAGTTTATGTATGGTATCAGCTGTTGCTTTCAGCATCTGATGTTTACAAATGGTACACTGGATGCCACTTTCTATTGTCAGGAGATTTTTTTGTGTGTTTATGGGATAATATCTATGTATTTATATTCAGAATTTGCCTCATATCCCCATCACCCTCTGCACCATCTGTGAATTCTTTATAGTTGCAGCTAACCTTTTTAGACACACTGCTGTACATTAATAGCATGATCACTCTTTGAACCCAATTGGTGATTTATTTTAATGAAATATGGGAGATATATATATAGAGAGTTGTTGCTTTACTTTTTTATAAGAACATGGGCTTGAAAACAGAATAGAAAATTAGTCAGTTGATTATTTGCTAATATGTTCCAGTGACTGGGCTGCTGATTTTTGGTGGCAGCTCTAGTTTAATTGTTTTCATTGGCACATCACTCTCCTGGTAAAAAATAAACAACTTGTTTCAAAGTGTCTTCTTCCATAACTAATGAGGAATTAATTTGCTTTAAATCTTGTAAGTAAAAACCAGATTATCTTTATCTTAAATATTTATAAAATAACAATGTTTAAAGTTATGGAATAAGTGTGTGTCATTGTAAATATTTAAGACACAGAATTCTTCTTATTACTTTTCTCTTGAGGCAGAAATAAATTTTTTTAAAAAATAATATGTGCTCATTTTCTCATTAGGAGATTGTGGAAAATCAGACCAGAGGCTAAAATTACTTGCAATTTGAATGTCCTCCCCAGAAAGATTTATGAAAGGCAAAGTGTCAGTATAAGACATTTTAATTGAGTATCTGCCTAAAAGGATCAGTCTCTAATGGAGACATATTTATACTGTTCATCCATAATCGAATAATTGGACTCATTTCTGAGTCTGAGATTACTGAAGGGTTTCTTACACAGCAACTTGGTACAAAATATTCAGTTCAATGAATAGTCAATAGGAGTGAACTTTCCCACACCCAATTCAATGGATAAGCAACAGAATTGAAGTCAGAGAACATTTGTCATCAAAGGTTGAAATAGCTAACATTTCATGAGTGCCTAACCATTAGGTGACAAGAATTTAAAGTGAATTATCTCTAACCATGCAATACTTTAAGATAACTGTTTCTCTTCAGTTTACAGGGGTGAAAATGAAGTCTGGTAAATTAAATAGCTTGCTATTAATGGAATTTGTCTTATTCCACACAGACAAGTCAATTGCCCTATTAATTCTCCAAAGTACAGTGCACATACACACCCACACACCCACCCAAACAGTACACAAAAGATTGTGGGGTTGGACCCATTTTAAATTATGTATTTTATAACTATTTGGGATGAAGAGCTATGCATAATTGTTTGGAGAACTAAATAGTGTATATACACCATATTGCCTAGAAGATGGCTGTTGTGTTTAGCTGCTAAGTAATGTCAGATTCTTTTGCGACCCCATGGAGTTATAGCCCACCAGCTTCCTCCATCCACAGGATTTTCCAGGCAAGAATACTGGAGTGGGTTGCTGACCAAAGGATTGAACCCTCATCCCCTGAGTGGATCTCCTGCATTGCAGGCAGATTCTTTACCACTGAGCCACCAGTGAAGCCCCATGCCTAGAACATAGCAGATGTTTAGTAAAATTTGGCAAAAGATTGAATGAATGCAGTGGCATTGCAGTAAGCTTTTATTTGTGGCAATGTAAGACACTTGTTAATACTGTACAAAAACAGTATGTCAATGTTTGAAGATAATATTAAAAATATGGTTTACTGAGATGGGTCTCACTGATGAGGATAGAGAAGAAGAAATACTCTCATATTTTCTAATCTCCAACAGAGATTAAAATTATTCCCAAAGACACATTCAGCTTTAGATATGATTCACAAATGAAATTCATCATGAAAAATTTTTTAAAAAGGTTGTTACTTTCTATTCCTCAAAATGGATTTATGTGAAGACACTATAATGTTTCTTTGTCCCTAAATCTTTTTTGAGAATATTTATTTTATGAAACTACAGTAAGAAAAGAAAAACTTTTCAATGGGACAATGCTTCTGTTCCAAAATTAGAATTCTAAAGTCTCTAAGGCTTTCCAAGTGAATTATCCAAGGAACCATGGTTTCATTGAAAGTGAAAGTCGTCCAGTCATGTCTGACTCTTTGTGACCCCATAGACTATATACTCCATGGAATTCTCCAGGCCAGAATATTGGAGTGTGTAGCCTTTCCCTTCTCCAGGGGATCTTCCCAACCCAGGGATCAAACCCAGGTCTCCCGCATTGCGGGCAGATTTTTTACCAGCTGAGTCACAAGGGAAGCTAAAGAATACTGGAGTGGGTAGCCTATCCCTTATCCAGAGGATCTTCCTGACCCAGGAATCCAACCGGGGTCTCCTGCATTGCAGGCATATTCTTTACCAACTGAGCTATCAGGAAAGCCCATGGTTTTATTAATACTAATAAAATAAAAAAAGAGGTTCCTTGAGAGAAATTTAAAATCAGTATGTGTGGCAACTACTCACTAGTTTCTATAAATAAACAAGATTAGTTGTATTTTGAAAAAATAAGCATATAATGAAGTACCTGTTTAAATGAATTCTTGTCAGGCAAAAAGAAATAGTGAAAGGAAATATTTGGCTTATTTTTGATAAATATTAATCTAGTACCTCTTTATGAAATTGTTAATAATTGTCACAGAAAGGTTAATATTTGTGATTTTTGTTTTCAGCAGTGTGGTTGAAGAGTAAAATTACCTTGCTGAAGAATGCAGTTATTTGCATTTGCTGGTCATATACACAAAGAATTTATATTTTAAGACAGGTTTTTAAAAAATATGAACTAAAAAAAGCATTTTAAAAATCAGCATTCTCTCTTTTACCTTTATAATTATCAAGTTATAAGTTTTCTTTTGTGTGAATCAAATTATATTAAATAAGTTAATGTTTTATTCTTTTTGCATCATCTTTAATAACAATTGTTTTCTGAGTGTAAACCACATCTAAGAAAAGTATGGACAAAGGATTGGAAAGAGATGGAAGCCTGTTCTCAAGGGACTTCTATCAGGGGTTCACAAAGTCTTGCAAAGTGGGGCTTATTCTTCCTGTCTGGGAGGAGACCAGTCCACTGCTCTATGCTCTGGGAAACTGGAACTTGTCTTTTGCAGCAAGTCTTGGGCTGTTCTCAGTTAGTTTGAAAAAAATATTACCAGTATTCTTGATTGTATTTCTTCTTGAGTATTTAGTTTCATAATCCTTCCTAGAAGTTTATGTAGGTATCTTAGGATTTACCCTAAGAAATCAGGAGTCTAAATTTTTACTTCTGAGATCCTTACAAGCTTGTATCAAAAAGCCCGTTTACTTTCTTTATCAAATTAAAGATCCAAAAGGCCTCATGATGGGGAAGGATCTCTACTCAGAGAAATGATAGATCGAACACTAAACAGATTCATGAACACCCCACAGAAGATTGTTATCATCCTTAAGGAATCTTCCTCCTCTCATCTTTGCCAACAGGTGAGGATTCTCCTCCCTGAACAGCCTCTAAGGTTGGAGTTTGATTTTATTTAAAGATGTGGCAGAGCCCTTACACTTTTGAGCTTTTTTAAGAGATAGGAACAGTGCGAAACCAAGAAGCCAACCCACAAGACAATAAAGAACAAAAAAGGGAAGTGCGTCTTTTTTTTTTTTTAGCGTAAATAGATTTGAATTTTTCTTAAAAATCTCATTAACAGCTCTCTTTGGATAAGAGAAAAATCACCTTAATGTCAGAGAGTAGGTTGAAACTGAAAAGTACAAGTGAAAGTTGCCCAGTCGTGTCTGACTCTTTGCGACTCCATGGACTGTAGCCTGCCAGGCTCCTCTGTCCATGGAATTCTCCAGGACAGAATACTGGAGTGGGTAGCCATTCCCTTCTCCAGGGGACCTTTTCAGGGGATCTTCCCAACCCAGGGATCGAAGCCAGGTCTCCTGCATTGCAGGTGGATTCTTTACTGTCTGAAGCATCAGGGAAGCCCAAGAATACTGGAGTGTGTAGCCTATCCCTTCTCCAGCAGATCTTCCTGACCTAGAAATAGAACTGGGGTCTTCTGCATTGTAGGCAGATTCTTTACCAGCTGAGCTGAGAGTAGGTTATAGCACCTTAAAAGTTACATTGGTTAGGAATCATTTTGGGTCCAAGAAACAGAAATCTTTACTGTTCCTAAAATGGCTTAAACATTTAAAATATTCTTTTCTCAGAAAGGATTCAAGATGTCAGCAGTACAGAGCTGGTAGAGCCTCTTAGTGATCCCATCAAGGAACTTTCTCACTGTCCACTGTATCTTACTTAGTGTATTTTTATTTTTTTTAATCCTCATGGTGTTGCCTCATGGTTCCCAATGGCTGTTTTGTCTCCACTCTTCACATATACATTCCAGCAAAAGGGGGAGTAAGAGAAAGAGGCAGAAGCAGTAAGTTTTTTCTGTCCCATTGGCCAGAATGGTCACCTCTCCCCCTGTTCCCAATCTATTAAGAAGTCTAAAAATGTGCTTATACTTTAGAGGTATTGAACATAGAAGGTGATTGGGAAATGAATGATGGATTAGCCACCCAAAGTGTCTGCCAGAGAGAGAGATGTATGAGTACTCCTCAGCTCATTTTTGGCACATTGCCAACATTGTCAGCATTGAATACTTGGATGAGCTCCATACATCTTGGGGCTTTCCCCCTCTTTAAGAAGTTTCCTTATAACATTTGGGGAGACTATTTATTAAGAATCTCAAATCATTTAAAAAGTGTAATCAGTTGTCAATGCTTCTGCAAATATGTACTTATACAATCACCTATATATATATGTGTGTGTGTGTGTGTGTGTGTANATATATATATGTGTGTGTGTGTGTGTATATATATATATATATATATATATATATATATATATATATAATTCCAAAGACCTTATCACTGTTGTTTCCTTTCTGTATGGTTTATGATTCTTCATCCAAAGTCCAATTCAGTCAATTTGGTGAAAGTTATCTCAATGATCCTTTTGCTATTTTGTACTCTTTGTTTCTCTGATGGACAGTTTCTACCTGTCTTTGTCTGTAGTTCTCATTTGAGTGTTTCTAAGTTACTAGTGTCTTACCTTGGGTAGCAAAACGGTTATTAACTTCAGATGGACTCAAATGCCTGGATTATTTAGGAGGGGAGCTCCCCCTTGTCCACTAAAGTCCCTTCCTGGGATGGATCTCTCTGATCAGCAAAGATGTGTCATATCATAGTTGACAGCTAAACCATAACTGTGGTGTAGAGTCAGGAAATGAATCTGTCCCTTGAATTAACTGAAATATCTTCCTCCTCCCTGTGTGTATGTACACTTCGTTCTATAGCAACCTCCTCCTCTGCCTCACTCTTCTTCCGAAGCCTCTGTGTTCGTTGCTGTGTGGCTGGGCTTCGAGTGAGTGGATCACGCCTGTTGCCTCTCTTCTCTTTAGTTTGAATATCAGCACTAACAGAGGGCACCCACCACCACCACCAGAGGGCACAGGGGAGATAGTTGCACTAGAATTTCTTTCATTGGTTTGGTTCCTCGGGACTCCAGACTTTTCTGTGTCCAAGATTCGAGAAGACATCCTTGAATTTAACAACAAACTTCAGAACTACGGTAAAATCTCTCCCCAAACGAAAACCAACCCAGAACCTGTGAAAGGTCAAGGAATCCCTTTTGCGTGAATTAAAACTGCCAAAGTGCTGAGCAAAAGCAGTTTTGTAGAAGGAAGCTTTTCTTATGGAAGGTTTGAATCAGTTTTTAAAAACCAGGTCCAGAGGCCATTGTTCATGGAGGTGTGTGCACATCATGCCCACAGTGACAGAAGATACGCATCAGTAGTCAGAGTACCGGCAGACTCAGCTGGTCCTGTCCTGCCCGCAGAAGGCTCCTTCACCTGCTTCTCGCCTGAGCACCACCCTACTCTCT
This sequence comes from Redunca redunca, assembly GCA_006410935.1. NCBI lineage: Eukaryota > Metazoa > Chordata > Mammalia > Artiodactyla > Bovidae > Redunca > Redunca redunca. Next base: position 169,367 of record SJYQ01001802.1, on the reverse strand, counting down.
GTTCCTCTTCCACAGCTCCAGATCCAGAGGCCAGATGTCAAGCCCGGTCTTCAGGATGTGGTTTATTGTCAACTGTTTACTTAAAGCTGTAGGCCTTTGAAGTATATCTTTGAGAATCTAGAAGGTGGGTTAGGGAAGCACTGTAAATACCACTGAGGCTGGGGCTGTAAGGAAGGCAGCAGGAGGTGGCTTTGGCATCAGTGTTATTAAGGGTCAAATCCAGACTCCACCACTGGCTGCTGAGACCATGGGCACATGACCTAAACTCTCTGAATATCAGTTCCTCATATCTTTCTAGAAATTAAATGGAGGAAATACTACCTCCTGCAGAATTTCTAAGAGGATCTAATGATTTAAGAAAATGTGTACAAAGTATTTAATATACATCATCTCAAAATGGTAGCAGTTGTTATGAAATATCAAAACTATGAACAAGCCACTCATGACTTAGATGTTTGCATAAATAATGGAATTAGCCAGACAGGCGTGATTTTCGCTCCTGTGTCTACTTGCTCCACAGAGTGATTTCTTTGCATTGAGTAAGGAAATCAGTTGTTTGGTAAATGCATTCTGGAGACATCCTTATTCCTGCTGTGAAAATTAACAGTGTGAAGACTTTCTATGAATGCCATCATTTTGAAGTGTGTAATTAATTATTCATTAAGTAATATTTTCATTGATGAAGTATCCAAGTTACTTCCTTTATCTCATTTTTTTCTCATAAATTTAATTGTTGAGTTTAATTATAATCACCTTATAATTACTGTATTTGGCATTAATTATATTATA
>SJYQ01001802.1:116582-168522 GCA_006410935.1 Redunca redunca | reverse complement strand
GCTTACCTGTAATACCTTCTTTCTTCCCATTTCCCTCCTTTCCTTTGTAACATGTTTGAAAAGACTTCTCGACGAATTAGTTTTTTTCAGTCCTATTTTCTCAGAAGCATACAGCTCGCACAGATGTCTTATGGAGCCTTATTTTATAAGTACAACCTTCTGTTCTCACTTACCAATCTCCTAGATATTGGTCTTTTTAGCAAAAGGGACACTGAAGTTATCAGAGATGTTTGTTAGGATTGAATTCTTGCTACAAAATATAACTCTCCATGTCTGTAATTCCACACACAAATTTCACTAAGTCTGGAATTTAAAAAGCTGTTACTTTGTGAGTCTGAGTCCTGTTAGAAGAACATTATGTATAGAAATCTACCACATTCTTTGGGTTAGGTGACATATTAAATCATTTATGAGGCGATTTCTAGCAAAACCTTCTGTTTTTCACTTTCTAGTTTTTTACAATATGTCAAAAAAATGTTTAAAAACCTAAAAAAGAAAAACAAATTATAGATTCAGCATTTCTCTCATTTTCCCATTTGTGTGTGTGGGTTTGTGTGTGTATTTAAAATAAAAATGCTCATAACAAAATACAGGAAATCCTTCCACACTACTTTTTAGTACCCAGTTATCCTTCCCAGAAGTAATCTCTTTTTTAATTTAGTTGTTTATTTAAGTTTTTATTTTTAAATAATATATTTGTATTGATTTTTAAAACTTTTCCTGTCTTTTCAGTACTGTACATTATCTATTGATATGCTGTAGTAATAAAGTATATCATTCTTATACAGCACCATATCCTTAGTTAGTTTTCCCCATTCTGCCAGTACATTTATTCTAGTATTCTTGGGATAAATATTCACTGTGTATATTATTATGACTATTATACCAGTCATTGAAGATACAGAATCATATTTTTTCTTTATGGAATATTTTATTTTCCCCTTAATTTGTATCTGTTATTTTGATCAGTTTATTGAGTTTCAATATGCCTATTTTAATGTTTCATTGAATATATCAAATGCCTCTTGATCAAAATTTTCCCTGAAACACTCAAACATATCTAATATTTAATCTTTTAAAAAGTTTCTATGGAATTCTTTCACTAGTAATCTTAATTCACCCATTGCAACCTAAACTGGTTGATTTTTAGATTTTTTACAGTCGATGTTTCCTAGATTCTATATCTTTTTCTTTATTTATAGGCTTTGTTTCAGTAGGTAATAGTTCTTAGTAGATTCCTTAGAAAAGTCTTCAAGCAAAACACCACGGTGTTTAATGTATGAAATGTCTATTTCACACTTGATTGAAAGCTAAAATGAATACATAATTCTAAGGTAAAAATAATTTTATTGAAAATGGCATGTTAAATACAACTGTGAATTTTTTTCTAATCCTTCTGTTGAGAGGAACAGGCTTCCCAGGTGATGAAGTGGTAAAGAATTCACCTGCCAATGCAGGAGACACAAGAGATGTGGGTTGATCCCTGGGTTGGAAAGATCCCTTGCAGTAAGAAATGGCAGCCCACTCCAGTATTCTCGCCTGGAAAATCTCATGCACAGAGGAGCCTGGCAGGCTACAGTCCACGGGGTTGCAAAGAATCGGACATGACTGAAGGACTGAATATTGAGAGGTACAGTCCAATTCCCTCTCCTTGAATCTGGGTTGGCCTTAGTGACTTACTTGAAAAACTTGTCGTTGTTTAGTGGCTAAGTCATGTCTGACTCTTTGTTACCCATGAACTGTAGTCCACCAAGCTCCTCTGTCCAAGGGACTCTCCAGGCAAGAATACTGAAGTGGGTTGTCATTTCCTTATCCAGGGGATCTTCCCAACCCAGGAATTGAACCTGGGTCTTCTGCATTGCAGGCAGATTCTTTACCATCTGAGCCACCGAGAGATTGGCAAAAAATATTTGGGAATTGTGGAGGTAGATCATTAAAACCATTGTGGCTTCCACCCAGTTATCTTGAAAAAGTTGCTCTAGGGAAGCTGTCCCCCAAAACCACCATGTCATGAAGAAGCCCAGGAAAACCATGTGAAGAGGCTGCCAGGAATGAGAGATGCTCGTGCATCCTTCAGATGGTTAACCATCCCAGCCCATGCCCCAGATATTGAGTGAAGAAGTCATTTTGGAGATTTCAAACCCAGTAGATGTTACTGGAGAAATAAAATCATCCACCCAGCAACAAAAACTGAGGTCCTAGACTTATGACCCCATTCAGCCTATCCCAGCTATTTTTGGCTGTTTGAGTCCCTTGGTTGAGGCCTCTTGTGGAAGACGAGGACTGTCACCACTGTGCTGGCCACAAATTTGTAGGTGTAATCAAGTCATTATTTCTTTATGTCACTAAAGTTTAGGGATAATTATTTGTTACTTAGAAGTTGATTGAGAGTCTACCTCTGTCTTCAATAATGTGATTGAAAAAGAATGAACTCTGAGTTCCTACTCTGAAAGCTTTTTAGGATTTCTCATTATTCTGAGATTCTGAAATTACACAAAAAGGCACTTTGGTTTTCTCATTCCATTTATTATGCTAAGCACTTGGTGGACTCTGAAACTGGAAAGAGGTATATTTTGTCTTTCATTGTGTGGATGTGGTATTTCACTTCACATTAATTGATTTTCAAGTGTTGAATCATTCTTGCATCTCAGGAATGAATCCCATTTGGTCATGGTGTATGTTCCTATGAATATGCTGTTGAATTTAATTTGCTAGTATTTTGTGGAAGAATTTTACATCTATTTTCATCAGAGATATTGGCCTATAGTGTTCTTTCCTGTAGTGTTTTTGTTTGGCTTTAATATCAGAGTAATTCTGTTTTCATAAAATGTATTTGGAAGTACTCATTGTTCTTTGATTTTTGGGGGGGAGGCGAGAGTAAGTGAAGTTTTGAAATTCATTCTTTGAGTGAAATGGTGTATGACAAAACTATAGTAATGAAAATAGTATGTTGTTGGCACTAAAAAAAGACATATACATGATAGAACAGAATTGAGGTCAATTAATATTTCAAAATGGAAGAAAGAATATTCATTGAGGAAAGGATGGTCTCTTCAATAAACAGTGCTGAGAAAACTGGATACTTGCATGCAAAAGAATTAATTTAAATTTCTATCTATTCATTCTATCTCACACCACTCACAAAAACTAAATTGAAATTAAAAATTAACATTATTAAGGACTTAAATGTAAGACTTGGAATCATAAAACTCCTAGATGAAAGCACAGTGACAAAGTTCCTTGATGTCAATCTTGGCAATGATGTCATGTCTATGACCCTAAAAGCACAGCAACAAAATTAAATTTAGGCAACTGTTAGTACATCAGACTAAGAAGCTTCTGCACAGCAAAGAAAAACAATCAACTGACTGAAAAGACAACCTGTGGAACAGGAGAAGACATTTTCATATCATATTTCTGATAAGGGATGAATTTCCAAAATTATATAAGTAACTCCTACAACTCAATAGCAAAAGTCTAGTAATTTAAAATAGGCTAAAGACTTACACAAGACTGGGAGCTGGCTGGCTCAGATCACAAACTCCTTATTGCCAAATTCAGACTTAAATTGAAGAAAGTAGGGAAAACCATTAGACCATTCAGTTCAGTTCAGTTCAGTCGCTCAGTTGTGTCCGACTCTTTGCAACCCCATGAATCGCAGCACGCCAGGCCTCCCTGTCCATCACTATCTCCTGGAGTTCACTCAGACTCACGTCCATCGAGTCTGTGATGCCATCCAGCCATCTCATCCTCTGTCGTCCCCTTCTCCTCCTGCCCCCAATCTCTCACAGCATCAGAGTCTTTTCCAGTGAGTCAACTGTTCGCATGAGGTGGCCAAAGTACTGGAGCTTCAGCTTTAGCATCACTCCTTCCAAAGAAATCCCAGGGTTGATCTCCTTCAGAATGGACTGGTTGGATCTCCTTGCAGTCCAAGGGACTCTCAAGAGTCTTCTCCAACACCACAGTTCAAAAGCATCAATTCTTCGGCATTCAGCCTTCTTCACAGTCCAACTCTCACATCCATACATGACCACTGGAAAAACCATAGCCTTGACTAGACGGACCTTAGTCGGCAATGTAATGTCTCTGGTTTTGAATACACTATCTAGGTTGGTCATAACTTTTCTTCCACGGAGTAAGTGTCTTTGAATTTCATGGCTGCAATCACCATCTGCAGTGATTTTGGAGCCCCCCAAAATAAAGTCTGACACTGTTTCCACTGTTTCCCCATCTATTTCCCATTCAGGTATGACCTAAATCAAATCCCTTACAACTATACACTGGAAGTGAGAAATAGATTTAAGGGAATAGATCTGACAGACAGAGGGCCTGATGAACTATGGATGGAGGATCGTGACGTTGTACAAGACAGGAATCAAGACCATCCCCATGGAAAAGAAATGCAAAAAAGCAAACTGGTTGTCTGAAGAGGCCTTACAAATAGCTGTGGAAAGAGAAGCGAAAAGCAAAGGAGAAAAGGAAAGATATAAGCATCTGAATGCAGAGTTCCGAAGAATAGCAAGGAGAGATAAGAAAGCCTTCCTCAGTGATCAATGCAAAGAAATAGAGGAAAAGAGCAGAATGGGAAAGACTAGAGATCTNAATGGGAAAGACTTGAGATCTCTTCAAGAAAATTAGAGACACCAAGGGAACATTTCATGCAAAGATGGGCTCGATAAAGGACAGAAATGGTACGGACCTAACAGAAGCAGAAGATATTAAGAAGAGGTGGCAAGAATACATGGAAGAACTGTATAACAAAGATCTTCATGACCCAGATAATCACAATGGTGTGATAACTCAGCTAGAGCCAGACATCCTGGAATGTGAAGTTAAGTGGGCCTTAGGAAGCATCGCTATGAACAAAGCTAGTGGAGGTGATGGAATTCCAGTTGAGCTATTTCAAATCCTGGAAGATGATGCTGTGAAAGTACTGCACTCAATATGCCAGCAAATTTGGAAAACTCAGCAGTGGCCACAGGACTGGAAAAGGTCAGTTTTCATTCCCACCCGAAAGAAAGGCAATGCCAAGGAATGCTCAAACTACCTCACAGTTCCACTCATCTCACATGCTAGTAAGGTAATGCTCAAAATTCTCCAAGCCAGGCTTCAGCAATATGTGAACCATGAATATCCAGATGTTCAAGCTGGTTTTAGAAAAGGCAGAGGAACCAGAGATCAAATTGCGAACATCTGCTGGATCATTGAGAAAGCAAGAGAGTTCCAGAAAAACATCTATTTCTGCTTTACTGACTATGCCAAAGTTTTGGCTGTGTGGATCACAATAAACCGTGAAAAATTTTGAAAGAAATGGGAATACCAGACCACCTGACCTGCCTCTTGAGAAACCTATATGCAGGTCAGGAAGCAACAGTTAGAACTGGACATGGAACAACAGACTGGTTCCAAATAGGAAAAGGAGTACGTCAAGGCTGTATATTGTTACCCTGCTTAGTTAACTTATATGCAGAGTACATCATGAGAAACGCCGGGCTGGAAGAATCACAAGCTGGAANAAAGAAAGGCAATGCCAAGGAATGCTCAAACTACCTCACAGTTCCACTCATCTCACATTCTAGTAAAGTAATGCTCAAAATTTTCTAAGCGAGGCTCCAGCAATACGTGAACCATGAACTTCCTGATGTTCAAGCTGGTTTTAGAAAAGGCAGAGGAACCAGAGATCAAATTGCCAACATCCTCTGGATCATCGAAAAAGCAAGAGTTCCAGAAAAACATCTATTTCTGCTTTATTGACTATGCCAAAGCCTTTGACTGTGTGCATCACAATAACTGTGGAAAATTCTTCCAGAGATGGGAGTACCAGACCACCTGACCTGCCTCTTGAGGAACCTATATGCAGGTCAGGAAGCAACAGTTAGAACTGGATATGGAACAACAGACTTGTTCCAAATAGGAAAAGGAGTACGTCAAGGCTGTATATTGTCACCCTGCTTATTTAACTTCTATGCAGAGTACATCATGAGAAATGCTGGGCTGGATGAAGCACAAGCTGGAATCAAGATTGCCAGGAGAAATAACAATAACCTCAGATATGCAGATGACACCACCCTTATGGCAGAAAGTGAAGAGAAACTAAAAAGCCTCTTAATGAAAGCGAAAGAGGAGAGTGAAAAAGTTGGCTTAAAGCTCAACATTCAGAAAACTAAGATCATGGCATCTGGTACCACCACTTCATGGGAAATAGATGGAGAAACTGTGGAAACCGTGTCAGACTTTATTTTTTTGGGCTCCGAAATCACTGTAGATGGGGATTGCAGCCATGAAATTAAAAGACGTTTACTCTTTGGAAGGAAAGTTATGACCAACCTAGACAGCATATTCAAAAGCAGAGGCATTACTTTGCTGACTAAGGTCCATCTAGTCAAGGCTATGGTTTTTCCAGTGGTCATGTATGGATGTGAGAGTTGGTCTGTGAAGAAAGCCGAGTGCTGAAGAATTGATGCTTTTGAACTGTGGTGTTGGAGAAGACTCTTGAGAGTCCCTTGGACTGCAAGGAGATCCAACCAGTCCATCCTAAAGCAGATCAGTCCTGGGTGTTCATTGGAAGGACTGATGTTGAAGCTGAAACTCCAATACTTTGGCCATCTCATGTGAAGAGTTGACTTGTTGGAAAAGACCCTGATGCTGGGAGGGATTGGGGGCAGGAAGAGAAAGGAACGACGGAAGATGAGTTAGCTGATGGCATCACTGACTCGATGGACATGATTTTGTGTAAACTTCAGGAGTTGGTGATGGACAGGGAGGCCTGGTGTGCTGTGATTCATGGGGTCGCACAGAGTCAGACACAACTGTGCGACTGAACTGAACTGAAAGACTGAAACAACATGTCTCCAAAAAATTTTAAAAATGGCCAACATGTATGTTGAAAGTGCTCAACATCAGTAATTATCAGAAAAATGCAAATCAAAGCCACAATGATATTACATCAAACCATTTAGAACTGATCTTTCCAAAACACAAAAGACAAGTTTTGGTGAAGTGTTGGCTATACATTTTTGGTAGGATTGCAAAATGCATCTAATGTGCAAAATAGTATAGTAGTTCCTCAAAAAAAGGAAACTAGAATTGATAATAACCTAACTTCTCAGTGTCTAGCCAAAAAAAAGAATGGAATCTGGATCTCAAAGAGATATTACCATTCCAATGTTTATTACAAGACTGTTAATGACAGCCAAGATATAGAAACAACCTAAATTTTCATTGGTAGATGAATGGATGAAGAAAATGTGGCATATGCACACAACAGAATACTATTCATCTTTGAAGAAGAAGGGAATTCTGCAGTATGTGACAATTTTAGATTAACCTGGAGGACATTATGCTAAGTGAAATAAGCCAGTCATAAAAGGATTAAAACTGCATGATTACTCTTGCATGAAGCATCTAAGGCAATCAAATTCATAGAAATAAAGAACAGAATAGTTGTTGTCAGGGGCTAGAGGGAGAGGGAAATGAGGAATTGCTAATCCACATATATAAAATTTCAAATAATGAATTAGTTCTCAGTTCAGTTCAGTCACTCAGTCGTGTCTGACTCTTTGCAACCCCATGAACTTCAGCAATCCAGGCCTTTCTGTCCATCACCAACTCCCGGAGTCTACCCAAACCCATGTCCATTGAGTCGGTGATGCCATCCAACCATCACATCCTCTAATGTCCCCTTCTTCTCCTGCTTTCAATCTTTTCCAGCATCAGGGTCTTTTCTAGTGATTCCACTCTTTGTATGAGGTGGCCGAAGTATTGGAGTTTCAGCTTCAACATCAGTCCTTCCAATGAACACCCAGGACTGATCTTTAGGATGGACTGGTTGGATCTCCTTGCAGTCCAAGGGACTCTCAAGGGTCTTCTCCAGCACCACAGTTCAAAAGCATCAATTCTTCAGCACTCAGCTTTCTTCATAGTCAACTCTCATATCCATACATGACCACTGGAAAAACCATAGCCTTGACTAGATGGACCTTTGTTGACAAATAATGTCTCTGCTTTTTAATATGCTGTCTAGGTTGGTCATAATTTTCCTTCCAAGGAGTAAGTGTCTTTTAATTTCATGGCTGCAATCCCCATCTGCAGTGATTTTGGAACCCAGAAAAATAAAGTCAGCCACTGTTTCCCTATCTATTTGCCATGAAATGATGGGACTGGAAGCCATGATCCTAGTTTTCTGAATGTTGAGCTTTAAGCCATCTTTTTCACTCTCTTCTTTAACTTTCATCAAGAGACTCTTTAATTCTTCTTCACTTTCTGCTATAAAGGAGGTGTCATCTGCTTATCTGAGGTTATTGGTACTTCTCCCATCAATCTTGATTCCATCTTGTGCTTCTTCCAGCCCAGCATTTCTCATGATGTACTCTGCATAGAAGTTAAATAAGCAGGGTGACAATATACAGCCTTGATGTACTTCTTTTCTTGTTTGGAACCAGTTTGTTGTTCCATGTCCAGTTCTAACTGTTGCTTCCTGACCTGCGTATAGGTTTCTCAAGAGGCAGGTCAGGTGGTCTGGTACTCCCATCTCTTGAAGAATTTTCCACAGTTATTGTGATGCACACAGTCAAAGGCTTTGGCATAGTCAATAAAGCAGAAATAGATGTTTTTCTGGAACTCTCTTGCTTTTTCGATGATCCTCTAGAGATGTGATATACAACATTGTGCTGATAGTTAACAATACTATGTTAGATACTTAATAATCTGTTTACAGGATAAATATCATTCTAAGTGTTCTCAGTTTAATAAATACATGAATAGAACCACCAAACAAACTATGAACAGAAGTTGGTCAGTTCAGAGTAATTCTCTAATAAATGTTGATCATTATCATTTTAAATTAGAAATTTTCATTAAGTTTTCTTTCCATTATGCCCATTTGGAAAATAAAATTATTCAAACCCATTGTTCGTTGCTTGATTATCTGCAGCTATTGTTTGGCATCACTATAATTGTAACTAATTAGTCATCACTTGCTGTTAAACTCATTTCCATGTTCATGTTTTGGCTCAATTTTGTCCCATGTTTTCCCATCTCTTTATCCAAATACTCCTAGTCAACAGGGTCCAAGTCAAGTTTCATGTCCTTAGGAGAATTTCTTAGTTTTCTGTCTGTATTATTATCTCTCTCTTTTTCTCCCAAATTGCTAAAGGTTAGCACTTAATTTTTGTCTCTATTATATGGATGGAAGCAATCAGTTCCAGATGAGTGCTGCCCCACAGAAATCTAATGCAAACCAAATATGCTATTTAATTTTACTAGTAGTCACCATAAAAAAGATTAGTTGAAAATAATTTAAATAACATTTTTATTTAACTCAAAATATCTTTAAAAATTATCATTCAACCTGGGAGCAATATAAAAAACATTAATGGGACATTTTATATTCATTTTTGGTATGTAGTCTTCAAAATATAGTATGTATTTTTTACTTGCAGAACATCACACAATGTGTTCTAGATAGTACTCTTGAATTATTTGTAATTTTCTCTAAGTAACTTTATTTGTATAAGAATTTTTCTGATGAGATTTGTCATATTCTAACGTTTAAATGAACTTTCCTGGTAAGTTGAAGTAATCAGAGTTTAAATATTGCTTCTCCTGTTCTTTTGCTAAATGGCAGCTCAGGAGTTACAAGCTCCTTAGACATAATGGCATGCATTATGTCAGACTCATTAGTTTTATTTTTACAACCACATTATGACATTTTTGTTTCTCTTTATCCCCTTACTACCTGGCATGATGTTGAGAACATTTTGAGTGTTTGACATCCTTGATTCCCTCCTTCCCCCTCTTTTTTTTCCACTTTCCCATTATTTTCCCTCTGTTCCAAAAAACTTCAAATTGCTTAAACAGAATGAGATAAAATGATGTGAATCCTATTGATAATTATGTAATCAGAATGTTTTGGAATCTTCATTTAGAACTTTAGTTTCATAAATAATATGATATTTAGCAAGATACTTTCAGCTGACATGTTCAGTGGTCATTTCTTCTCTAGGAAAAACAGTACTAGTTGCTTCAACTTTTACTATGAAATGTTTGTATACATTCCAAACTAAGGAAGTTTCCTTTGTGATTGACTAAAAAGCAAGCAAGCAAACAAACAAACAAACAAAAACCTCATCTAAAATTATGTCCCTATATGCTTATGGTGATTGTAATAATTTAACCTCATGAAAATACTTTTTAATCAATTTCAGGGTTCTTATTGAGCCACAATCTTTTACATTCTTTGAGAACAGTATGGATGCCATTAAACATGTCTAAGTAGAGAGAAGACATTTATTTCAATTGGGTTTTTGAATCAAATGAGACATTTTGATTCTATTTTAGCTTTTAACTACATTTTTAACTTAAATGTACTTTTAAGTATAGCTTTAAAATATTTCCTACTAAGTAACCACAATGTTTTAATTTTTAAAGTAATCATATTATAAAAATGTATCCACAATGGTCTGGGACTGGATCATTAAATGTTCTACTTATATGCTTTCCACCCGCCCCCAAATCCTTTTTTAAACTTATTTAACTGTACTTTAATTTTATGGAGTTTTAGAGTAGTCAGATACAAGATGTTATTCCAAATTTTCCAGGTTCCATTTTCAAGATCTTCAACAGAGAATTTTCAGAAGTAAAGCAAATTTACAAAATGTATATAATTTCAATAAGTTATCTAATGAAGAGTCACAGGTACAAACTGTTGAAAGCTAAAAAAAAAAGAGAAGTTGATGTAATCAGTGAAGTAATTGGGGGTGTGGGCTGGAGGAAACAAGGAAATGATAATTTATACCCAGCATTTTGGATGATTTCTGTTAAGATAAAATATCAACTTCCTAATATTCCGATTCCTGGCAAATTGTCCCTTCCAATTACTTAATTTTGAAGGACAGCTGAAGGGGAAGGAAAATTTTTTTGTTGTGCAAAAATAAAATGATTCATCAGCTTTCTAGACATATATTATCACAAGAACAAACCTGACTGATTCCATCGCTCAGACTATGCAGAGTAAGAATGTGACTAATACCACGGGGAAACAATTATCTCCTGTGGGCACTTCTTGGGTGAAGATAGGATCCCTCTTCTAGTGCCTCAAGATGACATTATTAGTGTTCACTATGTACCACCAGAAATGCAGTGGGAGAATTAACTGCAGGAAAATACATGATAATTAACGAGGATTGATCTGGAATGAGCACTGAGCCCAGGTTAAGCTCAGAGAGGAAGCAAACAGAATAGTGACGACACCTGTTACATATATAGCACTTAGGTACTAGATGATGTTCTCAGTTACTTATGTCATTTACTTCAACCTACCTGCTAGATAGATAGGACTAATTTTGTTATACACTCATGCTCGGAGATATTGTAGGATTGCTTCCAGACCTCCTCAATAAAACAATATCACAATAAAGTGAGTCAGTTCAGTTCAGTTCAGTCACTCAGTCATGTCCGACTCTTTGTGACCCCATGAATTGTAGCACGCCAGGCCTTCCTGTCCATCACCAACTCCCAGAGTTCACTCAGACTCACATCCATTGAGTCAGTGATGCCATCCAGCCAATTCATCCTCTGTTGTTCCCTTCTCCTCCTGCCCCCAATCCCTCCCAGCATCAGAGTCTTTTCCAGTGAGTCAACTTCGCATGAGGTGGCCAATGTACTGCAGTTTCAGCTTTAGCTTTAATCCTTCCAAAGAACACCCAGGGCTGACCTCCTTCAGAATGGACTGGTTGGATCTCCTTGCAGTCCAAAGGACTCAACAGTCTTCTCCAACACCACAGTTCAAAAACATCAATTCTTTGGTGCTCAGCTTTCTTCACAGACCAACTCTCACATCCACACATGACCACTGGAAAAACCATAGCCTTGACTAGACGGACCTTAGTTGGCAAAGTAAGGTCTCTGCTTTTGAATATGCTATCTAGGTTGGTCATAACTTTTCTTCTAAGGAGTAAGCATCTTTTAATTTCATGATTGCAGTCACCATATGCAGTGATTTTGGAGCCCCAAAAAATAAAGTCTGACACTGTTTCCACTCTTTCCCTATCTATTTCCCATGAAGTGATGGGACCGGATGCCATGATCTTCGTTTTCTGAATGTTGAGCTTTAAGCCAACTTTTCACTCTCCACTTTCACTTTCATCAAGAGGCTTTTTAGTTTCTCTTCACTTTCTGCCATAAGGGTGGTGTCATCTGCATATCTGAGGTTACTGATATTTCTCCCGGCAATCTTGATTCCAGCTTGTGCTTCTTCCAGTCCAGCGTTTCTCATGATGTACTCTGCATAGAAGTTAAATAAGCAGGGTGACAATATACAGCTTTGACGTACTCCTTTTCCTATTTGGAACCAGTCTGTTGTTCCATGTCCAGTTCTAACTGTTGCTTTCTGACCTGTATATAGATTTCTCAAGAGGCAGGTCAGGTGGTCTGCTATTCCCATCTCTTTCGGAATTTTCTACACTTTATTGTGACCCACACAGTCAAAGGCTTTTGCATTGTCAATAAAGCTGAAATAGATGTTTTTCTGGAAGTCTCTTGCTTTTTCCATGATCCAGCAGATGTTGGCAATTTGATCTCTGGTTCCTTTGCCTTTTCTAAAACCAGCTTCAACATCTGGGAGTTCACGGTTCCCGTATTGCTGAAGCCTGGCTTGGAGAATTTTGAGCATTACTTTACTAGTGTGTGAGATGAGTGAGTCACAGGACATATTTTGTTTTCAGTGTATATAAGCATTATGTTTACACTATACAGCAGTCTATTAAGTGTGAAGTAGCATTGTGTCTAAAAAAAAGTACATACCTTAATTAGAAAATATTTTATTGCTAGAAAATACTAACCACCATCTGAGTATTCAGAACATTGTAGTAGTGAAATCAGAGATCACTAATCACAGATTTCCATAACAAGATAATAAAAAAGTTGGAAGCACTGTGAGGATTATCAAAACCTGACCCAGAGATATGAAGTGAGCAAATGCTGTTGGAAAAATGATGCTGACCGACTTGATGACCCTGGGTCACCAGAACCTTTAATTTGTAAAACAAAAAAAAATGCACTACCCATGAAGAGCAATACAGCAAAGCACTATAAAATGAAGTATGCCTACTTTTACAAATGAGGAAATGGATGCAGAGAGATGTTATGTGACTTTCTAAAAGCTACACATATGGTAAACTGCAAATTTGAGGTTTGAACCCAGAAGTTCTGATGGCAGAGTTTGAAATGTTAGCCTTCTGTGATGTGCTGAGTTACAAGTAAATTTTCACTAATTATGGTTTGAAAAGTGAAGTTGATATTGTGTGTTTAATTCAAAGCCGTCTCTGTCCATTGACCTGCACTCTGATACATATTTCTAGTTATTGTATTTATAATGAAGAATAAAATGAGTTGAAATGAAGCTGGCTTTTTGTGGCGACTCAACATAGGTGTCAGTTATTAGGAATAGTATTTCTCAAGTCTCCTTAGCAGTAAGATTACCTCACATTCTTGTTAAAATTGCATGTTTTGGAGGCCTGACTTCAGAAATTCTGATTTTAAAAGTCTAGTTTACATTCCTGCAATTGGTATTTTTTAAATAAACAATGCAAGGTGTTCTGGTACAGTTTAGAAAACTGTTTTATTAGATACATTTCCTGGCACCAAGACTGCTTAGCTGGCCCACATATTGCCCTCAAAAACAGCACACTTAACTTATTAGAATGCTTTCCACACTCTGGGGTCATTGTGCATTTACTTCTCTTTCTCTCATCATGGACTTTAAGATCTTTAAGGGCAAGGATCACATTACACCACTGATGTATCTCTAATACACTGACCTTCCCCCAGATAGGTGCTTAACTGTGGAATGGATAGGAATAAGGAATGAATAAATGATTATGAGGCAATCTTATGCTATGAAAAGTGATGAATCATTTTCAGATGACTGGGTTTAAAATGCTTCATTGTCTCAATTGGTTGAATATGTGTGGATCCTAAGATACATATTTTTTTGTTTGTATCAGTGATCTATTCTGCATAACAAACTATCCCAAACTTATTGATTTATACTTGTTTTTACTTCTGTCTCTGCTGGTATTGCACAGTTTTAACCTTTCCTTTCAAATTTAAATTCATTTTATAGACTTTTTCAGAACTCGCTCATGGACTAAACTATGGTACTCACTGAAAATGTATACATTTCTCTGGCAGTTCTTTTGAATGAGTCCAGGTTCCAGAATGCGGCATTTGCATCACTTTCTTCTTGGATAGGAGACAGAGCCTTGAGCTTTTGCATTAATGTCTTCTGCCCTAGCAAGGACCTTGATCAATGATCAATGCACATCATTCATTTTAACAAGTATTTATGTTGGCATGGTATTAAATACCAGATAACAATTTAGTATGCAGAGGGATTTTCAAATTTTTACATTTCCCCACACATAATTCCACTTTATTCTTGAAGTAACCATTTGAGCTACACAGACCACTTAATATAATTCTTATTTTTTCAAAAACTACTGAGTCTCATAAGCAGAGTGACTGCCCAAGGTTAAACACCTGCTTAGTGACTCTGTTGGAACTGGAACCCATTTCATAAAATTAGAGAGAGAGTACAATCCAGATTCTCTCTCAAAGAACTCATTCAATTAAATCAACAAACATTTACTGAGCCAACCTCCAGTGATGGCTAGTGAGCTAGGAACTGAGAACTCAAAGATGAATAGGAAATTCTACTTGCCTTGAGTAGCTGAGATATGACAGGAAATAGACTTGTAAGCAAGTACACTAAAATCAACATAGCAAGTGATATTATAAAGGTATGAACTAAGTGCAGGTTGCAGAGGAAGGAGTAAAACTCACTGAGGGTCAGCAGAAAAAGCTTTTATTTTCTTCTTAAGTTCAGTTTTGAGCATGAGAAAGATAATTTAGATTTGGGTACCAGCAAGATGGGAGTTAGAGGATATGAGAGCTGAAATGCTTCCAGGAAAAAGGAACAGCTTGGCAGAAGCTGTTCTGCCAAGAAGCTGGAAAAGACTCAGCTTGTTTAGGGCAAGTGCTGGCTTATAAAGTGGTGCCCTTACACAGAGGGCAAGGAGAGACTGAAGACAGGGAAAAGTCAGATTGCTAGGTGGCTGAATTAATAAGCAAAGGGACTTACGTATGAAGCTTGTCTTGGGTGGCCATGAGACGTGTGGATCTTTGCTTTTGTCCACTAGAATCTTAAAATTTATATACAAGTCTTATCTAGATCATGTATACCATTGAGATGGTCTCAACAACACAATGCTCCTTCAGGGCTGCATCAGTTAAAATGGCTCTCACAGTGGAGGCAAGGGGCCTCCAATTGTCCAGATTGAGCTGTTAGGTCAACTACTGATCATGTCCTCTTGTTGACCTCCTCCAAAGTCAAGTGAAATTTGCAGTGCCCTGAACCAGGACTTGGCAGGTTAGGAGTATGTCAGGAAGGGTAAAGATCTTGGTGTTTCTTTTCACCAACATGAATTTTATTTATTTACTTGAAGAGATTCACTGATAATCTTTTAAGAGAATGGCCAAGAGAGAAGGGACTGTTATGGGAATCCTTCATCTCTGTTATTCCTCACAATTTGTTTGAATCTTATTTGTAGATATATGTCTCAGCACAGCAAATCTTAAGAAGGAAGTTTAGCTACCATGTTTGATAACTCAGCTTGCTTTTTGGAAGTGTTACTATCCGAAATAGCTTAGGAAAATATGCTTTTGAATCACATGTAGCACTCCATTTTTTTTTAAATTTAAAATATATTTTTGTGTTCCTTATAGATCAATATTCTGGAAACTTAGTCCTCTCTGGATAAGTAACTGAAGAAGAGGGTACAGGGAAGGTGTGAACAGCTTCGAGTGACAGATTAAAATATTTGGACTTATTCAGGCACTGGGAAACCAAGATAGCTTCTATGCAGGGAACTGTGAGGACTAGGTTTTACTTTCAAGAAGCTGTTTCTGGAGGGGATTTCACCTTACCAGTTACATGAATTAGAATGGAGAGAGTCACTGAAATTGGAGAGACCAGAAAGAGGACTATTGGGAAAGCATAAGAGACCAGGGCCTGCTTTTGTGATGTTGCAATATCATAGTATTTCATCCAGAAACACTATGAGCTACAACCAACTTCATTTATAGATTGAGTTATTATGAGAAGTAAAAAAGGAGCAGGGATTTAAGGGCAAGCCCAAGGTTTCTAACTATGAAGACTGATTTTCCTATATTCAACATTGAGAAAGAAAAGAAAAAATAAATTAATGGAGAGAGAGGATAATGCTTTCTCTTGTGGCAATGTTAGATTTGAGGGGTCCCTTAGATATTAAAGTGAATGTATCCAGGATGTAGCTCCTGACTCCAAGTTCAATTTCTGTTGATATTTGTTTTACTTTAATTTTTATTTGATATTGGTATATAGTTGATTCACAATGTTGTATTGGTTGCATATGTGCAGAAAAGTGGTTTAGTTATACATGTTTGCATATTCTTTTTCAGAATCTTCCTTTTCCCATATAGGTTATTGGAGTGTATTGAAGATGGTTCCTTGTGCTTTTAGAGTAGGTCCTTGTTGTTTATCTATTTTACATATAGTAGTGTGCATGTTTTAAAATTAACTCATTTCTTTGAATTGCCCACTAGAGGTTAAAAACATGTTTGAAAATAGAATGTTTGAATTGGGAAATGCTTGAATTTGATGATCTGAAACTAATATGTTAAATATCTTTCAATAAAAAAATAAAAATTGAAAAAACTATCATTTATTTATAAGCTTAGACCAATGAAGACTCTATTTCTTTTCTTTAAACACCTTGCAAATCTGAGTACTGCCACCATAGACTTGCATTTCATTTTTTTTTTATTTTACCGAAAATTTAGTAATTTTCTGTCCAGAACTTATAAATTCTTCTTGCTTATTTCTGAGATTTGATATTAGCTCACATTCTAATCTACTGGCTATGGGATAAGGTACAAATCTTTAATTTTGACCTTGATTATCCTCAAGACCATGACCATCATCTCTGATGGTGTGGCTCATTTTAATGATACAAAATACATGATTGCGGGATGCGATATTTGGATAATCATTTCCATAGCTTTAACAAGATCATGTAATTTCCTAGTGCCTCATAAGATCTGTAACCATTCTCCATGAGACAGCTAAGAAAATATTCAAATATTCTCACATCAGTGCATAAAACAAGTGCCTGGAGGACCAGAAAGTAATTTCCTTTCCCATGGTACATTGTTGTTTTATTTCCTGGTTGTTCTAATCTTAGAATTTTGAGATATTGTTAATTCTGGGCTTTTAATTCCAAACATCTCATAACTAAGGCTCCAGAAAAACTGGGAAAACATACTCTCATCTCAGCCTCAGGATATTTAGGGGCTAGACTTGGAAATATCCTTACCTATAACTTATTTCCCCAATTTTCAACCTATTTAATCAGCTAATTAAAAACATTCTAGGGAGCATTTGCCAATGGAAACTGTACAAAACTAAATTCGCTGAGCAAGATTAAATTTTTACTCCAATATGTCCTTTATTTACTAAATATGAGAAATTCAATGTTTATTAAATTTCTCTGCTCTTCAATATCTTTCAATCTTAAAATGATGATGATAATCCCTCCTTTGTCTACATCATAGATAGGTTAGCTTATATAAAACTGTAATTTATGAAATATCATATTTTATGCCCACACACTTAATAGTTTTGCTCCATCAAAAGAAAATCACTAGGAACTTCCCTGGTGGTCCAGTGGTTTGTGTTTCTAGGGCGGACTCCATCCCTGGCTGGGAAACTAAGATCCCACATGTCACATGGCCAACAAATAAAAATTAAAAAAGAGAATCACTTATGATAGTACATGGTAAAGTGATTAGTAGGTAGTTTAAACAATACATGTTCTGGAAGAGACAAAAGATTCTAAGTATTTTATACAAAAGTCAATTTCTACTCACTCCAAAATTACCAAATGACTAGGACAAATCGTATGAGGACATATCATTCTATTAGGTTACATCAGTGAGTATTCTAACACTGCTGCTGCTGCTCCTAAGTTGCTTCAGTTGTGTTTGACTCTGTGGGACCCCATAGACGGCAGCCCACCAGGCTCCCCCGTCCCTGGGATTCTCCAGGCAGGAATACTGGAGTGGGTTGCCATTTCCTTCTCCAATGCATGAAAGTGAAAAGTGAAAGTGAAATCGCTCAGTCGTGTCCGACCCTCAGCGACCCCATGGACTGCAGCCTTCCAGGCTCCTCCGTCCATGGGATTTTCCAGGCAAGAGTACTGGAGTGGGGTGCCATTGCCTTCTCTGATTCTAACACTAGACATTGTCAAAGACTATGGATAAAACATGCGTTTCTAGTTGAAAATTTGGGAGTGGCTTCTTTGATGGCTGGGCTCTTAAGGCTGGGCCTCTTAAGAAATTAAAGCTTCCTAATTCCTTAACAGAGAGGGATTTTGTGTTAATTAGAGTTTGTGTAAGTGTCTACATTTTTTGAATCTTGTCACTTTCATATTTAGAGCCTAATTCTCCAATCCTTAAATATGGGCTGCTTTGAGATATGATTCAGTGAGCAGAATGTGGTGAAAGCAATTTTGTTTTGAGTTCTGAACCTAGATATCAGGAGGCTTTCTATTATTCTGCTTTTGCTTCTAGAATTTTCACCACTACCTTAATTTGAGCAAATTCATACTATCCCTTTGCAGAATGAGGGTATGTACCTGCAAAGACCAGCTCTCCCAATGGAGCCAGCTTAGAACATTCAGCCCTAAGCCAGCACTGGGGCTGACTATAAAATGTGTGAGTAAGAATGAGCTGGAGTAGGTGAACCCAGCCCAGACCAGGAGAATTTCCCAGCTCACATGCACAAATGTGAACTAGTAAATGCTTCAGGCTACTGAGTTTTGTGGTGGTTTGTTACATAGCAATAAATCCATAATTGTTTTAATTAGTGAGGTCTGCCAAGGGTGGAAGATAAGATTGATGTACATTTTCTAGCACTGTCATAGTTATCTTCATTCCTTTGATTCTTTCCCCTGCCTTTTCATCTTTCCTAAGTTCACAATTCTGGCCCAATAATGCTGAAAGTCACAGCATTTCTTTGGACAGTTAGTAGGGATGGGAGTTGAATGATCAAGCCTTCTGTTAGCACAGTATGTGTGTGTTTTCTGAGCCTTATAGTTTGAAACCGTGACAGTCTGTTCAGCCTGTTCCTATATGTTTTCTCTCTCTGTTATAATGTGACACTGTTAGAAAATCCTTCATGATGAGGTCCATTGGAACCACATTAACTTGTGGGCTAACAAATTTAATACAGTATATTCCAAATGATTCCTACCTCTGGTATATTCTGAATATAAATCCCAGTGCCCTGCTGGGGAAATAGAAAATTGTGTGAAAGTGTTAGTTGCTCAGTTGTGTCTGACTCCTTGTGACCCATCGATTGTAGTCCCCCTGACTCCTCTATCCATGGGATTCTCCAGGCAAGAATACTGGAGGGGGTTGCCATTTAGTCTTAACAAGTGATCACCCAACAGAACAGGACTGTGGGTGGAGTGCAACAAGAAATAGTGTATATAACTTCCTTTGCTGGTTCTTCATTTAAATTTTTTTAAGCCTGTCCTAGGTGCTTGGCAAACAAATACTGAAGTTACCACTGAAAGAAGGAACAGAGGAGGATGAGCAATTTTAGTTGAAGAGAAATGAACTCTTTGTACCCTAGAGGCAGAATTGTGTATATTACTGTATTTCTGAATGTTTCTGGTTTTTCTGTGTGTGGTTTCTCCCCTTGGCAATGGCCCTACTCACGCCAAGGAAGACATAGTGAAAATGGCAGTGCTATTCCTAGATCGTGACTCTATAATTATGATGAAGGATGAAAGTATTTGCCTTAAGTCTAGATTTAGAATCCATAGAAAATAGCCTCTTTCCTTTCTGAAACAGACTGAATGATTGAAGTAAATTAAAAAAAAATCTCTTTCTACATGATATTTTGTAGATTAATGAATGTATTGAACCATTCTAATGATAGGGAAATTATTTCCACTGTAACTTAAAGAACTAAAACTGCTCTATCTTAAATTAAAAAGGTCTAAAATTTGTCAAGCTTATCAAAAGTGCATGAGAAATGAAGAAGTGTAATTTTATTACCCATAATGGAGCACATTAATTTCTTAACATGGATAATTTTTCTGCTTCATTACTATTGATGTGATCCTTGTGGGAAACAGTAAATCTTGAAAAAAATAAATATGGGTCAGAATAATAGCTTTTAAGGGGAATATTAAGCTTTGTCCACTTGATTAATATGTTGCAAATTAATTTTATTTCTCTGTCATTGCCCTTTTTCAGCCTCTGTTTTCCAAACTAGAAACATGATCCACCTTGTTCAGTAATGAAATCCAGATTTGAACTAAATCCAGTGAAAATTTTAGCCAAGTCTGCAAAAATGGTGAACAAATGATTTAATAAAGTCAAGAAAGGCAGTTAGGAAAAGGTGATATCAAGCTAGGGAAGAATCTCCTCAAATCATGTAAGGGAAACTAGCTTCTGTGACTACCTGGAAGCTAGGAAATTTACATGATGAACTTGTGAGCCTTGGAAAGATGCTTTTCATCCAAAATGTTACAAATACCAGTTGGTTTTGTTTTACTCCATATGAAAAGTTAGGAGGAAAGAGAAAGGAATTAAAGAAGGAACTGTTTGTTTTAAGCAACATTTTGGAGCTATATAAAGAATAGGGCTTACCTGGTTGGTAATGTATTTCTTTGCTTTAGGTGTTCCAGACATTAAACAAGTTTTCAAGTGAAATGAGTCTGGATCAAAGTGCACATCAAGGGTATACCCATAACACATTTCATCAAAACCTTTGAAAGGTTTAAGTTGCTCCCCTGGTAGCTCCTCTCAAATGAAAGGGCTTGTGTGTTTTCTAGGAGAAACTTACTCCACATTACTCCATAGCAGGCTGACACAACCTATATAGAATCCTGTCTCAGATTTCCCAGTTATTTCTCTTAATACAATTTTTTTTTTGCATGTCTCTGCTTCCCAGAAAAGCCTTACTTACATTAAGCAGGAAGAGATGTTCTATTTCCCAAGAGCTGCAAATAAAAATCTAGAATTGTATATCAATGATTCGAGTGCTTCAGGTGTGGGTCACATGACTAACTCTAAATCAATCACTGTGGCCAGGTGTACGTGCCATTTTCATTGGTCATTCCTAAATGACATTTCAAAGCCTGATATTCAACTTTCTTTCTGGTTTATTTTTCAGACTGGCAGCTTGTGAATTGTAGTCTTCTCTACCATCCTGTCAGCCTCCAAATAACACAGACCGTCCTTCTACCTGGCTTCTCACTGTATTTCCTACCTCCCTTTTCTGGGCAAATGCACATCTCTTTACAAACACTCCATTAGTTTTGATGTTTGTCTGAGTGCTGCGGTGTGTTTAAAGGGTTTCTCTAAGCTCTGCTGACATTTCCTGATTGCCTGCTATGTGTGATTTCTGTTTTTCTCCTGGGTCATCATTCTTGGAGAGGCATCCACTTCATCAATATCCTTAAACACTGTTTGGATTTGTGGGTGTGCTTTCAAGCAGGAAGGGAGGTCTATAAGGTGAGCAGAATCTCACTGATATGTTTTGTCAAGTACCAGGCAAATTTCATGATAAACAGAGAAGTAGGCTTAGGCAGGCAGGCTGCTCCTGTCACCTCAGGGCTAATAGGACAAAACAGGTAGGGTAATGGAGGAGACGCTCAGGTGAGAAGGAGGGACAAGTTGTTGACTATATGTAGGTTAGAGTCTTAACATTTTATCTCTCTGGCAGAACATAAAGTCTTGAATATTTAAGACTGAGAGTAAGGAACTGTGGCCACCACTCTTGCTAGAGTCTCAGGGAAAGACAGTATTGGCATGTATTTCAGAGCTTCCCAGCTGTTCATTATGGGAATTCTCAGGTGCCCTTGACTGGTATAGGCATTTCTACCCAGACTCATAAGAATGGCAAAATTCATCTTGAAGATGCTCTTGTAAATGCAGTTTTCCTTGGCTAGTGCACACATCTTAGAGCATGCTAAGTATGTCTGAGTCTTTACGACCACCATGGACTATAGCTCGCCAGGCTCCTCTGTCTATGGGATTCTCCAGGCAAGAGTACTGGAGTGGGTTGGTGTTGAGACCAGCTCGACAAGCAGGGTTTCCAAAACTGTAATATGGCGAGAGAATGAGAAACAAGACACAAGAATTCAGTGAAAAGCGAGGATCGGGAGACCAACACCATTCCAAGGTGAAGGTGCCGAAACTGAATCCAAGCCAGCTTTATTATAGTTTCAGCCATGAAGGAAAGAATGTGCAGGGAGTTAAGCTATAACTCATGTGGCCTTCAAGGCCAAAGAACAAACTGATCATTAATCACTGAGTAACTAAGAAACAGCAATCAATAACAAATCAGTAACTCAGACTAATATTCTTTTTCCACCGGATACGTAAAACATGTGACTCTGAGACGCCAGTTAAGAAACAGTCTGGGGTCGGTTTTCCGCCCCCAGGATCATATCTTGTTTTCAGGACTATGCACTGTTCCCTCTGGACTTGTTCCGAGTCTCATGCCTTGTAGCATCCAGTTTATCAATAATTATAAATTTCTTTTGCGGCCTTTGCCGGGGCCTTTTCTTTCATTCTTCCTGTCTCCTACACGTTGCCATTTCCTCCTCCAGGGGGTCTCCCAACTCAGGGATGGAACTCTTATGTCTCCTGCACTGGCAGGTGGATTCTTTACTACTAGCACCACCTGGAAAGTCCTCTGAGACCATAGTAGGGAATTTAAATTTCTGGATAGCTCTAGGCTATACTTAGATCCCCAACAGTCACCTTTGTAATCCTTGTCACTTGATCACATTGAGGACTGTAAAAGAAAAGATATGTGATTCTGTACAATAGATGCTTCTTTTTCCTTTCAAACTTTCACCACCAACTCCTTTCACTATCCTAAAATGATCCTTGCCTGACTTACCTTTTTCATTGGTGATTAAAGTATTAGTTTTCTAATTTACCATTCCCTGATAGCTCAGTTGGTAAAGAATCCACCTGCAATGCAGGAGATCTGGGTTCGATCCCTGGGTTGGGAAACTCCCCTGGAGAAGGGAAAGGCTACCCACTCCATTATTCTGCCCTGGAGAATTCCATGGACTGTGTAGTCCATTGGGTCACAAATAGATGGACATGACTGAGCGACTTTCACTTTCACTTCTTTATAGCAGAGAATTGACTTGGGAAGGTAAATTTTAAAATACATTGTGAGATATGTTGTCATGGATATAAGCATGCCATGAAATAGTTGTCACGCTTCATAACCAAGAAAACCTATGTGTTCAACAGGCCTGTGGCAAATGTGTACAGCTGAGTGCTTTTCATTTTTGAACCAGACAAAGAACATACTCAAATTCTTTTTGCCAATTCAATTATGGTAATTTTTCACCATATTTCTATCACTGCTTTTTCTACTTGTATCCTTAAAATGCTTACTTCACTAAACTCATCTCTTAAAGAGTTTGTCATGGGAGTGTGGTGGGCCATTGTATCAGTTCAGTTCAGTTCATTTCAGCCGCTCAGGCATGTCTCTTTGCGACCACATGAATTGCAGCACTCCGGGCCTCCCTGTCCATCACCAACTCCCGGAGTTCACTCAGATTCATGTCCATCAAGTCAGTGATGCCATCAGCCATCTCATCCTCTGTTGTCCCCCTTTCCTCCTGTCCCCAATCCTTCCCAGCATCAGAGTCTTTTCTAATGAGTCAACTCTTTGCATGAGTGGCCAAAGTACTGGAGTTTCAGCTTTAGCATCATTCCTTCCAAAGAACACCCAGGGCTGACCTCCTTTAGAATGGACTGGTTGGATCTCCTTGCAGGGCCATTGTATAGGTTTCATTATATTATAGTTCAAAGAGTATTGAACTCAGAGCCTAGAGTTACAGATGCTGCTAACCAGATTGTGACCCTCAACTTCCACACTCACAAAAAGATGACTGGCTTTACCTCTTTCCCCCCTAGAGATGTATAATATTTTTATTGAGATATAATTAATACAGCACATTGTGAAAGTTTAAAGTATATAACATATTGAATTCGTACATTTATATATTGCAATATAATTACTACTATAGTGAAGCTGGGGCTTCCCAGGTAGCTCAGTGGTAAAGAATAAGACTGCCAAGCACGAGATGTGGGTTCAATCCCCAGGTTGGGAAAATTCCCTGGAGACGAACTGGCAACCCATTCCAATATCCTTGCCTGGGAAATCCCACTGACAGAGGAACCTGGCAGGCTTACAGTCCTTGAGGTTACAAAGAGTTGGATATAACTTAGTGACTAAATAACGAGCGAACAGTATAGTGTTAGCTAACAGTTTGTTTATTCCTAACATTGGTTGGGTCTGGAATTCTGTGCCTCTATGACTTTTTATGAATGATTTGATGGGTTCCAGACAGCTTTATATAAAAGTCTTCACTATGTTATTAAAGAACATCTCTAAAAGTTTCTCAGTCTCTAAATTTTTTTTGAGAGCATAGGCCTTACTCTATGTGCAAAATTCAGTATCACCATAATTATCATCATCATAATTATCATTATCCCTCTGACTGTCACCATCAACATTTACATTACCACTGACATTTCTTCAATATATTTTATGTTCTAAGCCTAATGCTAAAGATATTATGTGTATTTTCACATGTGATCTTATAATAAGAGATACTAGTATTATTCTTATTTCACATATGAGAAAAATGAGATTTAAAGGGAACTTTCCCAAGGGTGTAAAAGAAGGAAATGATGGAACTCAGTTCTCAAAATCAGTTTGGTTTGACTTTGAAGTGTATGTCCTTCACTGCTACTTTATCACTCCTGTATGGACACAATTAATGAGATAAATTATTGAACTCTTTATGAGGCCCATTATCAAATTAAGCAGTAGAACAAGGACATGTTATTCCATTTTATGTATTGGTCTCCTATAACTGTATATGCTCATAAATTCATTAATACCCATTCTTAAATTTTACCTCTATCCAGTGAAAACAAGAACCAGATTTGTCCACTCTAAGGTTCCCAAAGTCAGGCTTCACACTTCAAAATGCTTCCCTTTGGTCCTCCTTTAAGTCTCTTTTATTGAGAGACTTCATTGCTCCATTTTTTAGTTTCTAGGTAAAACTTCATTTCTTCTTCTGTGTTTAACTATTCCCATGTATTTTCAGCATTGAATCTTCCAGTGACTCATTACATTTTAAAAATATTTTTTCACAGTAATACTAAAATTTAAAGTCTAAAATATAGAGAGATTTCTATGCTGATGTCCAAGGAAAATTTGCCATTATTTTCTTCCTGCCAAATTTTCAACAACGGAAGCAGTTATTTTTGTGTCTTAGTTTTATGTCTTTACCAAATAATGAGTTTTTGATTTATCCACATTACCACTCATAGAGAAAGAAGGCAAATTCTCAGTTACCCAGGAATCTCAAACTATATGGCCCCAACTCTTTCTTTTTTCCCACTGTAGTCTACTCTTTGAGTCAACTTTTAAGGATTTTTCAGAGGCCAGAAGTGGAGAGAGGACTGTGGAGAAAATTTGCATATTTATGCTATTTGCATATGTTTATTTAATGTGATTCCAAACATTTCCCTGTGACCTCCGGTTGCAAGTTTAAAAATTAAAACCTTAACATTTCCACTCAATTTGAAGAAGGAAATTATGCATAGAAGGAGAGAAAGAGAGAGGAGAAATAGAAAAAAGAAGGATTAATGAGCAAGGGAGAGGCATGGTAAGCAGAAATATGTGGGTATTGAGCACAGTCTGTAAACCTCAGTGTCCACTGTATTATGAGGGCATCACAGTAAACATTAGATTCTGATTTAAGGGTTCTGATTTAGGGCTGATATTCTGTGTTTCTATCAAGTTCCCTGGTGATGTTGATGCCGCTGTTTTGAGGATTCCACCTAGAACAGGAGAGGTAAGAGAACAGGTGTGTATGCAGGTGAGATGTAGTAAACATTAATAAGTTTGAAGGAGAAAATGAAAGATATACTATAAAGTGGAAACCTGCAGCCTGAGGTCAGGGATGCAGTGAGACTGAGAGTCAGTATTTCCTAAAAGTTTGTTATCCTTCTTAAAGTCAGGGGCGTGGCTGAGAGCTAGTAAGTGCCTACTAGTTACATGAGCTGGCTTTGGCAACAGTTGGATAAGGCACCAGCTTATCTTTCCTCTCTTTCCTCCTTTCTCAGCTTGTTCAGTTCATGTGGAATGAGCTGGCTGTGCCTTGGAGAGTAAAAGCTTCACTGAGCAGGATCATAGAAAGGGTATGATCTAGTTCTGTTTTCAGGATAATATAGACCCTTCCACCACTCATTTCATACTTTCATTTCACACTTCAAATATGCTGGTTTTAACTTGGAGTCTAAAACTAAATTAATTTGTTTTCTTAATTGGTTAAGATTACTTTCTTAATGTGTTCTCTTAGAAGAACATATGGAGAGAGTTCTCTTTAACTCTTCAAATAAAGGGCCTGATGCTGAGATCATATGAAAATTTCCAGTTATCTCAACATAAATTCTACATTGATCCATTTTTCTTTCTCCCTGTAATTTCCACATTTGAAATTAATTGACCTTCCCATAAGTGAAAGCAGACACATAGCAATATTTCTCCACACATTAAAAGAAAGTGTTGACTATCTTTCTCTGTATTCTTCCCTTCCCAGCCATTTGGGAAATAAATGATGTTGTCATGTTTACAGGAGTACCTACATGAATCTGGATATTTTATTATTGGTGTCTCATATTGACAAATTTGTGAAATGTGCTGATTTATGTTTCTGTAAATCACCACACTAGAGTAATGAAGAATAAGTATTCAGGAGAAGGAATGGGCTTAGCAGATACTAAAAGGAACATTAGTCATTGTCCTTTTCCTGAAACTTTAGCCATCTTGTACATTTTAACTCCTTTCTCAAACTACAGCTTAGAATGATGGCATTAAGCTGTGTTTCTAGGAAAAGAATGGCAAATGGGTTACATCTCATATACTGAATGAATCATTTAATAAGTGGCTGATCAGAGTATGTATGAAAAAGTATAATGAAACCTGTATAGACCAGAAACTTCTGGCTTGATTACAGCTGACCATCATGGACACAGACAAGAGTGACAGGATATAAGCCATACAATTTCCCAGCTAGATATTCAAAAATATACCAAGACTGAAAGATTATGTCCACATAAAAACCTTCACACAAATATTTATAGCAGCTTTATTTATAATGGCCAAAACTTAGAAGCAGCCAAGATGTCTTTTAGTGGGTGAGTGAATAACTGTGGTACATGCAGATGATGGAATATTATTCAGCACTTAAAAGAAATGAACTATTAAACTGAAAAGACTTAGAGGAACCTTAAATGCATATTTTTGCATGCAAGAAGCCAACATGAAAAAGCTATATAATGTATGATTCCAGGTATACGTCATTCTGAAAAAAGCAAATATATGGAGATAGTAAAAAGATTGTTGTCGTTCAGTCGCTAAGTCGTGTCTGATTCTTTGCAACCCAATGGACTGCAGCACACAAGGCTCTTCTGTCCTCTACTATCTCCTGGAGTTTACTCAAATTCACATCCATTGAGTTGGTAATGCTGTTTAACCATTTCATCCTCTGCAGCCCATTTCTTCTTTTGCCTTCAGTCTTTCCTTGCATTAGGGTCTTTTCCAAAAGCCAAAGTATTAGAACTTCGGTTTCAATATCAGTCCTTCCAATGAATATTTAGGACTGATTTCCTCACTTTATATTATCTAAAACTGCTATAATAATTAAAGCCTTAAAAAAGAGAAAATATAGACCAAGGAACACATCAGCTTTTAAAAACTGTGATAGAAATCAGGTGCCATAGAGCCTGGAGACTGGGAGAACCCTACAGTCACATCAGTTTAGTCCAGTTGCTCAGTCATGTCAGATTCTTTGCCACCCTAGGATGGCAGCACGCCAGGCATCCTTGTCCATCACCAGCTCCTGGAGTTTTACTCAAGCTCATGTCCATTGAGTCGGTGATACCATCCAACCATCTCATCCTCTGTTGAACTCTTCTCTTCCTGCCTTCAATCTTTCCCAGAATCAGGGTCTTTTCTAATGAGTCAGTTCTTTGCAACAGGTGGCTAAGTATTGGGGTTTCAGCTTCAACATCAGTCCTTCCAATGAATATTCAGTACTTATTTCCTTTAGGATGGACTGGTTGGATCTCCTTGTAGTCCAAGGGACACTCAACAGTCTCCTCCAGCACCACAGTTCAAAAGCATCAATTCTTCGGCACTCAGCTTTCTTTAAGGTCCAACTCTCACATCCATACATGACTACTCTAAAAACCACAGCTTTGGCTAGACAGACCTTTGTTGACTAAGTACTGTCTCTGCTTTTTAATATGTTGTCTAGGTTGGTCACAGCAAATCTTCCAAGGAGCAAGTGTCTTTTAATTTCATGGCTGAAATCACCATCTGCAGTGATTTTGGAGCCCCCCCAAAATAATGTCTATCACTGTTTCCATTGTTTCTCCATCTATTTGCCACGAAATGATGGGAACAGATGCCATGATCTTTGTTTTCTGAATGTTGAGCTTTAAGCCAACTTTTACCTCTCCTCTTTCACTTTCATCAAGAGGCTTTTTAGTTCTTCTTCACTTTCTGCCATATGGGTGGTGTCATCTGCATAGCTGAGGTTATTTATATTTCTCTTGGCAAACTTGATTCCAGCTTGTACTTCATCCAGCCTAGCGTTTCTCATGATGTATTCTGTATATAAGCAGGATGATGATATATAGCCTTGACGTACTCCTTTTCTTATTTGGAACCAGTCTGTTGTTCCATGTTCAGTTCTAACTGTTGCTTCCTGACCTGCACACAGATTTCTCAAGAGGCAGGTCAGGTGGTCTGGCATTCCTTTCTCTTTAAGAATTTTCCATAGTTTGTGGTGATCCACACAGTCAAAGTCTTTGACATAGTGAATAATGCAGAAATGGTTTTCTGGAATTCTCTTGCTTTTTTGATGATCCAGTGGATGTTGGCAATTTGAACTCTGGTTCCTCTGACTTTTCTAAATCCAGCTTGAACATCTGGAAGTTCACGGTTCACATACTGTTGAAGCCTGGCTTGGAGAATTTTGAGCATTACTTTACTAGCGTGT
Organism: Redunca redunca; assembly: GCA_006410935.1. Classification (NCBI taxonomy): domain Eukaryota; kingdom Metazoa; phylum Chordata; class Mammalia; order Artiodactyla; family Bovidae; genus Redunca; species Redunca redunca. The sequence goes on along the minus strand of SJYQ01001802.1, from coordinate 139,297 downwards.
GAGATGAGTGCAATTGTGGAGTAGTTTGAATATTCTTTGGCATTGCCTTTCTTTGGGATTGGAATGAAAACTGACCTTTTCCAGTCCTGTGGCCACTGCTGAGTTTTCCAAATTTTCTGGCATATTGAGTGCAGCACTTTCACAGCATCATCTTTTAGGATTTGAAATAGCTCAGCTGGAATCACCTCCACTAGCTTTGTTCATAGTGATGCTATTAAGGCCCACTTGACTTCGAATTTCAGTATGTCTGGCTCTAGGTGAGTGATCACACCATTGTGATTATCTGGGACATGACGATTTTTTTATATAGTTTTGTGTATTCTTGTCACCTCTTCTTAATATCTTCTGCTTCTATGAGGTCCATACAATTTCTATCCTTTATCTGGCCCATATTTGCATGAAAATTTCCCTTGGTATCTCTAATTTTCTTGAAGAGATCTCTAGTCTTTCCCATTCTATTGTTTTCCTCTATTTCTTTGCACTGATCACTGAGGAAGGCTTTCGTATCTCTCCTTGCTATTCTTTGGACCTCTGCATTCAAATGGGTATATCTTTCCTTTTCTTCTTTGCCTTTCACTTCTTTTCTTTTCACAGCTATTTGTAAGGCCTCCTCAGACAACCATTTTGCCTTTTGCACGTCTTTTTCTGGGGATGGTTTTGATCCCTTCCTTCTGTACAATGTCACGAACCTCCATGCATAGTTCATCAGGCACTCTGTCTATCAGATCTAGTCCCTTGAATATATTTCTCACCTCCACTGTATAGTTGTAAGGGATTTGATTTAGGTCATACCTGAATGGCCTAGTGTTTTTCCCTACTTCCTCAATTTAAGTTTGAATTTGGCAATAAGGAGTTCATGATCTGAGCCACAGTCAGCTCCTAGTCTTGTTTTTGCTGACTGTATAGAGCTTTTACATCCTTGGCTGCAAAGAATATAATCAATCTGATTTTGGTATTGACCATCTGGTGATGTCTCTGTGTAGAGTCTTCTCTTGTGTTCTTGGAAGAGGGTGCTTCCTGTGATCAGTGCATTCTCTTGGCAAAACTCTGTTACCCTTTGGCCTGCTTCATTCTGTACTCCAGGGCCAAATTTGCCTGTTACTCCAGGTATTTCTTGACTTCCTACTTTTGCATTCTTATCCCCTATATTGAAAAGGACATCTTCTTTTGGGAATTAGTTCTAGAAAGTCTTGTTGATCTTCATAGAATTGTTCAATTTCAGCTTCTTCAGCATTATCAGTCAGGGCATAGACTTGGATTACTGTGATAATGAATGGTTTGCCTTGGAAATGAACAGGATCATTCTGTCACATATTGGCCTTATATCATGAAGACCATAGTTGGTACATTCTTTCAAAAATTCTGCAACTCTTGATCATGGAAGTAATGCTCAACATTTACTAATCACTTACCATGTGATGATTATTATTATTTCTTTCTGTCCTTACCAGAGCCACTGGATAGGTGCTATACATTTCTTGACTTATTTATTCTTCATGATAATGCTGCCTGGGAAATGTTATTATTCATACAAATCAACCTTGCAATCATTAGTGAGTTATCAGAATGATGAATATCAGATGCATAAACATGAAATTACTGTATAGTGCAAGTACCTGTCATCACTATATCTTGAAATTTAGCTTTTGGAAAACTGAACAGGAGAAAAAATGTACAGACTTTTTTATGATTTTTTCATTACTCATGTTAAGATCTTTAAATAACAATATTAAAAAATCATATTGTAGAAATATCTGTGTTCAATGGAATGCCCTGTTTATGTTTCTTTACATTCAGATATCATCAAATCCCACTTCACTACAGATAAATATTTTATTGAACTCTTTTGTGTTCCTAATTCATTATGAATCTCATTTCCCTTCTGCCAGTATGGGTAGTGCATTGTAAGAGATAACAATAGTACATGGAAATTAAAATTATAGTTGTCGTGGGGGCTTCTTTTGTCAGCCACTTGTTTCCTCCACCAAGGAAATATTATCTGCAGAATATGGGTTGAGTTGATTTATTTTTATTAAAATTTGCTTTGCAAAATTCCCCTCTTTATTATGACACTTGTGGTAAAATTATAAGTCCACTTTCAACCCATTCCTTAAAAACTAATATACAGATGGTCAACAGTTCACATGAGTAGGCTCAGGTCATGTAAACAAATCTTCAGATTCAGACATTATTATAACCAGAACATCTTGGAAATCAAGCCAAAATGTGAGTAACAGCCAACTGCTTCTGTACATCTTCACATAAGTCTTGTTTGGAAAAGCAGCAACATTGCTTTTATTCCCCGTGGGTCTGTTCAACTATAGCTGTACTGTTACTTCATGTAAAGCAGTGATGTTCAGGGATGGAGTGTCAGATGGCAGAGAATGAAGTAATTTTCAGTTAATTTTTTCTTTTATAATCGAGAAGGTTTATATAAAAGAAATGATGGTAAAAATGTTGTCCAGATGCATAGATATAAAGCATATAAAACCTTTAGCTATAACTGCAAAAATACCGCAGATGTGTGCATGTGTGCTCGTCATGTCCAGCTCTTTGCAACCCCATGGACTAGCCCGCCAGATCTCTCTGTCCGTGGGAATTTCCAGGCAAGAATCCTGGAGAGGGTTGCCATTTCCTCCTCCAGAGGATCTTCCTGACCCAGGATTTGAACCCTCATCTCCTGCATCTCCTGCATTGGCAGGTGGATTCTTTACCACTGAGCCACCTGAAAAGTCCTTGCAAAAATACTAGAATACAGATATAAACAGCTATGATAGAATTGGTATGAACAAGAACTTCAGACTCACAAAGGCCTACTCAAATCTTGTATCTACTTCTCAGTTATTTGAGATTAAGCATGTTGATGAATGTTGTAGAAACTGTTTTCTCACCTTTGAAATGGAGAATGAGGCAAGAGGTACAGATGGGCACCAGAGTAGGATCTCATCATCTACAGTATGACCAAATATTGATTTATTTACAGAATGGCTTATTGTTTCTTCTGGCAGCAAAGTGGAATGAGGTAGAATCTGAAAAAGAGAAAGGAGGCTTGCATTGAATATTAACATTTGATGTTAAATTTTAAGATTATATCTCCATTAATAAACTATTTTGGTTAAAAATTTACAAATCAGAGTTGATCAATCTTGGATTTTTACATTTTAAAACAGTACTTTTAATTAGATGTGAGTATGTATAATTTGTCATTATATTCTGATACTCTTAAAATTAGCCATCTTAACATATGCTTTTTTTCATTTTTGATGCAATGTGTGAAGTGATGAAAAGGAAGGTCAACTGATGCTTTTAGTCTTGAATCTACTACCTTTTTTGATAGGTGTGTGATCTAGGACAAGATCATTAACTTTTTTAAGCCTCAGTTTTTTCATCTAAAAACAAGTGTAAGAATGCTAATTGTATAACCCAATAGGCTCTTAGGACAATATGCACATTTTATGAGTTATATTTCCATCTTGGAACAAACCCTACCCCCAAATCATCCTCTTCCATTTATTTCATGTCATAGATTACCTTTTCCCCTGTTGTCTTATTTGCTTTATTAGAACATACAGTCCTTGAGGACAGGAAGTGTCTTATTTATTATATTCCTAACAGTACTTCTTACATAGTAGGTGCTCAAAGATATCTATAAGGAGAGATTGAGAAAGGAAGGCAATGAGAATATACTTGCTGATTCAGTCACCAATACATACTTTCACTCATCTTAGAAAGTACCATAAAATTGTCATATTATTATCATATTTAGCAAAAAGAAATTGAACTTCTGACTTCAGCTCTTTTCATTGAAAGCATTTTGTTTTCGCTATTGCTATTATGTTTGCTCTTTTCCTGGACAAGTAGCCTGTGAGTATTTTGCCTACCATTTTGCTTAGAAAATGTATGAGGATCTAAAGCAATGATCCACCAATAGGTTGTCTGGAGAGGTTGAGAAAAGATAGGACAAAAATAGATTAGTGTAGCTGACTTTATAGTGATATGGCTCCTTCATAGACATGACATCTCTCACTGTGTTTCCTCTTATGCTTTTCTTTGTAGGGCAATAATTTATTTCTTTACTTGCTTCTTTTCTTTAGAATTTGGTTATACCACTAATTATGTAAGATTTCGAAAATCAACTCCCTTGAGCAAAAAGACAAGTTTTCCTGAAGCCTGAAGCTTTCAGACCCAATTTTTGTAACTTCACAGCATGACCAGAGATAAATCTATAGACCCAATGAATCCCTATCCAAATGTCAGTGGCATGCTTTTCAAAAACAGGGGGAAAAATCAGAAATTTCCTATGGAACCAAAAAGAAACCAAATAGGCCCCAAATTTTTGAGAAATAAGAATATACCTGAAGGTATCACACTTCCTGGTTTCAAAATATATTACAAAGCCATTGTAACAAAAACGGTATTGGCCTAGAAATCAATGCACAGAGCAATGGAATAGAACAGAGTCAGGAAATAGATACAGACGTTTACAGTCAACAGATCTTCAAATAGGGTGCCAAGAACACACAATTGGGAAAAGATAGTTTCTTCAATAAATGATGTTGGGGAAACTGGATATCCACATGAAGAAGAATGAAACTTTACCCTTATCTCAACATCTCAACACCATATACAAAATTAACTCAAAATGAATTAATAAATGTATAATAATTAAATGTAGGACCCAAAATTGTAAAACTACTAGAAAATAATATAGGGAAAAACTTCTTGACACTGTTTTTGGATTTTTGGGTTTTTTTAGTCATGGCACCAAAATCATTAAAACTATTAATAGATTAGGTATTAAAAGTAAAAATAGATAAATGGGATTGCATCAAACTAAAAAGCTTCTGCACAGCAAAAGAATTAAGCAACAAAGTGAAAAGGCAACTTATAGAATGGGAGAAAATATTTGCAAGCCATATATCTGACAAGAAGTTCATGTACACAAACACATAGGGAACTCAAATAACTCAATAGCCCAAAACCAAATAGCCCACTTAAAAAATGGGCAAAGGACCTGAATAAGCATTTTTCAAATGAAGACATTCAGATGGTTAACAGATATATGAAGAGGTATTCAATATCACTAATCATCAGGGGAGTGCTAATCAAAACCAGTAAGATATCATCTCATACTTGTGAGAAGTGCTATTATCAAAGATAGACAGTTACAAGTATTGGTGAGGGTGTGCAAAAAGGGAACTCTTATTCTTTGTTGGTAAGGATATAAACTGGTACTATGTAGAGATCCATCAAAAAAGTAAAGAGAGACGTACCATACGATTTAAAAATCCCATTTTTGGGTCTATATCCAAAGTAAATGAAGTCTTGAAAGCATATCTGTTTTTCCACATTTATTGCTATTTATTCAAATTAACCAAGATATGGAAATAACCTAAATGTCCATCAACAGTTAAATCAATAACAAAAAAGTGATTATATGTGTATATATACATTATTCAGTCTTATAAAAGAAGGGAATCCTGCCATTTGTAGCCACATAGATGAATACAGAGTGAAGCGAGTGAAAGTTGCTTAGTCGTGTCCAACTCTTTACGCCCCCCGTGGACTCTACAGTCCATGGAATTCTCCAGGCCAGACTACTGGAATGCGTAGCCTTTTTCTTCTCCAGGGAAATATAGAGGGCACTTTAAAAAGTAAAATAAGTAAGATACAGAAAGACAAAAAACTGTGAGTTTCCACTTTTGTTAGGAATCTAAAATCAAACTCAAAAGCAGAGAGTAAAATGGTAGTTGCCATGGGATACAAGACAGAAATGAAGAGATACTTTCTCAAAGGGTACAAAGTGGAGTACAGAGGGTACAAGGTTTTGGAGATCCAATGCACAGAGTGATGACAAAAGTTAGCAATACTGTATTGTATTCTTGAAATTTGCCAAGATGATAGATATTAAATAAAGTCTTCTCACAACACAACACACACACACACAAACCCAGTTCTATCTACTATATCCTTAGATGTGGTTCTGATCTGCCCTTCTCTGTTCTTTGGAGGTGGAGAAAAGATTGTATACATTCAGAACCATGACCAAAATTATATTGTTTTTCATAAGCCATCGTATCAGTATCACTTCTCTCAGAAGCCCATTGTTATTTTCAGCAAGGTCTCACAGCTACAATGGAGGGAGCTCTGGAAGACACTATCAGTGGGAAGTTCATTTTTATCCTCAGATTAGTGACATGTCCCCCAAAGTTGGATATTTTCTCCTGAGGTTCTCTAACCGCCCAGCTTCTTCCTTCCCTAGAATTAATTTTTAACTAGATAATACTGAATATTACAGCTAAATTCTCCTTGTGGTCATGGATATTATATTGACTAAAAACTAACTTCAGACAGAGAAAATATAAACAGAATAGGATAGTAGCCTTAAAGTACTGAGCAAATAGGGTCATGGGTGGGAACTAAACTAATTGGCTCTTTGAACAGAACCCTCCTCAAGGGGCTCCAGTGACCTTTCATTTTAATGAGTATTTGCCAAAAATTAGAGACCTCTGTAAGTGACAGTCACCTAGGTATAGTGCAGAATTGTTAAAGGTCTAAACTAGAAACATTTCAATGAATCTGACAGAATGGAGTATTAAGAAGAGGCACTGTTATTAAGAGCCCATTAGCATTATTTTAACGTCCTTCATTCCCACAAAGCTCAGGAAAAGTAATTTTATTTACATCCTATGAATAGTATAAACTGAAGTTCCTGGTAGCTATAATTAGTTATTCAATCAGTTTGTGAATTAGAACTCATAATTTCTGGACTCCACACTGGAACTTTTATCCATTAGCCCAGTCATTAATAACTGCTTCTATTGTATTATTTACCTTTAACACTTATGACACTTAAATTCTCTATTATTCTTTTATTCTTACAATAAATATTTACCTAATTACCTGTATCGGAGGAGATTAGTTGAGAACATTTGAAGACCCTTCTATTTAATTAAGATCTGGACACATAATATAATTAACATTATAAGTATTAAATTTGTCTTCAGAATACTTGCTTTAAAATTATCACCAGAGGTGCTATGAAAAGTCTTCCTAATGGGAGTAATGGTTAAGAGAGTTGATATAAATGATGAGGGAATATAAAGGTGTTGTTTATAATAGCCAAATTACAAACAAAAGCCAATGATAAAAACGAAATTACAAAACAGAAAGAGACACACAATTTTATATTTACCAGAGGGGAAGATGGAGGGAAGGATAGATAGGGAGTTTGGGATTGACATGTACATACTGCTGTATTTAAAATGTTGATGTATGGCAAAACCAATACAATATTGTAAAGTAATTAGCTTCCAATTAAAATAAACAAATTTATATTAAAAAATAAAATAAAATGAATAACCATCAGGGACCTACTGTATAGCACAAGAAATGCAGCTCAATATTTTATAACAACCTAAATGGGAGAATGATTTAAAGAAGGATAGATACATGCGTATGTATTATTGAATAACTTTGCTGTACACTTGAAATTATCACAGTACTGTTAATCAACTATATTCCAATAAAAAGTTTAAAAAATTTAATAAGAACTTTCAGGCCTGATTATTATTATTCCCCTAGCAACTGGTCAACTGGCATGTATAGAGTACCATTGCAGACTGGTGAAAGACTTTGCCTTTTCCTTGCTTTGCTCCATCTGTGTAGCTTATATGGGCACATGGGAGACACTCAAGGCTTCCCAGGTGGTGCTAGTGGTAAAGAACCCACCTGCCAATGCAGGAAACACAAGAGACATGGTTTAATCTCTGGGTTGGGAGGATCTCCTGGAGGAGGAAATGGCAACCCACTCCAGTATTGCCTGGAGGATCCCATGGGCAGAGGAGCCTGACAGGCTATGGTCCTTAGGGTTGCAAAGAGTTGGACATGACTGAAGTGACAGCATACACGCAAGAGACGCTCGGCAAACACTTGTCAACCTGAGGCACAGCATAGCTTAGTGAAAAGATTTAAAATCAAATAGATTTTTGACGTGATCACTGACCATGTGTCAAATATAAAATTAAATATGGCCCAGGACTGATTTTCCTCTGTTGATGGGGACACACAATCTGCCTCATTGTACGTCTCTGAGCATCTCTTCTCACTTTAAAAATCCCCCTGAGCAAATGCATCCACAAGGTTGCTTCTGCTCCCATCTATACGCGGAGAACGTCCATGCCTGAATTTCCAACATCTGAGTCTCTGCTTGTTTGCCTGACATAGCCTACGTGATATCCACCAGATACCTTAAAAAAAAAAAAAAAGTGAAAAAAAAGAGAGGAAAAAAGAAGATGTTCTTTCTTTTTGTTCCCTCCTTCTCCACAGTCTCCTATTGCTCTGATACTCTTCATAGCAGTGGAGAGTAACCTGTCCATCTCAAAAATTCAGTTTCAGAAAAAAGTCTCAAATAATTGAAAACAAACAAACAAACACACAAATCTGCTCCAGCAAACAAAGGATGGTTAACTCTATCATGTTGCCTCTGGGGTATTTTTTTACACCAGACATATATATATAATTCTATGTATATGTCCTAGAGAATTCTATATATATTCAGAGGAATTAATACTTACACATTTTAATTCTCAAAGGTTTTGGAGGGACAGTGGATGTAATTTTAACCAGAAAAGCTGTCTGGCTTCAATTACTTTTCACATATCACTTAACCAGTGTCTTTTCTAATAACTTGGGCTTGCCCGGGTTTCTCCTACACTCAAACTTTGCAGATGTCAGTATGATTTTTATTTTATTGTATTTTGTTTTGGCTACACTGTGTGGCTTGTGGGATCTTAGTTCCCCCTCACAGTGATTGAACTTGCACCTTTGGCAGTGAAAACACAGAGTCCTACCCACTGGACAGCCAGGGAATTCTCCAGTGAAAATTTCAAAATCGATGCATACATGAATGGATTATTGAACGAGTGCCCGTACTGTGGATCCAGTAAAAATGTACAGAAGCACACGCTGAGCTGGAATAGCAGTCTCCCACACCATGAAACTCCTGAATTCCACCTAGTTTGGCTCTAAACTCAGGAGACTGAAAATAAATTTCACTTAAACTGTAGACAACCATATTGACACCTATTGCTTATGAATTTCAGATCATTAGCAGTGAAGTCTTACTCCACAGTTTCTTAGAAATGATATAACAAAAACTCCCAAAGTGAGGATATAGAGTTTTGAGAGATAACATAAATGTGACCTTAATTCTTTAAATTAATTAATTTATTTTAATTGAAGGCTAATTACTTTACAATATTGTGGTGGTTTTTTTCATACATTGACATGAATCAGCCACAGCTGCACATGGTCCCCCATCCTGAATCCCTCTCCCCATCTCATCCCTCTGGGTTGTCCCACTACACCAGATTTGAGTACCCTGTTTCCTGCATCAAACTTAGACTGGTCATCTATTTCACATATGGTAATATACGTGTTTCAATGCTATTCTCTCAAATCATCCTACCCTTGCCCTCTCCCACAGAGTCCAAAAGTCTGTTCTTTATATCTGTGTCTTTTGTTGTCTTGCATATAGCTATTTTTACCATCTTTGTATATTCCATATATATATGTTAATATACTGTTTTGGTGTTTTTCTTTCTGACTTACTTCACTTTGCAAATAGGCTCCAGTTTCATCCACCTTATTAGAACTGATTCAAACATTCTTTTTAATAACTGAGTAATATTCCATTGTGTATATGTACCACAGCTTTCTTATTCATTCGTCTGCTGATGGACATCTAGGTTGCTTCCATGTCCGAGCTATTGTAAACAGTGCTGCGATGAACATCACAGAAGTCAGCCTTTCTTCTGTGTTTGGAGATGCTGCATAAATTTTTAGGACTTGAATTATTAACTTTGTATTCTGACAGATGATATAAAAGACCCAAGTTCTCATAAAAGAACTGAGAACTCTTGGTTAGATTCTAAACCAAACTACCCTCCTAATTTCAATAATTAGACCTTAGGGCTTTTGCTCATTTTTGAGTTAATAATATATATGCTTATATACAGTATACTATATATTTATATAAAACATTATATAGATACTATGTATATATAACATAGACTATCGAGTTCATGGAATTCTCCAGGCCAGAATACTGGAGTGGGTAGCCATTCCCTTCTCCAGGGGATCTTCCCAACCCAGGGGTTGAACTCGTCTCCCACATTGCAGGTAGATTCTTTACCAGCTGAACTACCAGGGAATCCCTTATATAACATACATGTAACATATTAACATATGTTATATAACATGTGTTATATGTTTAAAAGTATGCTTTTATATATATATACTTTAAAAATTTAATTTTTTTTTAAATTGAAGGATAATTGCTTTAAAGAATTTTGTTCTTTTCTGTCAAACCTCAACATGAATCAGCCATAGGTATACATATATCCTTTCCTTCTTGAACTTCCGTCCTTTTTAAATAAAAAGTAAGATGGCAAAAATGGCACTGTGCCTCTGGAATTTTTGCTCTAGGTGTCCCATGAATCACTGAGCCAGAGGTTTTTGAAGAGTTTCTTCTGCTGTTACATTTGGGTGCTGTTACATTGGTGTGTGTGTTTGTGCGCTTAGTAGTCTACACCTTAGCTGATTTGGGCATGTCATGATTGGAAGCAGTTGTGGCAGATTCAGCTTTACTGAAGAACAACTAAGATGGCTTAGGTTGATGGGTAAGTGGTTGCCAATCTTTAATTATCTCACAAGAAAGGGAGGCTCAACTCTAACAAAGTTGGCACTTGTTTTAAGGGAGACCTACCCTTATTTAATCTTGCTTTTTTTTCAGTTTAGTAATTATGTACAACTCTTACTGGTGCTAAATTTGTAATAATAAGTCATAAATAGGTGATAATATGACCCTGCCCTATACTTTGGAAATATCAGAAGTTGGATGAAAATATTTCTCAAATTTCTTAAGAAACTCACTCAAAAGGAGTTGATTAATAAGGATATGGACAGATTCTTTCTAGCAAAAGGGCAAGTGTAGATAACAATGCAAAATTTTTAAAGGATATTGTTTTGTGCAATTAGAGGAAAATCCTTACAAGAAATGAAACCACATTCTTGGGAAAGGGTATAAATTGAAGATAAATGTCTGCTTGAAGCGTACATTTGGAATTGATTCAATACAGAGAACCAAGCATAAAATACAGCCGTCTTCATCTACTCCAAATCCTTTGAAATGTTAGAAAGGATATTCAGAAAATCTATAAGTATTCTTGAATATAGAGGGATATCTTTCAATGGATGAGTAGCTGCGAAGAATCCTAAGCAGATGAAAAGCAAAATGGGATAAACTTCCAAAGGGAACTGCAGCTCTGGAATGCACAGCAGAGGACTGCTGAGGAAGGAGAGGGTGGGTATCTTTTCTAGGTGTCCTCCAAGCCTAGTGTTTTACCCATTTGATGAACATGAAATATGAGGCTCAGTGTAAGTAGTTTGTCCAAGTCAGTTCAGTTTCAAACCCAGAAGTGTTTCACCCTCAAGCCTTTGACTTAGTTCTTCTAATTGCCTCTCTCTGTCTCACATTTGATCTCCTATTTTTCATTGATTCCTTACAAAAACTCTATGAGTCTTCTCTTATTTTACAGTGAGAAAACTGTATGTGGACATTGAACTGGTTATCCCAGTAGGACCGTGTTTTCTAGAAGCCTGTTTTTAAAATCTACTCTTTCTGCATCTTTCTCCCTGTAGTAATATTAGTAAAGGGCCCACTAAAGATTTCAGGCCTTCTAAATCTACACTCTCTACTCATTTAATTGGAGAAGTTAATCTTTATTCTGGATTTAACACATTATTATAGATGTGTGTTTCACATTGTCATATTGTAACCTCATTTCATTGTTGGAAAAAAGATGATTGTTGTGAGCATTTATCTGTATCCCCATTTTATATCCTAGCCTTTGACCCTGGCCATTGGATTCAGAAGTTATAAAGCTTGATTTGATATAGCTTGACATAACAAAAGTCAATTTGAAGTATAATTGGTATGATTTTGCTACCATCACAGAAGGTTTTGGAAATGAGTTTTATGTATTTAATTTTGGAGAGTAAAATGATGACTGAGTGACCAGGAGAATCAGTATCTAAAGATCAGAGATGCAAAATTCTTACAGGAGATTCCTTGTTTGAGGAACCCTAGATACAGAGAGCAGAGTCAAAAAGCTGAGGCATCAGTGAGTGGCTATCAATTTTTAAAAAGATCTGATGTACAATGGAGTTAAACTGGGAGGCTCTTTAAGTGGTAACTTCAACTTTTTAAGTGTTGGTTCATAACCCATGGTCAAAGGGAGGATCAAGTGGAGATGTCAAAATCATCGAGCTAAAATGAAATAAAGTATTACATACAGAATATAAATTTCAAAGATGTAGTATTTTAAAAATAATTGATAAAAAGCAAGGTAGAAAATGCTTTTGATTCATAACAACTTCAGCATATCAATTGAGGCCATCTTAGTCAATGGCAAAGCAATGAGATAAGTATTTTCAGCTTTTTTCTGATACCTCCATACTGTTTTCAGTGGCAACATCACTAACTCAAAGGACATGAATTTGAGCAAACTCTGGGAGATAAAGAAGGCTAGAGGAGCATGGCATGCTACTGTCCATGGGATCACAGAGTTGGACATGACTTCATGTCCAACAATAACAACAAGCACCATTTTACATTTGCATTAACAGAGTACAGGCGTTCCAGCTTCTCAGCATTTTCACTAACGCTTGTCTCCCTCTGTCTCTCCCTTTCTCTCTCTCTTTTCCTCCATTTTCCCCACCCACTCTCCCTTTATATATTTTTAAATTATATCAGTTCTAACAGGTGTGAGGTACCATATGACCCAGAAATCACACTTCTGGGTATACATCCAAAGTAACTGCAATCAGCATCTCGAAGAGGTTAGATTTTATCTTTATTGCAATATTATTCTCAGTAGCCAAAATATGGAAAGAATGCAAGTGTCAGACTAATACATAAAGAAATTGTAGAATATATGCAATGGAATATTGATTAGCCTTAATCCTGCCTTTTGTGACAGCATGGAGAAATCTGGTGGATACTAAGTGAAATAAGCCAGTTATAGAATGTAAAAAATGACATGATTCTACTTATATGAGAAATCTAAAGTAGCCAAATTCATAGAAGCAGAGAATATAGTAGTAGTTACCAGGGTCTGGAGTGAGTGAGAGAAAATGGGAATTGTTGTTCAGTGAATTTAAAGTTTCAGTTTTATTAGATGAATAAGTTCTAGAGAGCTGCTTACAACATAGTTCCTATAGTTACCAACAGTGGTGGTGTGCACTTCAAAATTTGTTAAAAGAATAGATAATGTGTTAAGTGTTCTTACCAAAAAAGTAAGCAAATACATACCAAAGGACACAAGGAAACTTTAGGAGGTGCTGGATGTAGCTACCACTTTGGCTTTAATGATGCTATCACAGTGTTTACTTGTGTCCAAAGTCATCAAATTGTACATAGTAGATCTGTGTAGCTTTTGTATATCAATTATACATCAATAAAGCTGTTTAAATGGGTTAAGCATAAAGTAGCACTTTTCTTATAGACTAGAAAATGGAAAAGTCTAGGATTAGATTGGCTTCTAAAATGGAGATTAAATGATGCTATCAGTGTGCTTTTAATCTTGGGTCTATCTTTGCATTGGTATCATTCTTGGAAGGCTGAACATGTAATGAGTCTGCAGTGGCAGGTTTGACCTATATATGGGTTAAATCCAGGAGAGAGTAAAATCATGTCTTTCTTCTGGTCCATTCAACCAAGTTCTGAAATCAACTCCAGTTGCCTTCATTTGAGTTCCATTACAAGCCATGAACAATTTTTCTGTACAGGTCTAAAGGGATGTACTATGCTGATTGGCTTAGTCCTACTTCTAATGCTCATTTCTGGAGCTAGAGAAAGGATCACCCAAAAGATGTGATTTGAGAATCTAGTGGTGAAACATAAAAAGAGTAATACAAATTTCCACTATGTTCCACTATGGTTAGCTAGAACAAGGCTCAGCTTTGGGATAAAGTATGAGCTTTTAGATAATTAGGTGATATGCAGTATACAGGAGAATGCTGATAGTATCTTTACACTAGAAGTGGGATGGGATCTTGGTCTTGCTTCAAAGTCTAGAAAGAACACAGACCCCAGCACAAGCTTTTCTACCAACATGATGAAAAGCTTCTTGTTTCCTCTGAAATAATTGTAAGGACTCTCAACACAATCCTTATTACTTCCGGCAGTTCACACAGGAGTCTCATGCATTGTCTCAGCCCCTAATGCAGTCCTAGAACCTGGAGTGATATGAAAGATGAGATCAATTAAATTGAGGATTGGAAAGGGAATATTCCTTTTTTCTTTCTTATAAGATAAAAATGCAGATGAAGTGTTTAGTTTGCTGTGGGTTTCCTAAGTCATCTGGGCTGTAGTTTAAGAATTATTAAATGCAATCCAAAACCCTGAGAAAGAATGTGATTATGTTTTAGAATACCATTAAATGAGTGAGGCTGCTTGTTCCCATTTAGCTATAATAGTATTTAAAAATAAGCTGTGTAGTTGATCCTATGCACATACAGATAACTGAAGAGAACCCACTCAGGTTTTTGTTGTTGGGTTGTAGCCCAGTGAGACTCAGCTGGAAAGACAAGGTGAAATAGGGAAGTCTCTGGACTTCAGTGTGTTTCTTTGTATTTTTTCCCTTTATATTCAAGCTTTTGGCAGAATTTCTAAGGATCTTGGTTGCTGCCTCAAATGACATTCTTTCTTTGCTCAGTTGTCATCTCCTTATAGAAACCAATTTAAACATTTCCAGCTGAGTTTGCGGTAAGATGACAAGGACTCTGAGAGTGCTGGAGCTAAATTCATGATGTTCTAGAATTACATAGATGCATTTTAATATGGATCCAGTCATTTCTTTGGACCTAGTTCACCACAATGAAGCTTTGAAATCCTGTGTATTAGATGTTGCCATGCTGCTTGTTTGAAGACTGTGAGTGTGTGTGTGCACGTGTGCTCAGTTGTGTCTGGCTCTTTGTGACCCCATCAACTGTAGCCTGCCAGGTTCCTCTGTCCTTGGGATTCTCCAGGCAAGAACACTGGAGTGGTTGCCATTCCCTTCTCCAGGGGACCTTCCTGATCTAGTTATCAAACCTGCATCTCTTGTGTCTCCTGCATTACAGGTGGATTCTTTACCACTGAGCCACTGCGGAAGCCCTTTGAAGACTTTATGAAAATTTTATTCTCAATTTGCCTATCTAACTTTTCATTAGCCATATACATTGCATTCATTACCACTTCCTCAGATTCACCTATTTGCCTTACCTCAGATAGAAACCTTTTCCTCACCCACACATTCATCTATATTTTAAGTCCTATCAAGTTACTCTTCTCAGATAATTTAGTTCGACTCATTTCTCACCGATCCTTGAAATGCTTTTGAGTACTTGTCATTAGAATTACTCAGGTTAATCCTTAAACATACTCAACTTGTTTCATACTTACAAGTATTTAATACGCTTAAGGCCTTAGTCAACAACTCATAACAAGAGGCTAGGAATAGTCTAAATTCTTCATGGTACCTAGTTGCTGGAGTTAATCTAATTCTTCCCTTATCACTATGGACATTTCTCCAGTTCTCACTTATATCTCACCATTGATTTCTTAATGCAGCTGAGAAATACATATACAATTTCAGTGTGTAACATTTGGGAAAAAGTTTCCTGGGCCCCAAATCAAGATATGTGATTCAGTTGATTTTGGGGGAATTCATAAATGAATCTTTGTGATTCTAAGGAAGGTGAGTCGAATACTGAACTCTGAAAAATGTTTTCATAGATCCTTAAACATCTGTTTACAGAACTTTAAGGTAACAGAAGACCAGAGACCTTGGATTAGAGCAGGCTCTTGATACAAGTGAGTGGGAAAACTATTGTTTGGTCATGACATTCACTTTGAGAAATTTCAGAAACTGGGAATTAAGGAGTCACACGGGACAGAGTGGGTATAAGTTTTATACAATGAGAGGATCCCTGCACTAGATGGTGGGAGGCCTAGGTTCTAGTGCTCAAGTAATAAGAATGTCAGATGCAAATGTTTGTCAAATAATTCCTATATACTCTAATTTAATCTTTACTAAAATGTCTTCAGACTGGTATTATCTCATCTTTATTTTATGGATGTAAACATCAAATGAAATGACCTGTCCATGTTAATAGCTAGTAAGTGGCAAAATGGGGATTTTTAAACTAGGAAATTTTACTCCAGTAATGCTAAACTGGGTATTATTTTTGCTTTGGCCCTATCCCTTCTTTCTTTCTGGAGTTATTTCTCCACTGATCTCTTGTAGCATATTGGGCACTTACCGACCTGGGGAGTTCCTCTTTCGGTATGCTATCATTTTGCCTTTTCATACTATTCATGGGGTTCTCAAGGCAAGAATACTGAAGTGGTTTGCCATTCCCTTCTCCAGTGGACCTCATTCTGTCAGACCTCTCCACCATGACCCATCCCTCTTGGGTGGCCCACATGGCATGACTTAGTTTCATTGAGTTAGACAAGGCTGTGGTCTGTGTGATCAGATTGGCTAGTTTTCTGTGATTATGGTTTCAGTGTTTCTGCCCTTTGATGCCCTCTAGCAACACCTACCATCTTACTTGGGTTTCTCTTACCTTGGACGTCGGGTATCTCTTCACAGCTGCTCCAGAAGAGCACAGTCTCAGCTCCTTACCTTGGACGAGTTGCCCCTCCTAACCTTGAATGTGGAGTAGCTCCTCTCGGCCCTCCTGCGCCTGCACAGCCGCTGCTTCTCGGACGTGAGGTTCCTCCTCTCGGCCGCTGCCCCAACCTCGGATGTGGGTTAGGCCAGATGATGCTTTGAAAGTGCTGCACTCAATATGCCAGCAAATTTGGAAAACTCAGCAGTGGCCACAGGACTGGAAAGGTCAGTTTTCATTCCAATCCCAAAGAAAGGCAATGCCAAAGAACGCTCAAACTACCGCACAATTGCACTCATCTCACACACTAGTAAAGTAATGCTCAAAATTCTCCAAGCCAGGCTTCAGCAATAAGTGAATCGTGAACTTCCTGATGTTCAAGATGGTTTTAGAAAAGGCAGAGGAACCAGCGATCAAATTGCCAACATCTGCTGGATCATGGAAAAAGCAAGAGAGTTCCAGAAAAACATCTATTTCTGCTTTATTGACTATGCCAAAGCCTTTGACTGTGTGGATCACAATAAACTGTGGACGATTCTGAAAGAGTTGGGAATACCAGACCACCTAACCTGCCTCTTGAGAAATCTGTATGCAGGTCAGGAAGCAACAGTTAGAACTGGACATGGAACAACAGACTGGTTCCAAATAGGAAAAGGAGTAGGTCAAGGCTGTATATTGTCACCCTGCTTATTTAACTTATATGCAGAGTACATCATGAGAAACGCTGGGCTGGAAGAAGCATAAGCTGGAATCAAGATTGCTGGGAGAAATCTCAATAACCTCAGAATATGCATATGACACCACCCTTTTGGCAGAAAGTGAAGAGGAACTAAAGAGCCTCTTGATGAAAGTGAAAGAGGAGAGTGAAAAAGTTGGCTGAAAACTCAACATTCAGAAAACGAATATCATGGCATCTGGTCCCATCACTTCATGGGAAATAGATGGAGAAACAGTGGAAACAGTGTCAGATTTAATTTTTTGGGCTCCAAAATCACTGCAGATGGTGATTGAAACCATGAAATTAAAAGACAACTTACTCCTTGGAATAAAAGTTATGAGCAACCTAGACAGCATATTCAAAAGCAGAGACATTACTTTGCCAACTAAGGTCCATCTAGTCAAGGCTATGGTTTTTCCAGTAGTCATGTAAGTCGGACACGACTGAAGTGACTTAGCAGGAGCAGCAGCATGTATGGATGTGAGAGTTGGACTGTGAAGAAGGCTGAGTGCCAAAGAATTGATGTTTTTGAACTGTGGTGTTGGAGAAGACTCTTGAGAGTCCCCTGGACTGCAAGGAGATCCAACCAGTCCATTCTGAAGGAGATCAGCCCTGGGATTTCTTTGGAAGGAATGATGCTAAAGCTGAAGCTCCAGTACTTTGGCCACCTCATGCGAAGAGCTGACTCACTGGAAAAGACTCTGATGTTGGGAGGGATTGGGGGCAGGAGAAGAAGGGGATGGCAGAGAATGAGCTGGCTGGATGGCATCACTGACTCGATGGACGTGAATCTGAGTGAACTCCAGGAGTTGGTGATGGACAGGGAGGCCTGGTGTGCTGTGATTCACGGGGTCACAAAGAGTTGGACACAACTGAGAGACTGAACTGAACTGATGAAAGTGCTTAGAAAAGCCTATAATGCTGTTCCATGGAGAGCATAGCAAACTTAAGTGTCTGCGGAGACCAGGCAGGAAATATGAGCCCAAACTAAAGGGAGAACTGGCACATTGCTGCTGTGTTGGGATGAAGACCCAGAATTGTGAGATTTCAAATTTTTAAGGAAAATCCAAGATTCCTTAGTTCAACTGGTAACTTTTAACTATTAAATATAGGCCTATAATAACAACAATGAAAAAGAACTGAGGTTATGAAGGTCAACAAAACATACCTAGAAACTACTGGTTTGAGATATCTGTACCATATAAATAGGAAATCTTGTTTTTTTCACAAATAGTTATTGTACTAGAAAACAAATGCACACACACACACATAAATTATATAAACTTTGGTAAGGCATAAAACCTCCTAAGGCCTCAATTGCCTCAGCTATATTCTCCCAACAGCCTGTACACTTCTCCTGTCCCAACTCTAAAATCTCAGATATTTACAATAAAATTCATGATGCTTAATTTGCATTATTCATAGGTTGGTTGAGAAGATGTAAAATACTTAGATTAAGAAAACAATGTTTCTAAGATTCTTTTGTAGCAGAAGACAGATAACTTCAAATGGGCTCTTACGTGCATCTTTGATCTCTTGTCAATTGAAGATAATTTGATTAAGTAAATGTAAAATTCCAAGGTATCCAAGTAGTCAGAACCTAGAAAGTATTTAGACACCTGGAACTCTAGCTGTAGAATATATTTGGCAAAGATTAGGTCAAAATGAATTTGGAAAATGAAGATTGGCAATTTGGTGAGCAATATATGATTTCAAATAGATTAATGGCTATCAGACACAAAGAGGTGTTTATTTTTATTTTTCTGCATGACTCTAGGTTTGCATTTGCATCAGCAAATGAGGATTGCTGGAGAGAAACTTCGCTTGGGTGGAATAAATAGCATTTTAAAGCTGTTATATATAGACATATGATTCAAGAGGGATTTTGAGTTCATTATTTAAAATGTTTAAGCCAAAGTTACAGAAACACTTGGCAACAATATTGCAAAAGGGAATTGAGTGATGGAATTTATGGAGAGATTAATAACACGGTGATTTGCAAGTATGACTGCTATCAATCTCACTTAGAAGGAGTATTCAGTTTTGTTCAGTTCAGTTGCTTGGTCATGTCCAACTCTTTGAGGCCCAATGGACTGCAGCATACAGGCTTCCCTGTCCATCACCAACTCCTGGAGTTTGCTCAAACTCATGTCCATTGAGTCAGTGATGCTATCCAACCATCTCATCCTCTGTTGTTCCCTTCTCCTCCTGCTTTCAATCTTTCCCAGCATTAGGATCTTTTTCAATGAGTCAGTTCTTCACATCAGGTGGACAAAATATTGGAGTTTCAGCTTCAGCATCAGTCTTTCCAGTGAATTTTCAAGACAGATTTCCTTTAGGACTGACTGGTTTGATCTCCTTGCTATCTAAGGGACTTTCAAGAGTCTTCTCCAATATCACAGTTCAAAAGCATCAATTCTTTGACACTTAGCTTTCTTTATAGTCCAACTCTCACATCCATACCTGACATGTATGGATGTGAGAAGGAGTATTAGGCATATATTAAACAGAGTGGGTTTTCTTCGTGGCTCAGATGGTAAAGAATCTGCCTGCAATGCAGAAGACGCAGGTTCAGTCCTTGAATCGGGAAGATCCTCTGGAGAAGGAAATGGCAACCCACTCCAGTATTCTTGCCTGGAGAATTCCATGGACAGAGAAGTTTGGTTGACTTCTGTCCATGGGGTCCCAAAGAATTGGACACGACTGAGCAAATAACACTTTCACTTTTTTTTTAATAAAGTAGATGTATCATTTTATATCCTCATTCAAAATGTATGAGTGATTCAGTTTTTCCACAATGAAGCCAACATTTGATATTTTTCCCATATTTTTCATCTTGGTTGTTCTACTAGGTAAGTATGCTTAATGGTATTTTTTTTTTTACTATATATTTATTTATTTTTAATGTGCAAGAATTCTTTATTTTATTTATTTTTTTAATTTACAAAATTGTATTGGTTTTGCCAGACATCAACATGAAACCACCACGGGTGTACACGTGTTCCCAATCCTGAACCCACCTCCCACCTCCCTCCCCATACCATCCCTCTGGGTCATCCCAGTGCACCAGCCCCAAGTGTCCTGTATCCTGCATTGAACCTAGACTGGTGATTCATTTCTTATATGATATTATACATGTTTCAATGCCATTCTCCCAAATCATCCCATGGTCTTCCTCTCCCACAGAGTCCAAAAGACTGTTTTATACATCTGTGTCTCTTTTGCTGTCTTGTGTACAGGGTTGTCATTACCATCTTTCTAAATTCCATATATATGCATTAGTGTTCTTACCTGGAGAATCCCAGGGATGGGGGAGCCTGGTGGGCTGCCGTCTATGGGGTCGCATGGAGTTGGACATGACTGATGCGACTTAGCAGCAGCAGCAGCAGCATATTGTATTGATATTTTTCTTTCTGGCTTACTTCACTCTGTAGAATCGGCTCCAGTTTCATCCACCTCATTAGAACTGATTCAAATGTATTCTTTTTAATGGCTGAGTAATACTCCATTGTGTATATGTACCACAGCTTTCTTATCCATTCATCTGCTGATGGACATCTAGGTTTCTTCCATGTCCTAGCTATTGTAAACAGTGCCGCGATGAACATTGGGATGCATGTGTCTCCTTCAATTCTGGTTTCCTTGGTGTGTATGCCCAGCATTGGGATTGCTGGGTCATAAGGCAGTTCTATTTCCAGTTTTTTAAGGAATCTCCACACTGTTCTCCATAGTGGCTGTACTAGTTTGCATTCCCACCAACAGTGTAAGAGGGTTCCCTTTTCTCCACACCCTCTCCAGCATTTATTGCTTATAGACTTTTGGATCGCAGCCATTCTGACTGGCATGAAATGGTACCTCATTGTGGTTTTGATTTGCATTTCTCTGATAATGAGTGATGTTGAGCATCTTTTCATGTGTTTGTTAGCCATCTGTATGTCTTCTTTGGAAAAATGTCTATTTAGTTCTTTGGCCCAACTTTTGAATGTGTCGTTTATTTTTCTGGAATTGAGCTGCAGGTGTTGCTTGTATATTTTTGAGATTTAGTGGTTTGTCAGTTGCTTCATTTGCTATTATTTTCTCCCATTCTGAAGGCTGTCTTTTCACCTTGCTTATAGGTTCCTTTGTTATGCAGTAGCTTTTAATTTTAATTAGGTCCCATTTGTTCATTTTTGCTTTTAATTCCAGTATTCTGGGAGGCGGGTCATAGAGAATCCTGCTGTGATTTATGTCAGAGAGTGTTTTGCCTATGTCCTCCTCTAGGAGTTTTATAGTTTCTCATCTTATGCTTAGACCTTTAATCCATTTTGAGTTTATTTTTGTGAATGGTGTTAGAAAGTGTTCGTTTCATTCTTTTACAAGTGGTTGACCAGTTTTCCCAGCACCACTTGTTAAAGAGATTGTCTTTAATCCATTGTAGATCCTTGCCTCCTTTGTTGAAGATAAGGTGTCCATCAGTTCAGTTCAGTCGCTCAGTCGTGTCTGACTCTTTGCGACCCCATGAATTGCAGCACTCCAGGCCTCCCTGTCCATCACCAACCCCTGGAGTTCACTCAGACTTGCATCCATTGAGTCAGTGATGCCATCCAGCCATCTCATCCTCTGTTGTCCCTTTCTCCTCCTGCCCCCAATCCCTCCCAGCATCAGAGTCTTTTCCAGTGAGTCAGCTCTTCGCATGAGGTGGCCAAAGTACTGGAGCTTCAGCTTTAGCATCATTCCTTCCAAAGAAATTCCAGGGCTGATCTCCTTCAGAATGGACTGGTTGGATCCCCTTGCAGTCCAAGGGACTCTCAAGAGTCTTCTCCAACACCACAGTTCAAAAGCGTCAATTCTTCGGCGCTCAGCCTTCTTCACAGTCCAATTCTCACATTGATACATGACTACTGGAAAAACCATAGCCTGAATAGATGGACCTTAGTTGGCAAAGTAATGTCTCTGCTTTTTAATATGCTATCTAGGTTGGTCATAACTTTTCTTCCAAGGAGTAAGCATCTTTTAATTTCATAGCTGCAGTCACCATCTGCAGTGATTTTGGAGCCCCCCAAAATAAAGTCTGACACTGTTTCCCCTGTTTCTCCATCTATTTCCCATGGAGTGATGGGACCAGATGACATGATATTCGTTTTCTGAATGTTGAGCTTTAAGCCAACTTTTTCACTCTCCTCTTTTACTTTCATCAAGAGGCTTTTTAGTTCCTCTTTACTTTCTGCCATAAGAGTGGTGTCATCTGCATATCTGAGGTGATTGATATTTCTCCCAGCAATCTTGATTCCAGCTTGTG
>SJYQ01001802.1:97836-116408 GCA_006410935.1 Redunca redunca | reverse complement strand
TTGTGATCCACACAGTCAAAGGCTTTGGCATAGTCAATAAAGCAGAAATAGATGTTTTTCTGGAACTCTCTTGCTTTTTCCATGATCCAGCAGATGTTGGTAATTTGATCTCTGGTTTCTCTGCCTTTTCTAAAACCATCTTGAACATCAGGAAGTTCATGGTTCATGTATTGCTGAAGCCTGGCTTGGAGACTTTTGAGAATTGCTTTACTAGCATGTGAGATGAGTGCATTTGTGCGGTAGTTGAGCATTCTTTGGCATTGCCTTTCTTTGGGATTGGAATGAAAACTGACCTTTTCCAGTCCTGTGGCCACTGCTGAGTTTTCCAAACTTGCTGGCATATTGAGTGCAGCACTTTCACAGCATCATCTTTCAGGATTTGAAATAGCTCAACTGGAATGCCATCACCTCCACTAGCTTTGTTCGTAGTGATGCTTTCTAAGGCCCACTTGACTTCACATTCCAAGATGTCTGGTTCTAGATGAGTGACCACACCATTATGATTATCCAGGTCGTGAAGATCCTTTTTGTACAGTTCTGTGCATTCTTACCATCTCTTCTTAATATCTTCTGCTTCTGTTAGGTCCATACCATTTCTGTCCTTTATCGTGCCCATCTTTGCATGAAATGTTCCCTTGATATCTCTAATTTTCTTGAAGAGATCTCTAGGCCTTCACATTCTGTTCTTTTCCTCTATTTCTTTGCATTGATCGCTGAAGAAGGCTTTCTCATCTCTTCTTGCTATTCTTTGGAACTCTGCATTCAGATGCTTATATCTTTCCTTTTATCCTTTGCTTTTCACTTCTCTTCTTTTCACAGCTATTTGTAAGGCTTCCCTAGACAGCCATTCAGCTTTTTTGCATTTCTTTTCCATGGAGATGGTCTTGATCTTTGTCTCCTGTACAATATCACGAACGTCATTCCATAATTCTTCAGGCGCTCTATCTATCAGATCTAGGCCCTTAAATCTATTTCTCACTTCCACTGTATAATCATAAGGGATTTGATTGAGGTCATACCTAAATGGTCTAGCGGTTTTCCCTGCTTTCTTCAATTGAAGTCTGAATTTGGTAATAAGGAGTTCATGATCTGAGCCATAGTCAGCTCCTGGTCTTGTTTTTGTTGACTGTATAGAGTTTCTCCATCTTTTGCTGCATAGAATATAATCAATCTGATTTCAGTGTTGACCATCTGGTAATGTCCATGTGTAGGGTCTTCTCTTGTGTTGTTGGAAGAGGGTGTTTGCTATGACCAGTGCATTTTATTGGCAAAACTCTATTAGTCTTTGCCCTGCTTCATTCCGTATTCCAAGGCCAAATTTGCCTGTTACTCCAGGTATTTCTTGACTTCCTACTTTTGCATCCTAGTCCTCTATAATGAAAAGGACATCTTTTTTGGGTGTTTGTTAGTTCTAAAAGGTCTTGTAGGTCTTCATAGAATCATTCAACTTCAGCTTCTTCAGCATTACTGGTTGGGGCATAGACTTGGATTATTGTGATATTGATGGTTTGCCTTGGAAACGAACAGAGATCATTCTGTCGTTTTTGAGATTGCGCCAAGTACTGCATTTTGGACTCTTCTGTTGACCATGATGGCTACTCCATTTCTTCTGAGGGATTCCTGCCCACAGTAGTAGATCTAATGGTCATCTCAATTAAATTCACCCATTCCAGTCCATTTTAGTTTGCTGATTCCTAGAATGTCGACGTTCACTCTTGCCATCTCCTGTTTGACCACTTCTAATTTGCCTTGATTCATGGACCTTACATTCCAGGTTCCTATGCAATATTGCTCTTTACAGCATCAGACCTTGCTTCTATCACCAGTCACATCCACAGCTGGGTATTGTTTTTGCTTTGGCTCCATCCCTTCATTCTTTCTGGAATTATTTCTCCTCTGACCTCCAATAGCATATTGGGCACCTACTGACCTCTGGAGTACCTCTTTCAGTATCTTATCATTTTGCCTTTTCATACTGTTCATGGGGTTCTTAAGGCAAGAATACTGAAGTGGTTTGCCGTTCCCTTCTCCAGTGGACCACGTTCTGTCAGACCTCTCCAACATGACCTGCCTGACTTGGGTTGCCTGCAGGCATGGCTTAGTTTCATTGAGTTAGACAAGGCTGTGGTCCTAGTGTGATTAGATTGATTAGATTTCTGTGAGTATGGTTTCATTGTGTCTGTCCTCTGATGCCCTCTTGCAACTCCTACCATTTTACTTGGGTTTCTCTTACCTTGGGCATGGGGTATCTCTTCACAGCTGCTCCAGCAAAGCACAGCCACTGTTCCTTACCTTGGATGAGGGGTATATCCTGCTGCCCTTCCTGACCTTCAGTGTGGGATGGCTCCTTTAGGCCCTCCTGTGCCCGGGCCACCACCCCTGGCCTTGGGCATGGGGTTGCTCCTCCTGGTCGCCATGCAGGCCTCGGTCCAGACTGTGGAGCGCACATAAGGAAGTGATTACTGGCTAGCTTGCTTTCTCCTCTTTTGATTCCACCTCATCTCATCAGGTCTCCTCTAACTCTCTCCTCCCTCTTCTCTTCTCCATGTAACCCTGTGAACCTCTCTGGGTGTCCCCCACTGTGGAGAAACTTTTCATCTTTAACCACCGTCGCCGCCTGCGCTTAGTGCACTGGCCACCACCACTGCCTGCCAGGGGTGGCACCTGAGGCCAGGGCGGTGGCCAGAAGAAGGTGTCCATAGGTGTCTGGATTTATCTCTGGGCTTTCTATTTTGTTCCATTGATCTATATTTCTGTCTTTATGCCAGTACCATACTGTCTTCATGACTGTGGATTTGTAGTAGAGCCTGAAGTCAGGCAGGTTGATTCCTCCAGTTCCATTCTTCTTTCTCAAGATTGCTTTGGCTATTCGAGGTTTTTTGTATTTCCATACAAATTGTGAAATTATTTGTTCTAGCTCTGTGAAAAATGCCTCTGGTAGCTTGATAGGGATTGCATTGAATCTATAAATTGCTTTGGGTAGTATACTCATTTTCACTATATTGATTCTTCTGATCCATGAACATGGTATATTTCTCCATCTATTAGTGTCCTCTTTGATTTCTTTCATCAGTGTTTTATAGTTTTCTATATATAGGTCTTTAGTTTCTTTAGGTAGATATATTCCTAGGTATTTTATTCTTTTCGTTGCAATGGTGAATGGGATTGTTTCCTTAATTTCTTTTTCTACTTTCTCATTATTAGTGTATAGGAATGCAAGGGATTTCTGTGTGTTGATTTTATATCCTGCAACTTTACTATATTCATTGATTAGCTCTAGTCATTTTCTGGTGGAGTCTTTAGGGTTTTCTGTGTAGAGATTCATGTCATCTGCAAACAGTGAGAGTTTTACTTCTTCTTTTCCAATTTGGACTCCTTTTATTTCTTTTTCTGCTCTGATTTCTGTGGCCAAAACTTCTAGAACTAGTTGAATAGTGGTGGTGAAAGTGGGCACCCTCATTTCTTTTAATTCGTTTTTCTTTTTTCCTCTCTGATTCATTTATTTCTACCATTCTATCTTCTACTTCACTAATCTTATCTTCTGCCTCTGTTATTCTACTATTTGTTGCCTCCAGAGTGTTTCTGATCTCATTTATTGCATTATTCATTATATATTGACTTTTTTATTTCTTCTAGGTCCTTGTTAAACCTTTCTTGCATCTTCTCAATCCTTGTCTCCAGGCTATTTACCCATGATTCCATTTTGATTTCAATATTTTGGATCATTTTCACTATCATTATTTGGAATTCTTTATCAGGTAGATTCCCTATCTCTTCCTTTTTTGTTTGTTTTGGTGGGCATTTATCTTGTTCTTTACCTGTTGGGTATTCCTCTGTCTCTTCATTTTGTTTATATTGCTGGGGTGGTCTTTCTGTATTCTGGCAGTTTGTAGAGTTCTCTTTATTGTGGAGTTTCCTCACTGTGGGTGGGGTTGTATTGATGGCTTATCAAGGTTTCTTGGTTAGGGAAGCTTGTGTCCCTGTTCTGGTGGGTGGAGCTGGATTTCTTCTCTCTGGAGTGAAATGAAGTGTCCAGTAATGAGTTATGAGATGTCAGTGGTTATGGAGTAACTTTGGGCAGCCTGTATATCGAAGCTCAGGGCTGTGTTCCTATGTTGCTGGAGAATTTGCATGGTATGTCTTGCTCTGGAACTTGTTGGCCCTTGGGTGGTGCTTGGTTTCAGTGTAGGTATGGAGGCATTTGATGAGCTCCTATCGATTAATGTTCCCTGGAGTCAGGAGTTCTCTGATGTTCTCAGGATTTGGACTTAAGCCTCCTGCTTCTGTTTTTCAGTCTTATTTTTACAGTAGTCTCAAGACTTTTTCTATAGAGCACCGTTGATAAAACATCTAGGTTAAAGATGAAAAGTTTCTCCACAGTGAGGGACACCCAGAGAGGTTCACAGAGTTACATGGAGAAGAGAAGAGGGAGGAGGGAGTTAGAGGTGACCCGAATGAGATGAGGTGGAATCAAAAGAGGAGAGAGGAAGCTAGCCAGTAATCACTTCCTTATGTGTGCTCCACAGTCTGGACCACTCAGAGATGTTCACGGAGTTATACAGAGAAGAGTAGAGGGAGGAAGGAGACAGAGGTGGCCAGGAGGATAAAAGGAGGGAATGAAAAGGAGAGAGACAGATCCAGCCAGTTATGAGTTCCCTAAGTGTTCTCCACCGTCTGGAATGTGCAGAGATTCACAGAGTTGGGTAAAGAAGAGAAGAGGGAGGGAGGAGACAGAGGCGACCTGGTGTAGAAAAAGGAGAGTCCAGAGGAGGAGAGAGCAGTCAAGCCAAGTAATCTTGCTCCCAAGTAAAAACGGGTACTGAAGATTGGGTTTGTAAATGTACAAAATTGATAACAAATACCAAAAAGCAAAGATTAAAAATCTAGAGTAGAGGTTGGATTTTTCAAAAACACAATATTAAAGAAAAGAAGAAGATGAAAACACAGTCACAAAAATTATTAAAAAAAATATGAAGTTTGCTTTAAAAAATAGTGTCTTTTTTTGAAAAGTAATAGTAGGTTATAAAAATGAACATTAAAGGAGTAATAAAGGACTTAAAATTAAAAAAAAGTTTAAAAAAAGAAAGAAAAAGAAGAATGATCGTAAAAATAGTAAAGATATATCTAGGACTTTCTCTGGTGTTGTTGTGGACAGTGTGGGGTCAGTTCATTTTCGGATAGTTCCTTGGTCCAGCTTATATTTCTCAAGATCTATAGGCCCCTTCCTATGTAGTCGGTGTTAACTCTAGGGTTTTAATTATTGCACCTGTCACTT
This sequence comes from Redunca redunca, assembly GCA_006410935.1. Taxonomy (NCBI): domain Eukaryota; kingdom Metazoa; phylum Chordata; class Mammalia; order Artiodactyla; family Bovidae; genus Redunca; species Redunca redunca. The sequence continues at coordinate 111,133 of SJYQ01001802.1, read as the reverse complement.
CCAAGGCGGTTCCCTCTGTTTTAGCTTCTTCTATTTGCTGATCTCTTCAGTGTCTGATTTCCGTCCTGACTCAAGATAGGGGGGTGGGGGCAGTGGTGGAGACTCTTTTTAGGCTCACTTGTTCAGTCACGCTGTGGGGAGGGAGGGACGCTGCAAACAAATAATACTTGCGTGTGCTCGCAGTGTCTCAGCCACACTGGGCCTGCCCCCAATCACGGCGCATGTGCCCTCCCTGCCCACACAGCTCAGGCTCTAGGTTGCTCCACCAGGAACCATCTGAGGCTGGCCCTGGGCTGCATGCACCTCCCAGGTCTAAGCCGCTCAGGTTCAGGCACTCAGGTAGTCCTCAGAGGTGCAGACTCAGTTGGGCCTGTGATTTGCACCCTTCCCAGGTCCAAGCAGCTCAGGTGATGAGGTGTTTGGCGAGCTCAGTCGCTATGACTTATTGCCTCTCCCATACCTGATGCTGTTTTCTGGGTGTACAACTGGCACACCTTCTCAGGCAGATGATGACTGTCCAGAACCCCAAGAAGTCTTAGTTAGCAAAGAAGCCTGCTTGCAGTTTGGTAGATAATGTCTCTCAGGCTGTGATTGCCCCCTTCCTGCTCTGGCTGCCTGTCACCAGAGGGGAATGGTCTGCAGCTCGCTAATTCTGTTCAATCCTTTGTTCTGTGTGCAGGCCTTGTGGTGTCTTAGGTTAAGGCTGGCTTTTCACGTGGTAGCTATCCCACAGTCTGGTTTGCTAGCCCAAATTAGTTCGCTCAGATTGCCCTCGGGGCATTCAGGCCAGATCCTTACTCTAAGCAATGCAGCCTGCGCCTCCCTGCCCAGCCCCCGCTTGCTAGTGGCAGATGCAGGCGTCTGCGCTGCTTCTCCGCTGGGGGAGTTACCGTTGGGCTCATAATCTGTGGGTTTTAATTATTTATTTATTTTCCTCCCTGTTATGTTGCCCTCTGTGCTTCCAAGGCTCGCCACAGACTTGGCAGTGAGAGTGTTTCCTGGTGTTTGGAAACTTCTCTCTTTTTAAGACTCCCTTCCCAGGATGGAGCTACCTCCCTACCTCTTTTGTCTCTTTTTTTTGTCTTTTATATTTTTTCCTACCTCTTTTCAAAGACAATGGGCTGCTTTTCTAGGTGCCTGATGTCCTCTGCTGGCATTCAGAAGTTGTTTTATGGAATTTACTCAGCGTTTAAATGTTCTTTTGATGAATTTGTGGGGGAGAAAGTGGTCTCCCTATCCTATTCCTCCACCATCTTAGGAGCATCCCCCCACCACTTTCAATCATAGTATTGAATTCACTATCTATGGAATTGAGAATGAAAAAAAAAGCAAATGTACATTTATTTATTTTTTAATCAAGCAGCTCCAAATGATTCTGTTGAATCCACCTGTCTGCAGAAACACTTGGGTAGATTTTCTTAAGCTTCTCATATCACCAGCATTATCAAAAAAGAAGAAAAAAGTGAGTATTAACATCCGTAGAGCCAATGCTTCGTCCCAGGTATTGGCTACTTGCATTATATTTATTTCATTGTAAGCTCACTCATCTTTACTGGTTTATGGGTAATAAATGTGGGCCTTCAAAATGTTAAATTAAATGGTAATCATGAGGTTGCATGGTAATTGAAGCAGCAGAAATTTGGAATTGGAGATTTACTCCAAAACCTTTTAACTCTTAGATATATTGTCCATGGTTTTTACTGTGCCATAGAATCTGCTCTTGGAGACAGGGCCAGGCAGTGAGTGGAGTGATACTTTTAGGAAGAGATTAGTACCTTTGCCAAGAATCAGCATCTGTAATCTTCTCCCTAGAACAGATAAATCACAACTGCTACCTTACCCCTAATCACTGAGGTGGCATCTATGATTATATATGAATAAATTAAGACAACGGACAAGGGCAAAGATAAAATGAAATGAGGTAACAAAACAAAACATTATTTTTTAAATGGAATACTATTTATCTGATTGATGCTCTAGGCTTACTGCTCGCATTTAATGAACATTGCTCTTTGAGCCACACAGAACACTGTAATGAATATGGAAAAAAACCAAAATAATACAAACACAAGGAAGAGGGTCTGTTTCAGCGGGAAGCAGGGGCAGTGCCTACAGTGTTATATATTTTAATTTTCAATATCTCCATAGTTGGAGCAAGGCAGAGCAATGTCTGTGTGATTAAGTAGAAAATTGTGTTCATTTCTGTAATTTATTCATTCCTCCAAGATAGGACAATGCAAATGTGAAGACATTTCTGTTCATAACAAAAAGACCAAATTTTGCCAAATTAAAATAGTCTCTAGGTTGTAAAATTTGGCCTTAGCCTTGACTGGTTTTATTTAGTCTCAACAAGTCAATGTCCAGTTTTTGTTGCTTTCATATCTTTCAACAGAGATACTTGAAGATGCCATGAGAAATGGCCAGTGATTCATATAATATGTTACAGAATTATAAATAGCTGAGGAAGTTTCAGCACACACATATACTCACAGACACATACACATATCACAGTCACATTGACTAAGGACACTAAAAATATATTGCATATGATATAATATTAAATTTAAATATAATGACCTTTATAGGAAAAAAAAATGGGACCATTGTGTTGTGCAGTTCTGCTGCTTAAAAATGGTTGATGCTTGTTTAGAGGTTGCAGTTATAGAGGTGTTATTAACAAAGAAGTCAAGTGACTGCTAAAACACAGCATATTTCTTCTTTTTTTTCCCTAAAATCTTGGGATATATTTATATCTTCTTTATGGTGCAAAACAGACATTAGCTTCCCAGATAGACTGACAAAAGTCCCTGCTAACAAGTATAATATATAAAGGAAGAGAACAAGAAGACAGAGAGAACAACTGTGGGAATGATGCCGTAGGGTAGTAGAAACAGAAAGTGTGAATAGGACTTGAGGCTCAATTCAGAGACAGGGTTTCTGCCTGTCACCATGCAAGACATGTAATAAGCTCCCAATAAATGTTGCTTCTTTTGAAACTGAATTAAACCTGGCAACTGACTGGATAAAGGACAAGTTAATGCCGACTGTAAGTTGAAAGCCAACATATTCATGATAGAGGACCCAGGAGGACTCTGCATTAGTATTAATAGTTTTAGTTTCCACAAGACTTTTGCTTGTAACAACCCATTGGATAATGCACCAGTCTGAGGGAAATGCTCTGTGCTTAAAATGAATGACATAAGAGTCAGAGTTGGAAAGCATATATATGCATCTTAAAGTCGGGGTCAATTGTACTGTGGTGATGTCTGTCACTTGAGTGAGCATTTTATCCTATCAGGTCTTTGACATGTTACCTACTTACATAGTTATCATCCCTTTAAAAAGTCTCAAATTTCCCGAATGTACAAACTCAGAAATGTTATCATTGGATAGATTTACATAAAGGTGGCTAAAATATTTGATTTACTTCTTATTTAAAGTCCTTTGCATCTTGAATTTCAATAACTTGAATGAGAAAATAGAGACACATTGATACTTGTGATCATCAGGGACTTAATGCTCCCTTTTTAATAAACTAATATCTTAAATAGTTATTTCAGATTTCTAAGCCTAAAAGTATAATCCTACCTCAGTCACAAATATGGTGGCTGTAGGTTACAATGTCTGTTTCTGTCCCTCAGCATGGTTTCGTCTCTTGCCTTCACTTTCTACTTAAAGAAACTAGAATACTGATAAGCCTATTTCATGGATGCTGATGGGAAAGACACATTTGCCCTTCTTTCAGTGGTGCAAACTGGCCTAATTGAAAATCACATTAATGTTTTCTCTGGTCTTAGTTTCTGGTTCCCACGCCCCNCCCCCCCCCAGAAATGGTCTAAGAAAAGAGAAAAATATTCAAGTCTTAAAGAGAGGATTCATGTTTCTTTTAAATCATTTCTTTAGTATTTCTGGTTAGTTTATTTCTTTGGGTGTATAGTGGTATCCTTTTGATTGTTCATTGTATTGATCCAGAAAGGAGATATTTTTGATTCCTGCCAACATAGACAGCCTTCCTAAATTCTCAATTTATAGCTCCACATTCACAGTTAGGCCACCTCTTTGCATAGTTTCTTATGCTGTTCTCAAAAGCAAATGTATGCTTTCCTTTTTTGGTCATGGAGAACATTCTTATCCCAAACTTAGTCATCTGGTGTCTCCTAATTATTTGATCACATTATGAAATAAATTTCAAATCCTTCTTGCTAGCCATGCATCACAGGACATAACCACAATTGCAAAGATACTAAGCAGTGCAGGTTATTTGATGCAAAGAATATATATAGGAACACTGTTCATAAAGGAGCTCCCCAGAGCAGGTGTTTTCCTTATTTTTCCAGAGATAGCATTCAGTCTTCCCTGAGAATGTCCATTGAAGTTGAGCATCTGGGAANCAATTGCAAAGATACTAAGCAGTGCAGGTTATTTGATGCAAAGAATATATATAGGAACACTGTTCATAAAGGAGCTCCCCAGAGCAGGTGTTCTCCTTATTTTTCCAGAGATAGCATTCAGTCTTCCCTGAGAATGTCCATTGAAGTTGAGCATCTGGGAACATTGCTCAATACTGCTTGTTTTTAGTCAACTAGACAATGGATGCCAACTATCTAATGTTTTTAAGACCTTTGATTTAACATTATTTCATACTGAGCGATGTTCTGCATTCCTATTATATACTATTTTTTAATCCTTGCATGATAGAATAGTTCCACGTTCTCAAATACCTAATTGGAAGCAGGCACTTCTATTACCAGTAAATCTCACTATAACACATTACAAAACAAAATCACAACATTACATGGAATGGTGAATTACTGGGAGTTAATTGAATTTATAACTATTTTTTCTTTCCAAATGTTTTTATTTTTCATACGACATGATGTTTGAAATTCAAATGGATAAAAGCATCCAATTTTCCTATGAATCAGTGAATATAGCAATTTGGAATTTGTTACTTGAATATTTTACACTTTTAGCATGTGGGATCATCAAAGTATCCTAGGGGAAGTGATAAACCTTTGAATAAACAGTAATTCAATTATCTCTGTCCAAGAAATGAAAGGTTTTACAAAAGTTAATTGTTGTATATTACCTATCCTCCAAATCAAAGCAACTTGGCGAAAGGGCATTATTCTGGAAGAGGTTTAAGTCAGATAAAAAGGGAAGAAAAGACTGAGAAAGAGCTAGCATACACTAATCAAACTGCAAACTGAATGAAAATATCTGAGTTTCACTTGTGTCCACAAATATTGCACTAGTTATTGCCAGGTAATCCTGGAGAATCCAAAGAGAAATACCATTTTTTAGATGCAAAAGCAGGGATTTATGGAGAGAATTTTGCTGAGAATCTGAGAAATTTATTTATTATCTACCTATCTATATGAATCTGTGTATGTGTTTGAATCTCCCCTATGTATGTACAGCTGAGCTATCAGGGAAGCCCATGCATTTTCTAATTGATTCTTAATTTTATCATATGCTGAGAAAAAATTGTAAAGAAGGGAAATGAATCTCTTCTATAGTGGAAACTGGGTTTAAAATGAAATAAGTTCCCTCAAGGATAAGACTATCATATTCCTTATTCTGGATGCAATAATCTCTCTTCAGAGAAATGTGGATAAACTAATGAAAGATAGGTTTGAAATTCCAGATGGGAAAATCACAATATAAATTATTTTCTGATTTGTTGCCTTTGGAAAGGTAGAAAAACTGGCAGCTTCATCAAAATGAGGTCTTCTGCTTACCATCATGATTTTGATGAAGGTGGCTTCTCATATTCATCCCAAATTTTGACTTCTCAGAGACAGTTTTTTTCCACAATAAAAGATAAATTAGCACTTTTAAAGCAAAGAACTATATAAAATTTTTTTAGGGAAACTGAGCTGGTAACTACATAAAAAAAAAAAAATCAGCTGTTTCTGTTATGAGCCACCCCTTGGCTAGATCACAGTTATTTAGACCCAGGATCCTGGTAAGATGCCTGGGTTACCAGTTGTTTATGTTTGAACTCAGCTGGCTGGCAATATATTCCTTCTAGTCATTGATGTAGAAGACACTAAAGTACATAACCATAACTGAGCCAAGAGCTCTTTATGCTTGACAGCCTTTCCCACTATGACTATTCATTCTATTCTCTGCTAAAGCTGGGCCTTGATGTTTCCAAAATTCACAAAAGGAAATATGTTCACAGAACATCTTCAATGGATTAGATGCAGGCACCTGTAATTCACAAGTGAACTAGGTCCTGTCCCTGCCTTCAAGAAGCTTACAGTTCTCTGAGGGGAGACAAACAGATGAGCTATTATGTTATTTGTAAGAGCTGTTATATTGCATGTCCAATGTATAAGAGGAACAAAGTAGAGGAATGAACATGGGGGTGGTGCAGCAAGGAATGTCAGCCAAGGGTGTTTGAGAATCTGTGGTCTGTATGTTGAAAAATTAACAGGGGATTCTAAGAAGAAAAAAAGAGTATTTATAATAGTAGCCAACACATGTGGAGTGCTTACCAGGCATAAGTTACTGACACCCTCTAACACCCTATATGTAGGGCTTCCCTTGTGGCTCAGATGGTAAAGAATCCGCCTGCAATGCAGGAGACCCAGGTTTGATCCCTGGGTTGGGAAGATCCCCTGGAGAAGGAAATGATAACCCACTCCAGTACTCTAGCCTGGAGAATTCCATGGAAAGATGAGCCTAGCAAGCCACACACAGTCCATGGGGGTTACTTACAAAGAGTTGGACATGACTAAGCAACTAACAAACACCCTATGTGTAAACTGCTATTAGTATTTCCACTTTACAGATAAAATAAAGTAAAAATTTTGGGGAGGTTTATAAGTGATGAACATGATATTTAAACCCATCTTTTTACAGAGACTATGCTTTTGGCCAAGGTTCATATATGGCAACAGAGGGAGGGGATCAAATAAAGGTGGCACATTATAACTGTTCTTCACATTTTTGTAGTATGGATATATAGGAAAGTAGAGAAAATAAAATGATACTAACTATACTGAAGAGGTAGGAAGGAAATACATAAGGTAGAATTATCTGAGCTATAGAGTATGGGTTTTATCTGGAAAGCAATGAAGTATCACTGAGAAGTTTTGAGTAGTATATTCCACTGGGGTCAACTGGAGTTCAGCTATATTATACTGCTGTTCATGGAGACACCTTTAAATCTTTGTGTGTAGACAGATTGGCTGTTGGCTGATTTAGGGTAACTTTGGCTGGGACAAAAGTGACCTGACTGCCTCCATTTACTTCTTACTCTCCAGCACCTAATCTAAGCATCAGTTCAGTTCAGTTCAGTCGCTCAGTTGTGTCCGACTCTATTCTGCATTACAATCATTCTGCATTACACAGTTATTATTTTGCTCAGCACTGTACTAGTAGATAAATATGATTCTGAATGGAAGAGAGTATCCTTCCTTCTATAAAGATTTTGTGGCTTAGGCTAAGAGTCAAGGATAACACTCTGAGTGGAAATGACATAAAACAAAATATAATTTTGAACTACTGGGGCATTTAAAAGCCTAATTTAGGATTCTAGTTTTTGTACAAGCTGCTCAAATGTGTATAACTCACTCGACTTCTTTGAGTTTCAAATTCCTCAAAGAGGACATTTTGTTCATTCCTCAGACCTAGAACCTTGTCAAAAAAAAAGGTGATAGTTCACCTGTTAATTCCATGTCCCAGCTTGGGGGGAAATTTCTTCGTCTTAAAAAATGCTAGAGGGAGAGTGTAATATTATTTATATTATTCTGTAATAGTTCAGAAAGAAATAGAAACACATGGAAGCTATTTGGAGCTAGGCTGCCTGCATTATTACATATTTCCCAAGAAGTGACATTTAATCTGTTACAAAAGTACTGAGTTTTAGATGAATATCTATACATCTGTTTTATCTTGCAGAGCAGGGAGAGAAAAACCTACAGGGGAATACTATGGAGAATTTCACACAATGGCAATATATCAAGAAAGGCCAGTCCACATTAAGGAGAATGGAACTTGAGAAGAATTGTTGGAAGTCACTTCACAAAGGTAAGTTGCTATGCACAGAGGAGAGAATTTGAAACCAAGAACTCCTAGAAAGAGGAACATTCTAAATATATGTGCAGCCATCTCACCCTCAGGTATGAGGTTTTTCCTCCAAGGTCAATTTCAAAGTGTTATTTTAAATGAAAGTTTTATTCAATCTGTAATGCATTGAGATTTCAGCAGGTAGATCTCATAGAGAGAAAGTCTTCCTGTAATAACATAGGATTTATTCAACCATATCTCTGAGATATTAAAAGGAAATTGTCCATGGAGTTTTGTCATTAAAACTGCTCCAAATTGTGTGTGTGTTCGGTCAGTATGTTTTAAAGTAATGAAACAGTCTGAATAAAAACATATTTGAAAAGGTATGCAATCATTTTCAGTTGTTGAAATTTGCACTTCAGAGAAGTTTATCTCATTATATATAAGGTAGACTGAATAATGACCCCAAAGATGGCCATGTTATAATTCCCCAAATCTGAGACTATGTGACCATGAGCTTCCCAGGTGGCACTAGTGGTAATCAACCTGCCTGCCAATTCAAGAGACACAGGAGACGTAGGTTCCATCCTTGGGTCGGGAAGATCCCCTAGAGGAGGGCATGGCAAACCACTCCAGTATTCTCACCTGGAGAATTCCATGGACTGAGGAGACTGGTGGGCTAAGGTCCATGGAGTTGCAAAGAGTCAGACATGACTCAAGTGACTTGGCACACATGCAAGAATACGTGACCATAAATATGAAGGAGATTTGCTGATGTATGTAAATGCAGGGTTTTGAGTGAGGAGATTATATATTTGTCCCCATGTAGTTAGAAAGGTTCTTATAAATAGGAAGCAGTAGGTAAGAGAGACAAGGAGGTAGTATGAGGATGCAAACAGAGATAGGAAAGATGTGGCTACATGGTGAAGAAGACCAGCAGACTCTAGGAGCTGGAAGAGACTCAGTGCTCTAGAAGTCCTCTGTCTTTTGATTTTCAAATGTGTGATGTTTTAAGCCATTAAATTTGCAGTAATTGGTTAACAGGAATATGAAACTAACATAATATATAAAAAGCTTAAATAAATGAGATAAAGAACAGAGTCAATCCACTCTTAGATTTACCAAAATCTGTAATTCTCCAAATCTCTACATCTCTAATCCTCCAAATTCTTTAAATCCCCTAGTGTAAATAGAAACCAGCTCTAATCAGAGAACCTTGAGCCATCAGTTCAGTTTAGTTCAGTCCCTCAGTTGTGTCTGACTTTTTGCAACCCCATGAACCGCAGCACGCCAGGCCTTCCTGTACATCACCAACTCCCGGAGTTTGCCCAAACTCATGTTCATTGAGTCGGTGAGGCCATCCAGCCATCTCATCTTCTGTCGTCCCCTTCTCCTCCTGCCCCCAATCCCTCCCAGCATCAGGGTCTTTTCCAATGAGTCAACCCTTACATCAGGTGGCCAAAGTATTGGAGTTTCAGCTTCAACATCAGTCCTTCCAATGAACACCCAGGACTGATCTCCTTTAGGATGGACTGGTTGGGTCTCCTTACAGTCCAAGGGACTCTCAAGAGTCTTCTCCAACACCACGGTTCAAAAACATCAACTCTTTAGCGCTCAACTTTCTTTATAGTCCAACTCTCACATCCACACACGAGCACTGGAAAAACCATAGCCTTGACTAGATGGACCTTTGTGGACAAAGTAATGTCTCTGCTTTTTAATATGTTGCCTAGGTTGCTCATAACTTTTCTTCCAAGGAGTAAGCATCTTTTAATTTCATGGCTGCAGTCACCATCTACAGTGATTTTGGAGCCCAGAAAAATAAAGTCAGCCACTGTTTCCAATGTTTCCCCATCTATTTGTCATGAAGTTACGGGACTGGATGCCATGATCTTAGTTTTCTGAATGTTGAGCTTTAAGCCAACCTTTCACTCTCCTCTCAACTTTGTGTAACTGGTCATAGCGAGAAAGGAAAAGGCTCCAACACCCACACTAAAAGCTGCTCTATAACTGGTCACCTGGTAGGAAACTCTATTAAGAAATTCAGTTACACTTCTAATAATGAACAGAACTCGAGGCACTCCTCTAAATAATATTTAAGTCTTTTCCTACTGGCTTTCTTGTTCTGAGAATGATGAGTGATGATTATCAGAATTAACCTTCTGCTGAAGTAAATATGACACTGTATTTAATTCATGAATAGCTTACTTTCAGGCATTGGATGACAAGCAGCCCAAATATATGATCCTTGAATGAAGAGAAACATGTGAGGTGAGTTCCACATTTGTGTGAAATTTATGCCGGGAGGAATCTCTAACCATGGAGAGGTGAAGTGAAAACACAGAGTAGTGGTTTTTCTGGGCAGAGAAACAGAAATTTGGACTGAGATCCTAGCTGAACTTTGCAGGGAAAAGAATTGGAACAGAGGAGGTTCTACAGAGAAGTAGCCTCATTGTCTGTGTTAGGGTCCCCTTGCATTTCTAGCTGCGTACTGAGCTTTGCATGCATAAAACAAGGTCCTATGGGGCCAGATAGAGAAGAAGCTTTGAACTTATTGAATATTCTGTAATTTGCAGTGTTGGGTAATATTAAAATTCCAACTAGCCCAGGATGGTTAGATATCACTAAGTAACTGAGGCATTTATTGAAAATTCCAGAAAAGCTACATTTGAGGAGTAAATTTTATTTAGCCCTAGATTAGCCTTACATTAGACCGACCCCAACAAAGTCTAAAATCAAACCTCAATAGTGTCAAAATAAGCCAGTATTTAACTGTCCATCAGAACACCACTAAAAATCTTTAGGTGTACAGCTTATTTCAGATTCTCAACAACACTAGCATTCACAGAGTTCAGAATGATAGTCAGAGAAATTCATCATTAAGGTTTCTCTTCAAGAAATAACTTGCTGTCCAGCTGCAACCAGGCCAGTTAGCTGGGAACCTCTGGCTGCAGAGCTTTCATGATTCAGCTCAACTTATGAGACATAGATTTTGAGGTCAGCCTTCTGCTGCTGTAAGGCTCTCAAATAAGTGGTTGGGTTTTTAAGTGCTATCTTTTCACTCTAGCTAGTTGGAATTCTCTTATCTGCTAGCATTGTGTGACCTCTACATCCTCTAGAATCTCCATTCTGCTAAAACCATCTAATCATAATTAAATTCTTACTTTTCATCACTCTGGCTATCAGATTATTTCCAAATATGGTTGCTTATTCTTCCCTAGTATTTTATCTTTGTGACTGCTTTTCTTGACACACAAACCTTCCATTTATATAATCTTTCCAGTTTGCTGCCTCATTATTTCTTCCTTAGATTATTGTAAGCACATCATACCTGATCTCTAAAAATGCCTGCTGCTGTTTGCATTCTAGGAATATGGGGCTTTTCTAGTTCCCTTTATCCAACACTTTCTAAGAAAATTTCAGGCATAAAAAATTAAAGAATTTTCAGTGATTACCAAATTATCTGCCACCAATATTATGCAATTAATATTTTTAGGTTCTGTTTGTAGATCTATTCATCTGCTGATCGATCATTTTGTGTTAAATTTCAAACTTCTAGCTATCAGTAGTTAGAGCTGAATGTATTTAACTAGAGGTTAGTGTTTTGCAGTACCTCATTTTCTTCTGAGATAAAATTTATGTACAAGAAGGTGCATGTATTTTGTACTTTTTCTTTACATCACAGAATAGCAATAGTTTTGGCAAGTCATGGGGGACCACCTGACCTGCCTCTTGAGAAATCTGTAAGCAGGTCGGGAAGCAACAGTTAGAACTGGACATGGAACAACAGACTGGTTCCAAATAGGAAAAGGGGTACGTCAAGGCTGTATATTGTCATCCTGCTTATTTAACTTATATGCAGGGTACATCATGAGAAATGCTGGACTGGAAGAAACACAGCTGGAATCAAGATTGCCGGGAGAAATATCAATCACCTCAGATATGCAGATGACACCACCCTTATGGCAGAAAGTGAAGAAGAACTAAAGAGCCTCTTGATGAAAGTGAAAGAGAAGAGTAAAAAGTTGGTTTAAAGCTCAACATTCAGAAAACAAAGATCATGGCATCCGGTCCCATAACTTCATGACAAATAGATGGGGAAACAGTGGAAACAGCGGCTGACTTTATTTTTCTGGGCTCCAAAATCACTGCAGATGGTGACTGCAGCCATGAAATTAAAAGACGCTTACTCCTTGGAAAGAAAGTTATGAGCAACCTAGGGAACATATTAAAGAGCAGAGACATTACTTTGTCCACAAAGGTCCATCTAGTCAAGGCTATGGTTTTTCCAGTGCTCATGTGTGGATGTGAGAGTTGGACTATAAAGAAAGTTGAGAGCCAAAGAATTGATGCTTTTGAACCGTGGTGTTGGAGAAGACTCTTGAAAGTCCCTTGGACTGCAAGGAGATCCAACCAGTCCATCCTAAAGGAGATCAGTCCTGGGTGTTCATTGGAAGGACCAATGTTGAAGCTGAAACTCCAGTACTTTGGCCACCTGATGTGAAGGGTTGACGCATTGGAAAAGACCCTGATGCTGGGAGAGATTGAGGGAAGGAGGAGAAGGGGATGGCAGAGGATGAGATAGTTGGATGGCATCACTGACTCAATGGACATGTGTTTTGGTAGACTCTGGTAGTCTCCAGGGAGGCCTAGAATGCTGTGGTTCATGGGGTCGCAAAGAGTTGGACACGACTGAATGACTGAACTGAACTGAACTGGGGGAAATAATGGTAGAAAAAATGAGCAAAAATAATGCTTTTTCCTTTATATAAAAAACATGCTTACACATACATGTATCTACATGAAATTGTTTGAAATAGATGTGAAAATATTAGTTATAATATTTGGGTAGTAGAATGGAGGATTTTAAGAAAGTTAAGTTATTTAGGTTACTATTTTATGTTTTTTTTTTCCCCAGAGTCTAATTCATAATATTTTTATCAATAAATTAAAACAAGAGATGTTGATAAGAGTTACTTGAAGGGAATGAACATAAAGACTGAAAACACAGAAACTAGGAATTTTACAGAGACCTTATGATGAGAGATACAGGATGGGAGAAATGCTTTGCTTATAAATGCCAGGAAATCTTCTTCAAGGCCAATTAATTCATGCTAAGTTAGCTTTATTAATTTAGTTCAGTGTATTTACTTTGGCACTGCATATTGAATATTTGGAAGATGATGTAGGCAAATCATCACACATATTATAAATATCTGGAGGTAAAATAGAGGGTTTTCTCAACTATATTTAATTAATTAGTGCTATTAACAATATC
>SJYQ01001802.1:68104-87346 GCA_006410935.1 Redunca redunca | reverse complement strand
ATGAACTATGTGGAAACTATTTTAGTCTATTGTGTGGTGTTGAATCAGTAGTATCAATGGTAACATCATCTGCTTTAGTGGATTTAACATTGTCATTTCATGATTTTTCATCAGAAAAATTGAAATATAAAATTTTTTTCACTTGGTATATAGTTTGAAGCACACTGTCAAAACTATTAACGTTGTTTAAACGTGGAAATTTGTAGACTGAGTACTTAAAATTTGTGTGATAATGATAATTTTACTTTCTGTTTTAACTCTTGTCAGCATGGGAAAGTTATAAGTCTGTTGACATTACTTGTATTTCAAACAGTTTTTATGGAAATGACGCTAAACCAATATAAATGTCATATATAAGTTATGTTTTACCTTGAAATTTTAGCTTGATTCACTAAGTAGTATTATCTGTAACAGAAGCTTCTTTCTAAAGCCAGTCACTGTTTAATGAATGAGGGTAGTTCTTATTCAAGAAAAGTTCAAAAATTTGTCCTGATTTCAAAACTCACAACAAAACTTCATCAATGGTAAACCATCAACCTGCTATGTGGAAAATCCAAGTAATGATTTTCAATTCTTGTTTCTGATGAGCTCTGAAAGAGCTCAGCAGAAACTTCAGCAGCATTTTTGTTGTTCAGTCGCCAACTTGTGTCCGACTCTTTGCAACCCCATCAACTGCAGCACTCCAGGCCTCCCTGTCCTTCACCATCACCTGGAGTTTGCCCATGATGCCATTAAACCATCTCATTCTCTGTTGCCCTCTTCTCTTTCTGCCTTCAATCTTTCCCAGCATCAGGGTCTTTTCCAAAGAGTCAGATGTTTTTGCATTAGGTGGCCAAAGTATTGGAACTTCAACTTCAGTCCTTCCAGTGAATATTCAGAGTTGATTTCCTTTAGGACTCTTAGGAGAAGGCAATGGCACCCCACTCCAGTACTCTTGCCTGGAAGATCCCATGGATGGAGGAGCCTGGTAGGCTGCAGTCCATGGGGTTGCGAAGAGTCGGACACAACTGAGTGACTTCACTTTCACTTTTCACTTTCATGCATTGTAGAAGGAAATGGCACCCCACTCCAGTGTTCTTGCCTGGAGAAGCCCAGGGATGGGGGAGCCTGGTGGGCTGCCATCTCTGGGGTCGCACAGAGTTGGACACGACTGAAGCGACTTAGCAGCAGCAGCAGCAGGATTGACTTATTTGATCTCCTCACTGTCCAAGGGATCCTGAAGAGTCTTCTTCAGCACCACAGTTCAAAAGCACCAATTCTTCAGCACCTGCCTTCTTTATGGTCCAACTCTCATATCCGTACATGATTACTGGAAAGACCATAGCCTTGACTATATGGACCTTTGTCAGTGAAGTGATGTCTTTGCTTTTTAATACACTGTTTAGGTTCCTTCCAAGAAGCAATCGTCTTCTAATTTCATGGCTGCAGTCACCATCCGTGATGATTTTAGAGCCCAAGAAGAGGATATCTGTCACTGCTTCCACCTTTTTCCTTTCTATTTGCCATGAAATGATGGGACCAGATGCCATGATCTTAGTTTGTTTGTTTTTTTAATATTGTTTTAAGCCAGCTTTTCACTCTCCTCTTTCACCCTCATCACGAGGTTCTTTAGTTCCTCTTCGCTTTCTGCCATTAGAAAGCATATCTGCATATGCTTTCTGCATATCTGAGGTTGTTGCACACTAGGAAAAAAAAAACAAACTCTGAGAATAATCAAGCAAAATGTGAAAGACGAACAGCTTCTTCTTGTCTGCCCCATCTCATTTCTCAGGACAGCACGGCT
Organism: Redunca redunca; assembly: GCA_006410935.1. Lineage (NCBI taxonomy): Eukaryota > Metazoa > Chordata > Mammalia > Artiodactyla > Bovidae > Redunca > Redunca redunca. The sequence continues at coordinate 85,563 of SJYQ01001802.1, read as the reverse complement.
CTGTGCCAAAAGGAAACTCCCTATCCAGAGAGAATTCCTCTGACCTGGAAAGAGAAAGGAGTGAGTGACCAGCTTCCCAATATTTTGGGATAGCAAACAAAGGACCTGCTTTGGTTTCAGCCCACTCAGAGACCAGCACATTGGTCATATATAGAGAGATATCTAGAAGCAAAAAAGAAGAGCAGGGCTTCCAAGTATCTGCCGAGTAGCAGGAGTAGCTGTAGTGAAGAGCTCCACAGGTGGTTTTAGTAGCTTTTTCTACCTAAGAAACCAATGGGCAGCAAGCCATAGTGGCTCCCCCCCCCACAACTGTGGATTTCACCATGCTTTGCCTTAGATGTATTCATGTGCACCAACACCAGCTATCCAATTACCTCCCCACTCCTGTCTTGCCACCATCATCAGAGCCAGTGAATCTCTGGCTTCTGTGGCTGCATGGGTACAAGATGCCAGCCTAGATCCCCATGGCTGGCTCCCAGCTCTGTGTGTCCTTGAGGTGTGCCTCTCCAGCTGTGCACCTGTACACTGCCAGCTTGACCTTTATCACCAGCCTCTACCGTGGTATGCATACCTATGCCAAGATCCTGCTACCATAAAGGATAGCATCTAAACTAGCCTCTATTTTAATAATATAAATAAATTTAATAATGATATATTGAAAACCATGTTATATTTATAATGCAGTTTCTAAAACAGATGCACATGGCATATTCATTTTACAGTCCAATAAATTATAGATACAGCAATTCAGATTAATGCTTTCAAGTTATCACCTCAGTGTAAACAAATTTTCCTTTAAAAAGATTATTTTTAAAATTTTTATTTTGAAAGATACTATTTCTACAAATTTTTTAGAATACATAAATATATCAAGACCATAGCATGTCCTGGCAAGCATTCGTGTGCTTTCCACTTTTATCTGTATCATTTCTGTATAGATAAGGTCATTCTAGCTGTTTCTTAAATGAAATGAATAATTAATCTGTAAGATGATATATTTAATTACATATTTATTAAAGAAAGGAGATATTTTAAAATGTGACTGTCAAAGCATTGTGAATAACTCTCCACTTTTCTTTCAGCATCTAAAAGAAAATACTGGCAACATTATTGAACAGTAACACCTGTGCAATCAACAGAACATGGTAGGGAGAAAATGTCGGAATGATGGAGTAAGGACTTTCAAAATGTCTCTACTTCATAAAATCAGAGAACATTGGCAAAAATTGTAAATATCAACTTTTTGAGAAATCTGAAAATTAGTCATATACTTACAACAATACATGAAACACTTAATCCAGAAAAAATGGCTGTGTATCAGTAAGAATAACAAGCATTGTGGTGTTTTAACTTTCTTTATTCACATCAATTACCTGACTCAGGGGTAGCCTTGAAAATTCATAGCTCCATAATTGCAGAAAACCAACAGCCTGAAACCCTATCTGGAAGAACTGATTTGAAGCTCCTCTAAAACATTGGGTTGAGGCTCTTACAGAGCTCTGTTCCTAGGGACATGCCATTATTTGACCTATTTAGAATTTCCCCAGAAAGCTCCGTCTGCAAGAGTGTCCTTTACTTCACCAAATATAGAGCCTACCTAATGTGATCAGCTTTTTCTCCTAGAATAATTCTCAAAAACAGTAGCAATGGTTTAACTTTGCAGGAGCAACAACAAAAAGACAGAAAGAGAGAGAGAGAAGAAAATCTGAGAAATGAGATGGCCATAGAAGCCTTGTAAAGTTCTGACTTTGTAAATATTCCCAAGAATTTAATAGTCCATGAACATAAAAAGGTATAGGCACAGCTCAAGAAAGACCTGAGAAGGCCCTAAGTTCTCACCTCTGGCTGAACTTAAAGTTCTGTATAAGCAAGAAGGCAGAGTGATAAACTGTCTCCATCCCAACATGCACACAGAGCCCCCTGGCAAATAATCTTGTGGACTTATTCATCCTAGGCATTTAGGGAAATATCTGGTGATCACTGGGAGAAGGCAATGGCACCCTGCTCCAGTACTCTTGCCTGGAAAATCCCACGGACAGAGGAGCCTGCTAGGCTACAGTCCATGGGGTTGCGAAGAGTTGGACATGACTGAGCGATTTCACTTTCACTTTTCACTTTCATGCATAGGAGAAGGAAATGGCGACCCACTCCAGTGTTCTTGCCTGGAGAATCCCAGGGATGGGGGAGCCTGGTGGGCTGCCATCTATGGGGTCGCACAGAGTCGGACACGACTGAAGTGACTTAACAGCAGCAGCAGTTGGTGATCATTAACTGATATTAAGTTACCTAACCTCACAGGTGGCACAGTGGTAAAGAATCCATCTGCCAATGCAGGAGATGCAGATTCAATCCCTGAGTCAGGAAGATCCCCTGGAAAAGGAAATGGGAACTCTGGTATTCTTTCCTGAAAAACTTCATGGACAGGGGAGCCTGGTAGGCTTCAGTCCATGGGGTAGTAAAGAGTCAGACATGAGTTAGTGACTGAGCAGGCACGCAGGCTATCTGACCAAAAAGTACAGTGGCCAGAGAAGACAGGAGTACATACACTTTACAAAGTTAAATCAGCAAAGTCATTAAGCAAATAAACAGGGACAAAAATAAAAATAACAAGCAGCAAAAACTGCATATTTAAAGGAAGGGAGGAAAATCTGATATCCAGAGTATTCACATTATATTATTTAGAATATCCAGTTTTCAACAAAAAAATTGTAAGACATATAAAGAGACAAGAAAGCATGGCCCATACACAGGAAAAAATAACCAAACACTAGAAATTATCCTTAATAAAGCTAAGATACAGAATTTATTGGAAAATATGTTTGTTCTCTACCTATTCTGATTTTATCTCAAAAAGTCAGGAATGCAACAGCAAAAGACTTAATAAGAATTATTTCTTATTTCCCAAATGTATGTGTTCTCTCTGTATTTCAAATATATTGAAAGAACAAAAGTAATCCATGAATGATTTGCTATAAAAATATGAGAACAATATATGACTGAGGAAAGAACATCAAAAGTTGGAAGCTTTAAGGCTTCACCTTCAATAAAAGATAGCAAAATAAAACAGAAGATCAAGAAGGTAATAGGACATAGAAAGACACTAAAAGCCAACTAGACTGAGTAAATATCTATAGAGTACAGCTGTGATCTGAATGTTTGTTCCCGGTAAAGTCATATCCTCAAATTATAAGTCCCAAGGATGAAGGTGTTATGAGATGGACTTTTAGGAAATGCTTAAATTTGAGGATATAACCCTGATGAATGAAATTTGTACCTTGTAAAAGAAACTCACAGGGATTCCTAACCCTTCCACATGTGAGGACAGAGAAAGAAGGAGCATGCTCTGCACTAAAAATGAGCTCTCACCCAAAACTCACCCATGCTGGAGCCTTGATCTTGGACTTTCTAGCCTCCAGAACTATGAGTGATAAATTTTTGTAATTTATAAGCTGTTAATACCAAATATGTGGCATTTTGTTACAGCCACCTGAAAAAACTAAGACAAGCACAACAATTGTAGAATACCCATTCTCTTCAAGTTCAGAAGAGTCATTCCCCAGGGTAGACCATATGCTGAACCATAAAACAAGTTTCAATGTAATCAAATGGATTGTAATCATATATATTATATTCTTTAAGCAAAACAAAATGAAATTCAAAATTTATTATAGAAGAAAAGTTTGGAAATTCACAATGTGGGACCGTTAAACACATATTCTCACTAATACTCAATGGTTCAAAGAAGATAAAGTAGAAAACACTCTTACATATACATGAAAACAAACACAATATACCAGAGCTTATGGAATGCAGCTGACACAATGCTTCACGGGAAATTTGTAGTATAAGAGGACATATTAAAAAAGGAGGATCTCAAATTTACAATCTAACATTCCACTGTAAGAAACCAAAAGAAAAATAAGTGGATACTTTGTAACAGCAGCTCTGAGAAAGTAACACAAATTTTGGCACCAAAAGTGAATATGCTGCTATGTGGCAAGGGAATTGAATAATGTATTGAGGCTGGAAGACTTCTGAAGAGAAAGCCTAGATAGTCTTGAAGAGACTTTTGGTAAAAATATGGAGGTTAAAGCTTTTTCTTGGGATCTCAGATGGAAATGAGGAATATATTACTGGAAACTGGAAGAAAGATGATTCTTGTTACAAGTGGCAGGCAACTTGACCAAAGTTTGTTCTAATGTTGGACAGAAAATATAACTTGTAAACAATAAACTTTGATATTTATAAGCAGTGTGTGTGGTACAGCATAGTGTCTCCTTGCTGCTAATAGTAAAATGTGAGAGGAAAGAGATGGAGGGACAATCACTTAAAGAAGGAGACAGAACTAAGTGGTTTGGAAAATTCTCAGTCTGTCCATATTACTACAGATATTAAAGCATGCTCTGGAGAGAACACCAAGGATAGGATCAGAAAATATTTTGCTGAAGATATTAATCATTTCTTACTAATCAACCATCTCAGCAGAAGCCAACACAGAGCTGATGTGGATCCTTTTGACTTTACATCCACATTAGACTCAGAGTTTTTGAGAAGGATATATATGTCAACAGAAACAGTGCCGACTTGGACTGAAGGATACAGAGACAAAACAAAATGAAGGAATGCTATCAAACTTCCAAAAGTCTATAATAAAAAAGCAGGTTGAGAGGATGAAGTCAAGTCTACCTCTGTAGATCCCAAGAACAGGGCTCCAGTTGTTTCCATATGCAAAGAGATGGGGGCAACCAACACCTTCACAGTTGAGAGGGCAGTACCATCTCAGAGAGTTGAAGGGGTGGGCTGCTGCCACCGCCGGAGCATGGGGCTCCTCCTTGGGACCCAAAGAGAATTATTCTCAGGGCTTGAAATCTAATGGAATTTCCTCTGCTGATTTTCAGACTTACTTGGGACATGTCACCCTTTATTGCTTCCAATTTCCTCCTTTCAGAATGTGAATGTCTGTTCTATCTATGCATGTTTCACCATTGCTTTTGTAAACAGATAACTTGTTTCTGAATTTCATTGGTCCAAAAATGGAGAGTAATTTTGCTTCAGGATGAATGGATCATACCCAAAATCTCACCCACACTTGATTCAGATGATAACTTGGACTCTGATTTTATCATAATCAGGTGAGACTTTAGACTTAGAGTTGATGTTACAATGCAGTAAGGCTTTGGGGAATGTTAGGGTGTGGTGAATGTATTTTGTACATGTGTACTGGAAGGATGTAAATTTAGGGAGGCTAGAGGCAAACTTGGTTGAATTGTGTCCGTCCCAAGATTTATATCCACCTGTAAATGTGAACTGAGTTAGAAACAGAATCTTTGCAGATGGAATCAAAGTTAAGATGTGGTCATAACGGATTTGGATGAAACCTAAATCCAATAAAGTATCCACATAGGTAGAAGGAGATTTGAACACTGAGACACAAGGAGGAAGGAAGGTCATGTGAAGATGGAGGCAGACCTTAGAGAGATGAAACTATAAGCGGAGGAACACCAAAGATTGCCAGTAACCAACCTCTAGAAGCGAGAAAGAGACAAGGAAGAATGGCCCTGCCATTACAGTATGCTTTTAAACATCTAGCCTTAAGAAATGTGAAGAAATACATTTCTGTTGTTTAAATATACAGAATTTGTACTACTTCATTACAGCAGCTGTAGGAAACTGCTACTCTGTAACCCCTCCTCACCACCACCAAAAAACGCAAACTGAATTGGTCATCAAAAGTTTTCCAAAAAGAGAAGAATTAAATGGAGTTATTGATGAATGCCACAGAATGTTTGAAGGGGAATTAACACTAACCCTTCACAAAGTCTTCCAAAATTGGAGAGGAGAAAATTCTTCCCAACTTATTTTATGAGGTCAGTTACATTTGAGCGAACAAAGGTGTTACAAGAAAATAAAACTACAGGTTCCCTTAGGAATGTAAACTCAAAACTCCTCAATAAAATCTGTGCAAACCAAATCCAGCCAGATATACAAAGGATTATGTACCATAACAAACTGATCAGTAGCACAAAGACGCTTCGGCATACAAGATTAAATAATACAATATACTGTATTTATAGAATAAAAGACAAAATTCAAAATCCTCTCAATTGATTCAGGAAAAAAGTATTAGGAAAAAACCAAACTCTCTTCTTTGTTACAAACAACCTCAACAAAACTTTAAATAGAAGGAAACTTTCTCAAGCTAATAAAAGGAATTTGTGAGGAACCCATAGCCAAGATCGTCCTTAGTGGTGAAAGACTGAAAGCTTTTCTCTGAAGGACAGATACAACACCAGAATATCGACTTTATTTAACATCATATTGAAAGTTCTAAGTAGGGCAGTTAGGCAGGAGAAGTAAATAAAAGTCATCAGATTGAAAAAGAAGTAAAAATCTCTTTGTTCACAAATAAATGATCCTGTATACAGAAATCCTAAGAAATTCACACACAAAACTCTTAAAGCTGATAAACTATGTCAACACGGTTTCATGATATTAGATAATGTATCATGTATGTATATTATCACACAGTTATCTTTCTACACATAAATATCAGTTGTCTTTCTAAACATAAGCACTGATTACTCAAAGAAAAAAATTAAAATATATTTATAATGCATCAGAAACAAAATACTTAAGAATAAATTTAACAAACTTGTAAAACTTGTGCATTTAAAACTATAAAGTGNAAATTGTAAAACTGGTAAATATAAAACTATAAAGTGTCATTAAAATAAATTAAAAAAAAAACTTAAATCAATGGAGAAATACAACATGTTCATGAATTGGAAAATCTAATATTAAGGTAGTACTACTGCCCATATGGACCAACACATCCTACCTCACAATCCAGGTTTCTTTTTTGTGTATGCAAAAATTGACAACCTGATCCTAAAATTGTATGTAATTTCAATAGAACCAAGATATCTATAACTATCTTAGAAAAAAGAGTAAAATTGAGGGACTAATATTACCTAATTTCAAAAATTACCACAAAAAAGCAGTGATTAAGAGTGTGGGGCACTCTCATAAGCGCAGACACACAGATCAATGAAATAGCACTTAGAGTTCAGAAATGAACTTTTGCATTTAAGGTCAACTGATTTTTGACAAAATGCCAATATAGCTTAATCATAACTTAAGGAAAGAATTGTTTCTTCAGCAAGTAGTGCTGAGACAACTTGATATTCACATGCAAAATAATATATCAGTTTCACCCTACTCAAAATGCATTGAAAACATAATACAATTACTAAAAATATGAACTATAGATTTTAATTTTTATGACCATAGATTAGGCAAAGGTTTCCTAGATATAACCCCAAAAAGCCCAAGGAAAAAACAAAGATACGTTGGATTTCATAAATATGCAAGCCATGTGTCCTTCAAATAGTCCTATCAAGAAAATTTTTCAAACAACAGATAATGGGATAAAATATATGCAGGGGACTACAATCTATACTATATAAAGAACTCATACAACTCAATTATAAAAAGACTACTCAATTAAATAATAGGCACAATATTTGAAAATATCAGTTTACCTAAAGAAGTTATCCAAATGACCAATAATTGTATGAAAAATGCTCAACATTATTAATCATTGGGGAAATGCAAATTAACATCACAAGGTAACACTGGCCCAGGTTCAGTCTCTGAGTTGGAATGATCCCTTGGGGAAAGGAAAGGCTACCGACTCCAGTATTCCTCCTTGGAGAATTCCATGGACAGAGCAGCCTGGTGGGCTACATACAGTCCACGGGGTTGCAAAGAGTCAGACATGACTGAGTGACTAGCATTTTAGGACAGGAAGAGCAGAAATTGGGACCAATACTTTGGTAGTAGGAATTTAAAATAGATCAGCCACTTTGGAAATTGGTTTGGAAATGCTTAAAAAATATAAACATAAGATTACCATATTTCCCTGCAGTTCCACTCATAGGTATATAGTCAAAAGAAATAAAAACAAATTGTTCACACAGAAACTCGTACATGAGTGTTTATAGAAATGTTATTCATAAGAGCCAAAAAGTAGAAACAAGTCAGCTGTTCACTTGATGAGAAGATAAAATGCTGTATATCAATATGATGGAATATTGTTTAGCGATAAAAATGAAATACTGATCCATGCTATGACATGTATGAACCTAAAACTTAAAGTGAAAGAAGCTAGGCAAAAAAGGCCAATTATTGTATGGTTCTATTTATATGAAATACCCAGAATAGGTAAAACCATAGAAGCAGAAAGTAGATTAGCAATTACTTGAGGTTGAACTTAAAAAAGTTCATGAAGAGTGACTGCTAATTCACAAGAGAGTTTTGGGTAGGTGATAAAATATTCTGGGACTACACACTATTGGAGTTTATATGTTTGTGAATACTAAAAACCACTGAATTTTATTTTTAACTTTAAAAGAATGAATTTTATGGTATAGGAATTATATCTCAAAGGTAGTGAAAAATTCTATATGGTATTAGGCATGGCTTAAAGTAGGCACAGAATGGGAGTCTTCTATTTGTTGATTGCTGTATTTCTTTTGTCCTAGGCATATGACTGAAAACACTGATACTTGTGCCATGATTTCTCTGAGGTGATTCTTTTTTTCTTGTGAGTTCACTATCATTTCTTCACTTTCTTTTCCTCCCATTGAAATATTGGTATTAAATTCAGTTTTTAGAAGTTAATTTTTATTAAAGTCTATTGAATATTTAGAAATTTACTTATGAAACTATGTGTTACATATTTTACTAGGAACCAAGGCTAAAACATTGAAAGAAAGACAGATATATTCCCTGCCAGGACTGAATTTTCAGTCTAGATAGGACTGCAGAAATTAAATCAGTAAGCAAAACCAGTGCAGTGATTTTGAAGGACATATTACAGAGGATTGAAATAAGTAGATGNAATAATAGATGGGCAGCTATTTCCTTAACATTGAGGATGTTTTAATGACAATGAGATCTCACTATTTCATACTGTAGGATTATGTGATATCCTCATATGTGATAAAGAATTGTAAATAAGAATCTTATCAAATTTGTGCTTTTAATCTTCATTTCATGGGTTACAAAACAAATATTTGAGCTATCATTTATTTATGAGCACTATTCAGTACCAAGGGCATTCTAGTGAAGACTATGAATCTATTATACTTTAAATTATACTCTTTCTAATTGAACCTAATAAACCATCTCCTGAGGAAGTACGGCAGTCCTCAGTTTAGGATGGTTTGATTATGAGGTGCTATGCATTTCAGTTTAAACTGCACTTCAAGTTTTGACTTTGACTTTTCCCATGCTAGCCATAGGCCATAGTATACCCTCTCTACTGATACTCTGTTGGGGTGCTGGGAGCCACAGAAAGCAGCATCTTCCAGTCAGCAACATGATCATCAGGGTAAACAACCAAGACACTTGTAACCATTCTGCAGCCATACAACAGTTCTGTTTCTCACTTTCAGTCATCAATAAATTACATGAGGTATACAGCAGTTTATTATAAAAGAGTCTCTATGTTAGATAGTTTTGCTCAAAATCACACTAATGTAAGTATTCTGAGCACATTTAAGGTGGGACATATGTATACCTATGGTTGATTCATGTTGATATTTGACAGAAAACAAGAAAATTCTGTAAAGCAATTATCATTCAAAAAAAAAAAAAAAAGAGGTAGGTAAGGCTGATCTATGATGTTTGGTGGGTTAGGTGTTAAATTAACCTTCCAATTATAAGATTTTCAATTTACCATTGCTAATCTTATCATATGTTGAGAATGATTTGTAGTTTAATTTTTTGCTAGATCTATCATAGTAAAGAATACATTCAAAACTCATTAGTGATGAATCCAAACAAAATCATTTTCCTTTTTCCTAGTTGAAATCCAATATAACCTTCATAGTCCACATCTCTAACAAACCCTCTTCCACTGTACTTTTCAGTTACTGTCCCTAAATTGCCATTGGTCTTCTTGTCTTCCCTGAATCCCCCAAATGTTCTGTATCTCATTGGTGAGACACTTTGTCTTCAATAATATCATCCTGTCTCTGCTGGGCTGTACCTTCCTTATAGGCAGAAATCCTTTTGCCATCCATCCCTAAATCTTTAAATTATTGACCTTCAAGTTGAATCCTAGGTCTCTCAGTCAGCCTCAGCAATGCAGTAAATTGTCTCCTCCAAGGCTTTCTTTTTATCATAGTTTTAGGAATGGTTATATCAATAAATAACCTGGAAAATATTTGAAAAGGAATTACTTTGGGGGAATGTGTTAGGGGCAGAAGACTGTTTTCCTTGATGACTTCCAAGATGCCTCTAGAATAAGTGGAGGCTGGAAATTAAGGAACTGTTGTATTGTATACTATGTACAGTGAGAATAGAAGGAAGCAAAAATTCTGGCCTGGGTTGGTCAGAATCTAGCATTCAAACTCTTCTAAACATTCTGTCCTTGACAGTAAGGTGTGGGGATAATTTTTAAATCCTGCTCATTGTTTCTGTTATTAGATCAAGTTCTGGTTCTTAGTAACTATGATATTTTCAATTAAATTAGTTCACAATTTCATTTTCCCACTTTTTATTGAGATGAATACATCAAAACTTCTCAATCATTCATACATTTCCAGTGATTTCAACAAAGAAAAAGAACTTTATGTGCAAAGTGAGTAAAATAACTTTCTTAGATTACTTGCCTGTCTCTGGCTAGTTTGCTTTTTAACACAGCGTTTTTTTTTGTTTGTTTGTTTTAATGTATATATTTTACAATTACAACTTTTACTATTAGTGATTAGATTACAACCCACTCAAAACTGAAGGAAACACACCTTATGACATTAGGATTGATGCTGACCAAGAGATAAAATAACTTTTCCCTCCCGATATTACTAAAGGCAGATCACAATGAACAATCAAACAATGACGAGTTTGGCCTTAAACTCAAAGAAGCTATTCTCTTTGTCCACTATTTGGGTGTTAGGATAACACAGCTATTTTTAAAGTAGCATCTTATATTTTATAAACGTCCTTTTCCTTGCCCTGAAGATGTCTAGAAAAAAAAATATACATATATATATATATATATATGAAGGAGTGTGGTTCAGTTTCACACCTTCTTCTTTAAAAGTGAATACTTGAGACAGGGGTATGTGTGTGTGTTGGTTGCTCAGTCCTGTTGGGTTCTTAGAGACCCCATGAACTGTAGCAGGCCAGTCTCTTTTGTCCATGGAATTCTCCAGGCAAGAATACTGGAAGGGGGTTGCTATTTCCTTCTCCAGGGGATCTTCCCAACCCTGGGATTGAACCCAGGTCTCCTGCATTGCAGGCAGATTCTTTCCTGTCTGAGCTACTAGGGAAGCCCACAGACTTATTAACACTGTTAAAATGTCCACACTGCCCAAAGTGATCTACAGATTGAATTCAATCCTTATGAAAATCCTAATGCACTTTTTGCATCCATAGGAAAAGCCATCTTAAAATTCTACAGAATCTCAAGGACCCCAAATAGCCAAAATAATCTTGAGAAATAAGAACAAAGCTAGAGGCCTCTAACTTCCTGATTTAAAAACATATGACAAAGCTATTGTAATAATAATAATAATAAGACTATGGTGCTGTCATAGATACAGATCAAATGTAAAGACAAATATACAGATCATGGAATAGAACTGATATCCAAGAAATAAACCCTTGCATATCGATCAGATAATCAACAAGGGTGCCAATACTGCACAATGAGAAAGGACAGTCTCCTAAACAAATACTGCTAGGAAAACTGGATATCCACATTCAACAGAATGAAGGAGGATTCTTATCTACACCACACACAAAAATTAACTCAAAATGGATGAAAGATTTGAACATAAGATGAGAAACAATAAAATTCTAGAAGAAAATATAGGGGGAAAACTTTATGACATTGTAATAAACAATGATTTCTCAAATATGACATCAAAAGCATAGGCAACAAAAACAAACCTTTGGCTAGCCTCAGAAGGAGAAAAGAGAAAACACCCAAATATATGCAATAAGAAATCAAAGAGGAAAAGTAACAACCAATATACAGATATAACACAGAAACACAAAAAACCATAAAAGAATATTATGAACAGTTATATGCCAACACATTGGACAACCTAGAAGAAATGGACATATTTCTAGAAACATACACCCCGCCAAACCTGAATTAGAAGAAACAGATTATTTGAACAGACCAATCACTAGAAGTGAAATAGAATCTGTAATCAAAATAAATAGATAAATAACATTAAAAACAATCTTCCTTCAAACAAAAATTCAGAATCAGATGGCCTCACTGAGGAATTCTACAACACATACAATAAACTTATACCTATCTTTCTCATACTATACTGAAAAACTGAAGAGGAGGAAACACTCCCAAATTCATTTTATGAAGCCACCATCATGGTGATATCAAAACCAAGAGACAGGGATGATGACCACTGTCTCTGTATGTGAGAATAATTTCTTGCTTCATCAAACTTTGGTCAGGGTCCTCAACCTTCTCCTAGGCCCATCTGTGCATTTCTTTGTAAACTTAGTTTTAGTAAACCCCCCACCCCGTCTAAGTCATTTTAACTAGAACCCCCGGGCACCCTTGATAACTGACCATCCTCAGTTGCTGATCAGGTTCCTTACTCTCTCCTGTTCTCCAGGTGATGTCTGATTCCTCTGGCCTGCCTTCAGCAAGAATCCTATTTAGGTCAGTTTAGCCAGAACACCGGAGAAGGCAATGGCAGCCCACTCCAGTACTCTTGCCTGGAAAATCCCATGGACAGAGGAGCCCGGTAGGCTGCAGTCCATGGAGTCGTGAAGAGTCGGACACGACTGAGTGACTTCACTTTCACTTTTCACTTTCATGCCTTGGAGAAGGAAATGGCAACCCACTCTAGTGTTCTTGCCTGGAGAATCCCAGGGACGGGAGAGCCAGGTGGGCTGCTGTCTCTGGGGTCGATCAGAGTCGGACACGACTGAGCAACTTAGCAGCAGCAGCAGCCAGAACACTCCTTACTCTTAACATTTCCTCTTAATAGTTTTCCATCCACCAACTCCCAACCTGCTCCCTGGCTATGAATTTCCACCTACCCTCACTGTATTTGTAGTTGAATCCAGTCTATCTCCTCCAGTGCAAAATCTCAAGGCAGTGGTTCCTTAACCTCTCACAGTGCCCTCACCACGTTTTTAACAAGTGTCACTGAATGGTTTTTGTTTGTTTTTCTTTAACACATGCCACGTTTTAGTTCTGGGAATTGCAGCCAGAGTCATTATTGCTTGCAGGAAAGGGAGAAGTGAACCCAGTGATCTTAGCATGGGAGGCCTAGCCCTGGGTCAAGACCACAGGAGATACGGCAGTTCTACCAACTCACGCATTTTATGGACTGCGTTAAGTCTCTTCATAGGGGACAAGGTTTACAGGAGAATGGAGGAAGATGAACCACAGGAAACCACCAATAACTTCATATATCAAAGCTTACATTATTGAGAGTATTAGACAATAATTCCAGTAATAGCAGGCAACATAAATATGCCAAATGCCTCCTCCAGAACTAATTAAAATATTGACCAATTATTAAATAACACAGCTCTCCCAAAAGACTGTACTCTTCTTGGAATAGTAATAAGTATCAACAATTTCCAGAGAGAGCTGACCTAAATCACAGAAAAGAAATACATCTCACAAACTTATTTTATAAGCGACAAGAGGAGGAATTAGATGAGAGAAAAATTAGTTTATTGGTTCAAATAATTTTTCATTTCACAGACACAAGGAAAATATGAGACCCAGATCTGTCAAAATTCTGAAGAAATAATATGTAAATTTCCTATCTTATTAAGAATCTTTTATTAGAAAGTGAAAAAAATCAGATAAAAATGTAATTGAATTTGTGAGCCACTGTAGGGATTTTGAACTTGCAAATAGGTCAGTTGACAAGAGAAAATTATATATGAAAGAAAAATCTGGAAGATTACTATTTAATAAGTCAAGTGAGAAAATTTTATGCATGTAATACTATGTTAACCCCACACCCACTCTGGAAACTGAATTATTCAATTTTATTCTTTAAATACTTGTTTTGATTTCTGTATAAGCAGTGATCAAAAATCCACTGACAAAATAAATGTTACAATGTATTTTAGCCTCATATATTATGATAATTCCAGAAAATAGCTGATATCACTTAAAAAAACCAGAGTAATTAAAACATAACAACACTTGGGCAACAGTTTCTAACTTAAGATGAAATTGTCTCCCTTTCAACATTTATAGCAAATATTTTCTTTTTGTTAGTATTTTTTGTTAGTTAATGATCAAAAATACTATCATCTGTTTTTATATTAACCTGGGTAGATTAAATGAAAACACACAATTATAAGAAGTGTGAAATTGTGGATTTGCTGGCAAAGGCTTTTTGTTGAACCTCTGTAAGGATATGCCATCTGGATAAAGAGAGAAATGAAGTGTGGGAGTGGGGTGTGACTAATTTTAAACTTCTCTCTCCAGTGTTGGTTGTTTTCTGGAATATTTAAATAGATCAGTGTTCATCACGATTTTATAATAGCCATCTTAATTCCCATGGTTTTCCAGTGTTTGCACAAAGTTTTGAAATTTTCTATTTTGCCTTATTATTATTATTATAGCTGCACATTCACCTTATAGGAGTACAAAGAAGATACATACATATACAGAGAGATAAGCGAACTAAGATTAGATAGAAAGATTAGGACACTTGAAGGGGTCACACTGCAAGCTAATGTCAGCACCCAGGACTAAATCTACCATATACTCATTAATTCTTTTCAATGAGCATTTATGTCCGACTCTGCGACTCCACGGACTATAGCTCCTCTGTCCATGGCATTCTCCAGGCAGGAATACTGGAGTGGGTTGCCATTCCCTTCTCCAAGGGATCTTCTTGATCCAGGGATCAAATCTGGGTCTCCTGCAATGCAGGCAGATACTTTACCGTCGTCTGAGCCACAGGGAAGCCCTAATAAACTCGTAACCAACATTATTTATAGATAGGTTAATCCAGCCTGTAATTACACAGATGTTACAGCTAAATTCTATGGAAAAGGTAACAGACTGGAAGCTTTAAGAAAAGACTAGGTCAAATGTAGAAAATCTAAATTCAATACTTCCTTAATTTTACAGATGAGTTGTAGTTCAATTCAGTCAGTGTTTCCAGCCACATCTGTACTTGCTGTGGGACAGACTTCAGTGAGTGGACCTGGCTTCGCTCTGCCTCTCTAGACAGCTTGGAATTGAAGCAGATTTCTTAAGTGGCAATGAATGTGAAACCAGTGTGATGATAGAGGGCAACAACTGACATCATCAAAATACAGCATTATATCTGTTTTTCCAGTATCCCTTTCAAATGTATTCAAGTTAGGGTGATTTTTCTCTGTCCTTGGATGAAAACGTCCACACCAATGCCTTTATACTCACTTTCTCACAGAGATTAGAATGTCCAATCCAAGATATAAATGAGAACTCTGAATTTTATTGAGCATTATAACTTCTCCTTCTTCCCTGAATGGAAGCTGGCAGTAGGAAAGATAGGCTAAAGAGATTCTTGTATAATTCTCTATTGGTTCTTTTTTACACTTACCTGACCATGTTGGACACATTCTGATACCTACAGAGCTGGGGAAAGGTGAGTGTAAAGCAGGAAAGGAAAGTGAAATCTTATATTTAAAAGGTATAGTTGTAGGTTGTTTTTATGATCTTTGGGCCTCAAAGATGTTTAAAGCTGATTCTTGTGTGAGAGTGTGTGATGCTGCCAGAGACCCCTAAATAGTTTGTGGATTTTCTTTCCAGCTAAAGTTCATGCAACCTGGGTCAGCAGATGCATCATTTTATGGATGACCATTTTCTCTAAATTAAGCAGTTCCCAGAAATGCAAGCCTCTCCCCACTTCGTCTTTTGCTCCAGGGATCTGTGCATCCCTTGTGGGTACACAACTGGACAAGACCCATGATGAACCCAGGCTGTTTCTTCCCTTTTACATATGGTCTCCAACTCTCTATAGGAAATACATGCACATCCTTTGTTCTCCCCAACTCTTAGAAGCAGGCTGCTGCAAACTAGTAGCCCCCTCCTCTTTGTCCAACAAAGTAGCATGTCTTGGACCTTCCTTCTGTCCTTTGTGGGGGTACCCCTACTAGGAGTGAGATGAGAACGTGCTTCAAGGTGGTGAGAAAATCAGAGTACAACAGCTCTTTCTGAAAATAATTCCTCTCAAATATTTGTTACCAAAGCCTATCTTATTTAACTTGCCAATCCCTTTTTATAAATTTTATGTACCTGAGGAATCCAAAAGTTCTAGAACTGATTCAAAGAGTTGCCTTTTATTTTTTTTAATATAAATTTATTTATTTTAATTGGATGCTAATTACTTTACAATATTGTATTGGTTTTGCCATACATCAACATGAATCCGCCACAGGTATACACATGTTCCCCGTCCTGAACCCCTCTCCCTCCTCCCTCCACGTACCATCCCTCTGGGTCATCTCAGTGCACCAGTCCCAAGCCTCCAGTATCATGCATCAAACCTGGACTGGAGATTTGTTTCATTTATATTATACATGCTTCAATGCCATTCTCCAAAATCATCCCACCCTCTCCCTCTCCCACAGAGTCCAAAAAACTGTTCTATACATCTGTGTCTCTTTTGCTGTCTCGCATATAGGGTTATTATTACCATCTTTCTAAATTCCATATATATGTATTAGTATACTGTATTGGTGTTTTTCTTTCTTGCTTACTTCACTCTGTATAATCGGCTCCAGTTTCATCCACCTCATTAGAACTGATTCAAATGTATTCTTTTTAATGGCTGAGTAATGAGAAATCTGTATGCAGGTCAGGAAGCAACAGTTAGAACTGGACATGGAACAACAGACTGGTTCCAAATAAGAAAAGGAGTACGTCAAGGCTGTATATTGTCACCCTGCTTATTTAACTTATATGCAGAGTACATCACGAGAAACGCTGGCTGGAAGAAACACAAGCTGGAATCAAGATTGCTGGGAGAAATATCAATAACCTCAGATATGCAGATGACATCACCCTTATGGCAGAAAGTGAAGAGGAGCTAAAGGGCCTCTTGATGAAAGTGAAAGAGGAGAGCGAAAAAGTTAGCTTGAAGCTCAACATTCAGAAAACAAAGATCATGGCATCGGGTCCCACCACTTCATGGGAAATAGATGGGGAAACGGTCAAAACAGTGTCAGACTTTATTTTTTGGGCTCCAAAATCACTGCAGATGGTGACTGCAGCCATGAAATTAAAAGACGCTTACTCCTTGGAAGAAAAGTTATGACCAACCTAGATAGCATATTCAAAAGCAGAGACATTACTCTGCCGACTAAGGTCCATCTAGTCAAGGCTATGGTTTTTCCAGTGGTCATTTATGGATGTGAGAGTTGGACTGTGAAGAAGGCTGAGCGCC
>SJYQ01001802.1:0-62071 GCA_006410935.1 Redunca redunca | reverse complement strand
CTTGGCTAAGAGGAGACTCTGCCTTGGGCCCGCTGGTGTAATAAACTGTACTCCACTATCTGCATTGTTCTTCTGAGTGAGTTTGTTTCCCAGAACGCGTGGCTACAACAGCCCCTCTCCCTCTGTCCTAGCCATAGGATTATAGGCTGTCCTAGTCATAACTTGGCTTCTTCCTTTTACAACAAACCACGTATGCATTGTAACTGCAACAACGTTTTTATAATAATTAACAAAATATTTGTTCCCAATGGGTATCAGTCAAAGAAAATGTCTTACATTTTACATCAGTTTCAAACACAACAAATGATAGAAAACTTGGGAGAATAAAGATACTGGATGTGCTTAGACAATTCCAAAGTAATGGCTTTTTAATTTTTTTTTCCTTTTAGAAAGAATACTGTTTAAAATACTATCAGCACTGCCTGTGACTGTATATACAGGTCATTTTTCAGACATAGCTCATTGTTAATCTTTGCTAACAAAATAGCTTGTCACTCACTGCTTGGGGTTTATTTGAATTGAGAAAGCACCAAACATTTTGCCCATCACTGTCACTAGAGCACTCATTTAAATATTGAAGAGCTCAATGCAGGAAAAAGAAAAATGGTGATGGGTAATTACAAACGTAATGATCTATAAACTATATTTGCAGTTTTTCAACAATAATGATGTTATGATCTGAATGACTTAAAATTTTTTTTTTACCCATTGGCAATAATATAGCAAATATATTGTGCTATCTATATTATAGCAAATATATTGTGCTATCTATATAATATAGCACATAATATATATATATTTTATATATATGATATATATAGCACAATATATATTATAGCAAATATATTGTGCTATGTACATAATATAGCAAATATATGTGCTTATATATAATATAGCCCATATATTGTGCATATATTCTTTATAAGAAGACATCACAAGTTAAAGAAAATATTTTAAAAATTTATTTTGAAAACTATAGAGTTAGCAAAAATGTTAGAAACTTCAATTTTGTTCAGTGGGGATCATCCAATTAGAGAAACAACTGTGTAAGTTTTGAGAAGTCAAAATTATGATTGAGCACTCCCTATACAAATTTCAAGAGGTATGTTTCTTCTTCCAATCATCTCCACTCCAATTGCTAGATTCGGAATTTGAATCTACCAATTTTAAGTTATATAGGTACTGAAATCATCAAATGAAGTAATTAAGTAATTAGAGGTTAATAAAAGTAAATTTCTACCTTTTTAACATAAAATTAGGATATCTAAAATTTATTTTATATTTATCCTGAGTCCACTGCCCTAGGGTGCTGCTAAGACAATGTAATCTGCACTGGAGACAATTGTACTAAAGAGAGGATTGGAGCAAAGCAGTGGTAGAAGCAGGAGGTTATCAGTGTAGCTGCTATGGTCCAGTGATAACTGAGCACAGCTTCAGCTAGGGTGGTGACTATACTTATAAAGAAAAGGCAATGCCTTTAAGATATATTTTTCCTCATACATAATTGATGGATCACCATAATTACCATGATCATTATGACAGTCATAATACCCATAACAATACCCAGTTCTTGGGTTACAGCATCAATGATTTTCCCATTAAATAGTTATTCATTTTAAATCCACCAATGAAATCTATTGAGGAAATATAGTGGGCTAATGTATTAAAAGCTCCTCTAATTAGACTAGTTCATTTTCTGATGTGATATTCAAAAGGGGGTTGATTTGGAGTGACATTTTTATTCTGTTTATTGACACAGGTCAATGGGTGGTAGAGATGCATAAAACTGAATGTATCAATGTCAAAAAATTGAAGTGAAATTAATCTACATCTGATTAGCCTTTTTCTCAAATGAATAACTAACATAAGGCTTTAAAAACCATCTAGTTCTCAGTAAATTGACATCTAATTGATCTCTAAGACTCCTCTTTAAGAAAATTGGGGCCAGTGTGTTTGGGAAGATGGGAAGTTTAATCTTTATGGAGGGACAAAAAAAATCAACTATGTTTTCACCAAGATTCTGCAGGAAGTATTTCACATTAATAAATGATTTATCTTATGCGAGGTTAATAATAACCTAGGATCAGATAATTAAGTCTTTTCATTCAAAATCAGCTTTGTCTCTTAGCCTGTAAATCCACTGATATCTTTTTTCCCCCCTCTTGTCATTTTCAGTCCTGTATTTAGATAGAGCTCTGTTTATATTTTAACTTCTTGTTTAAGGAACTCCCACTCATTTACTGAGACTAAGAAAGAAAGTTAGCAAAAAATCAAGGAACACTTTAAGCAAATGATCTGAAAACTATTCAGAGAGAGGAGCAATGGTCCTGGGCTCCTACAAAGAAACTTTGTTGGTCCTGATGGCATGAGGTTCTTGTTTCTCTTTTCTATCTGGAGACCATAGCTAGTCAGGAGGCACCAATTTTATATCAGGGTACCATCCTGAGTTCCAAGAATAAGCCATGAATCGAGGTTAGCACACTCGCCTATGAACTTCCCAGGGTCCTCTGGTGGACAATGAGGACACTTTCTTATTCTTCCTTCCACCCATTCCACCCATTATCAAAGGCTGTGACCCCCATTTTTTTTCCATTTGCAATAGTTTTGGGTAAGCGGATTGTTGGACAAACACCACTTGTGAAGGCCTGTAAAACAACTAAGTGTATCAATTTTCTGCAATGGCACCCCACTCCAGTACTCTTGCCTGGAGAATCCCAGAGACGGCGGAGCCTGGTAGGCTGCCATCTATGGGGTCGCACAGAGTCAGACACGACTGAAGCGACTTAGCAGAAGCAGCATAAGTATTACATACCAGCTCTAAACTTACTGGCTTAAAATAGCAGTCATTCTTGTGGCTTAGGATTTTGCCTTTGGGTAGAGTCTGGCAGGATCAGCTCTTCTCTCTCTTGACATCTGCTGTGCAGTTTCACGCAGGTGCACATCCCTGTTCGAGACAGCTTATCACAGGGTTCAATCACTGGCCAAGTTGGCCCTGGCTGTCAGCTGGGAGCTCAGATGGAGCTAGGTTCTGGGAGCCTGTGTTCCTCTTCCTTATGGCCAGGTGGCTGAGACCCAAAGCGAGTGTCTGAAGAGAACCAGTCAGAACTTGTGTAGTCTTCTGGCATCTAACCTCAGAGGTCTGCGTAACATCAATTCCCTCATAGCCACGCTCTGCTTTAACAGAAAGAACTGTCACAGTCAAATGAGAGGTAGAGAATGTGGGGTGAAGGAAATTGTTGCAGTCATTTGCAGAAAATACAACCCATCATAACTAATTTTTCTTCAGTTCAGTTCAGTTCAGTCACTCAGTCGTGTTCGACTCTTTGCGACCCCATGAATTGCTACACGCCAGGCCTCCCTGTCCGTCACCAACTCCCGGAGTTCACTCTAATTCACATCCATTGAGTCGGTGATGCCATCCAGCCATTTCATCCCCTGTCGTCCCTTTCTCCTCCTGCCCCCAATCCCTCCCAGCATCAAAGTCTTTTCCAGTGAGTCAACTCTTCGCATGAGGTGGCCAAAGTACTGGAGTTTCAGCTTTAGCATCATTCCTTCCAAAGAAATCCCAGGGCTGATCTCCTTTAGAATGGACTGATTGGATCTCCTAGCAGTCCAAGGGACTCTCAAGAGTCTTCTTCAACACCACAGTTCAAAAGCATCAATTCTTCGGGGCTCAGCTTCCTTCACAGTGCAACTCTCACATCCATACATGACTACTGGAAAAACCATAGCCTTGACTAGATGGACCTTTGCTGGCAAAGTGATGTCTCTGCTTTTGAATATGCTATCTAGGTTGGTCATAACTTTCCTCCCAAGGAGTAAGCGTCTTTGAATTTCATGGCTGCAATCACCATCTGCAGTGATTTTGGAGCCCCCCCAAAATACAGTCTGACACTGTTTCCACTGTTTCCCCATCTATTTCCCATGAAGTGATGGGACCGGATGCCATGATCTTCATTTTCTGAATGTTGAGCTTTAAGTCAACTTTTTCACTCTCCTCTTTCACTTTCATCAAGAGGCTTTTTAGTTCCTCTTCACTTTCTGCCATAAAGGTGATGTCATCTGCACATCTGAGGTTATTGTTATTTCTCCGGGCAATCTTGATTCCAGCTTGTGCTTCCTCTAGCCCAGCGTTTCTCATGATGTACTCTGCATAGAAGTTAAATAAGCAGGGTGACAATATACAGCCTTGACGTACTCCTTTTCCTATCTGGAACCAGTCTGTTCCATGTCCTGTTCTAACTGGTGCTTCCTGACCTGCATACAGGTTTCTCAAGAGTCAGGTCAGGTGGTCTGGTATTCCCATCTCTTTCATATTACCTAAAAGTTTTCAATATTTTGGATTAACAGTTAGTCTCTCTCAAGGTGTTACCATCAGAGGCAAAGGAACTAGCTTTTGTGTAAGGAAAAAAATTATATCAGAATATAGAAGTAGTATTACTTTATTGTAATTGTTATTTGTACAGGGGCAAAATTCTTTACTGATTAAGTGGAGATATTAATATATTAGGATATGAAGAACTGCAGACATTCAAAGGCATTTGTTTCCTACAGGCAAACATACATACACCGGACCTCACATTACCCCCCACCCCACCACATGCGTGCGGGCGCACACACACACACACCCTGATGCCTGCTTGTCCAACACGCACGCACACACACACATACACACACACCCTGAGGCTTCTTGTCTTCCAAGCTGGGACACTCAGATTGTGCTCTGAGCATTCCAGAGACCAACAGCAGGCAGGACGCCATCCCATCATCGCGGTAAAGACCTCCAGCACACACACTCATAACACTGACAAAGTTCCTGTCCTCCTGCCCGCGGGGACAGGAGGCAGCAAAGAAAGAAGAGGTGGGCGAGGGTGTGGGACTGGGTGGGGGCAGCCACGGAAAGCTGAGAGGAAGGGTCTTTGGGGACTGCGGCACCTGCAGCTGGGGTCGGCAGCTCCCTCACTTGGCCGCCCAGCTCTCAGCCCCTCCTCTGCTGCTTCCGTCCGCCTCCACCTCTCTTGGCGGCGGCGGGTCCCCCTCAAGGAGCGCTACTGCCCCAAACTGCCTGCGTTGGTGCCCCCTTCAACTTAAATGGAGTAGGGGTCCCAGGCGGCCTCCCCTAGGGCCGCTCATGGGAGATCTCTGCTTCGCCACTCAGGTTTGGGACCGCTCCGTTTCAACGATGGGGAAAGGTGGGAAAAGTTGGAGGCGGCGGCGCCACCTGTCCAGGTGGGCTGTGAGTCTGCCATCACCGGTGGGCTCGAGTTCCTCTGCGCGGCGGGAGGGTGCAGCTTCTTCACCCGGCTGGGAGCTGCTCTGTCCCCGACTCCAAGGAGTGGCGATGGGATTTCTACTTGCGGAGGGCTCCTACCAACCACACCTCTGCTTCGCCTAGGGCGCCCTCTGGAGGGAGCGAGTGGGGAAGGGAGGGGAGCCTGAGCCGGGGTAAAAACCCTGCACCGAGACAGCAGGGGATGGACAAAGCTTCCAGCTTCCAGGGAGAGAGCTAAGGCTGATCGGCAGTGGTTTGCTCCAACAGGAGATTCACCCCCACAACAGCCATGGTCCGCATGGTCTGCTTTAAACAGAACAAAACAAAATGCATCGTGAATAGAGACATGATGGTCTAGGAGCCACGAGATGAAGAGTGGAAAGGGTTCAAGTCGCTGAGGGACCAAAAGGGAAGTAGTCAGATGAGGGCTTCTGGATTTCGGAGAAGCTGTGGAACAGAGCCCACTCTCATATTCCTTGGAAAATAATAAAATCTGTTGGAAAAACTATCTCCATCTTGTATCATCCACGTCTCCTTCAAAATTAAGTGTCCAGGAAACTTCTAAGCAAGAAGACCAATTTATTTCTAATCTACTTCCTGGAAAATGTACAGATGATCCAGCCTGGTACCTTTCCCTGTTTTTAGTTGTAATTGTCAGAAACCTTTACAGGAAAGTGCTAACTTTAGTTGTACTCATCTTTAGTTTTTATAAGTTAAAGGTTATTATTTAACTTGTACACATGCATTTAAGATAATAGTCTGCTCATCTTTATTTTTTGCTATGTAGGTATATATTAAGGCAAATCATGATAATAACATTTAGTATAATATCATCCACAGGGTTTACCCGATTCAACCTTTATGTTGGAGGTTATGATTTTATATCATTCCCAGGATTGGTTTAATCAAATAATTGAATCAGATATTTCCATTAGGGTTTGAGAGACTTTTACCTTCGCTTCATAACTTAATCACCATAACTTTCATATCATAACCCTGAAAATTAATCCTCCAATTTGAACTTGAATCTTTTTATACTAATTGAATAACTTCCCTGCTGCTTTAAATAATTAATCAAAGTTCTATATTTAAGCAGAAAGTTTAAATTCTTGAAACATGTAAGACTTGTTAAGCCAAAATTCAAAGAACTTTGGGCTTGAATTCTTCTGTCTTTTAACACTGTCCATGTTGGAAAACATTATTTTGACTTCTACATTTGCTCATATTTTGAAATAAAACCTTGGAAAGATCGTCAGCAAATCAGAAGTTTCAGGTGAGAAATGGAACAAATCCTGTCTAAATATGTGTTCTAAATGTGTGCTCTAAATCCTAGTGGTGCTTATTTGGTTCAGGACATAGGAAAAGAGTGATAGAATGAAATTCCTGAAATAAGCAGTAAATTATATTTGCTATAAAATTTCAAAACATGTTTATTAGTGGAATTTCTCTTCTTTGAAGCCTTAATACAGCTCAGTCAATAAAGAATCTGCCTGCACTATGGGAGACCTGGGTTCGATCCCTGGGTTGGGGAGCTCCCCTGGAGAAGGGAAAGGCTACCCTCTCTAGTATTCTGGCCTGCAGAATTCCATGGGGTCACAAAGAGTTGGACACGATTTGAGTGACTTTCACTTTCACTTTCTGTTCAATAATGACAACCCAAACACATTAAGAAGTAGTAGTTTTTTCAGTATTTGTATACTCATTGAAAAGAGATAACTTATTTTGTTCCCCTAAAATAATATGAAAATACTGTTCTACTTGTTTGTATATCTTAATTTCTGTGTTATTTCTCTACTTAGACAAAGATTCTGTCTTTCCAGAAAGGTAAACGCTGGACGAATAGCATTCCTACTGCAAGCAAAAGTCATGGTGAACAACAGTGTAAGGATGGAACAAACCTGAGAAAAATGGCCATCTTTGAGAAATATGTTTCTCTTTACTTTGGATGGAAAGATACTCCAAAGATGTAAATGAGACAAAGAAGAACTTACTATTTAATATTTTTTTAATGAAAGAATAGGCTCCTTGCTGAGGGATCATCATTCCATTTCTTAGTTTCATGTCTTCCTTAATGTAACATAAATGCAGTCATGCAACATACAGCCTTTTGGGTCTGACTTCTTTCAGTTAGAAAAATGCTTTCGAGTTTCATCTATGTTTTTGTATGAATTAATAGTCCATTCCTTTTTATTGCTGACTATTATTCCATTGTATGGATATACAACAATTTGTTTATCCATTACCCTGTTCAGGGCCAAAGTTGTTTCCAGGTTTTATGAATAAATCTACTATAAACTTTCTTCAGGGGATTGTTACAGAGATGGTAAATTTGTGTTGGATCTAGGAGAGTAAATTGCAGCTCACCAAATAGAAATGATAAATGAGAGACTTAGAGGTTAGAAAACTAATGAATAAAAATAAAAGAAAAAGTTGAGTTTCAGCCCAGATTTGACCACTTATTGTTGGGAAGGACTAAGACTCAATTTCTTTGTCTATACAGGACAATTGCACTAATCAAGGGAGATGCAGCACATGAAACATCCTGTATGTGAAGACGCTGTGCTCCGTTGGCCATCATAGTAACCGCAGCTGAGTTCATCAAGCACTTTTGGAGCACACCCAGTATGCCAAGCACTGTGTTGGTAGATGTAATAAGAACAGATGACCTGATTCCCAGATATAAGCCCAGTATTTTATGGGAGACAAAACTGAAAAAGGAGAAATGCAGAAAGTATGATAGGAAGACAGCATATAGATATAAAGGACAGCCTGTATTGTGCACACTGGGCTGACTAGGAGACGGAGATGTGTGCTGCAATACTTACGTATCAATCCTTAGAGTCAGTGTGAGATACTGGAAAAAGAATAGACTTTGGGGTTAAAGAGAATAAGTCCACTACTATTATTTATGTGGCTAATAAATAAGTCAATAATTTTGAGCAAGTCTCTTCCTTTCTCAGAGCACAGGGATTTGCAATTCTTAATCAATGTATAAAAATACTTGATACATTCACCCATTCATTTTACAAATATTAACATTATTTTTAATACAATAGATTAGACAAGGGGGAAATAAAACCATAAATGAAAAATGAATTTTGGATGATGATAAATCATAAATAATATAAATTATTTAATAGAGTGATATGATAATGAGTGACAGAAGAAGAGACATTACAGTGGGTGGATGGAGAAATGTTTCCAAAGAAGGGAATATTTTAGCTGAAATGTGAATGGTGAAAAGGAGTTGGTTGTGTTCAGTGGACTGTTCCATAAACATAACAAATGAACATTACAGAACCTGTGTTTTTAAAAATTAGGTTATCAGTTGTCAGGTCAGGGAGAGGTTAGAGATAATTATAACCTGTGATTATTTTATCTTTAAATCTGAGGCAGGTATTAAAATTCGAATCCCAGGACTTTCCTGGTGGTGTGGTGGATGAGAATCTGCCTGCCAATGCATGGGACATGGGTTCAATCCCTGATCTGGAAAGATTCCACGTGCAGCAGAGCAACTAAGCCCTGTGCTCCTTATAACTACTGAGCCAGAACTCTAGAGGTCGCGAGCTGCAATTCCAAGCCTGAGTGCTGTCACTGCTGAAGCCCAGGTGCCTAGAACCTGTGTTGCAACGAAAGAAGCCACCAGAATGGGAAGCCTGCGAACCATGATGAAACAAAGAGTAGCCCCTGCTCGCTGCATCTAGAGAAGGCCCAGGCAAAGCAATGAAGACCCAGAGCAACCAAAAATTAAATTAAAAAAAATTTAAAAAGAAAAGTGAATCCCAGGACTCCAACTCTACATTGCCCTCTTGCCCAACACAGAGCCAAGTTCTAATTTCTAAGCTTGGCAAAAATATCCAAGTCCAGCTTTCTATCTAAGGAATCATCCTGTTTGGGTTCTAAAGAGTCAGTTGCAGCCTTAATTTCTCTGCTGGCTTCCCTACTATCTAAAAGACAAATCCTAAGAAAACACCATGGATTATTGTTGATTGGATAGTTTAAAATAATCTCATCTTTAACCCTAGTTGAACCCTGCTTTGTGTCAATCATGTTACTATTAATATCATCAGTTTACTCAACGGGATTTGATTGATAGGTCCTTGTTATTTTATTATCAGATTGCTGCCCTGAAAGACTTGAGTCAGTTTATATTATTGCCAGCATTGGCTCTGGGTTCCAATAAACCCCAACCGGGAGTAAAAAGAAAGTTGTCAGTCAAATTTTTAGGTTGAAAGAACTGATGCTTACTTTATATGCATACTTCTACTTAATATCCAACTTCACTCTTTCATCTTCAAGTAACTTAACAAAATCTTGAGATTTTATTCTAGTTGTCTTTTCTTCGGCTAAGTTCTCCACTATCTTCCTCCCAGTAAGTGGGTTATAGAATTTTATCTGCAAATCATTAATTCCAGTGGCATGAAAAATTGTGAAGCTATATACAGAGAGGGTTAAATGCAGGTTTGAAGAGGGTTCCTACATTGTGAGCTTTTTCCTGGGCTGTGAGAGGGACTATCCTTAAGAAAATGCTCTCTGAGCGATCTCTCTGTCATCCTTTCCATCGTATTTCCATAAGGTTGGAAAATGCTGTCATGTCAACATTCAGAGCAAGTTAAAAAAAGTGAAAAATCCCCTAAAAGTTTTCAGCCCAAGGCAGCCAGTAAAGATGGAGGAGAATCCATTATCTCCCTTTTGCCTAGGGAATATAGGTGCTCATTGGTTTTCAGGTCTTATATGTACTTTACTTGAGAGATGGTAAGGGGGAACCAAAATAAATGTTTTATTACATTTAAAATTATAAAAAGGAGTACACTGGTGTGTAAAAAGTAAAACGTACTCCCCTTCCAAATAGTATCCAGGTTAAGTTTAATGTGTTTCTAACAGATTTAAATTACATTCTTTAAAAAGTGAAATAATATTATCATATATAAATTAT
This sequence comes from Redunca redunca, assembly GCA_006410935.1. Lineage (NCBI taxonomy): Eukaryota > Metazoa > Chordata > Mammalia > Artiodactyla > Bovidae > Redunca > Redunca redunca. Next base: position 51,863 of record SJYQ01001802.1, on the reverse strand, counting down.
TATAAGGTAATATAATGAACTAGTGCACTCAAGAACCCATCTTTGAAACATTCTGTTATATTTCAATTTTTTATTTGTTCATTAAAAATAAACTTACAATTAAGTTGGTTGAATTTTATAACAAAATTGGATCATACTGTTAATATGGTTCTTAACATGCGTGTTTTGTTCAATAGTAAGTCACTTTTTTGAATATATAGATTTTTTAAAAGAGAAATCCCTACTTTTAAAAATTTACTTTTAATTGGTGGAAAACTGCTTTACAGTGTTGTGTTGGCTTCTGGTGTGTGTGTGTGTGTGTGTGTGCGTGTGTGTGTGCACGTGTGAGTTGCTCAGTCATATCTGACCCTTTGTACTGTAGCCCACTAAGCTCCTTTCCATGGAATTCTCCAGGCAAGAATACTGGAGCGGGTTGCCAGGCCCTTCTCCAGGGGATCTTCCCCACCCAGAGATCAAACTCAGTTCTCCCGCCTTGCAGGCAGTTTCTTTACCATCCGAGCTACCAGGGAAGCCTGGCTTATGCTGTACAACAGTGCAAATCAGCCATAGTTATACATATATCACCTTCCCCTACCCCACCGCTAGGTCATCACAGAGTGCCAGGCTGAACTCCCAGTGTTACACAGCAATTTCTTACCAAGTATCTATTTTACACATGCTAATGTATATACGTCGATGCTACTTTCTCCATACGTTTCCTTCCCCCGCTGTGTCCACAAATCTATTTTCTATATCTGAGTCTCAAGTTTCTCAACCTAGGAGGCACATTATAAGCATTTTTTAGGAGCTTTAAAAGCAATACGTACACCCACACTTGGTAAGATTCTGATTCAATTAGGTGGGGAGGGTTAAAATTCTCCAGATGAATCTAATGGGTAGCCAGGCTTGGAAACTATTGATGTGACTATGCCTCCTTTAAAAAAAAAAAAAAAAAAAAATTACTGTTGAGTGTGCATGAGATACTATACTTTTCTACAACCTATTGATGGATATTTAGGTTAGGTTCAGTTTAACAGCATCTGGCATATTTATCTTTTCTCCCATACAAACATATGTACACTGAGTCCTAATGCAACTGTCTGACCAACAGCCTCTGACTGACAGGAGAAATGCTCCTCAAATTGTAGAACAGTACACTTATTGACCCTGTTCACCTTGACTGGAAGCTAGTTTTGATCAATAGGAATCACGGTAAACTGTGTGAGCTTAGAGCTGACCCCAGGAGAAGACAATGGCAACCCACTCCAGTACTCTCACCTGGAAAATCCCATGGAGGAGGAGCCTGGTGGGCTGCAGTGCATGGCGTCGCTAGGAGTCGGACACGACTGAGCGAATTCACTTTCACTTTTCACTTTCATGCATTGGAGAAGGAAATAGCAACCCACTCCAGTGTTCTTGCCTGGAGAATCCCAGGGACAGAGGAGCCTGGTGGGCTGCCTTCTATGGAGTCACACAGAGTTGGACATGACTGAAGCGACTTAGCAGCAGCAACAGAGTTGATCCCAGAAAAGGCAGGTAATGACCCCGTGCAGGTGAGGGCCAAACTGTGGGTTACTTTATAGCAGGCCAGCACTCTCTGATGATTTGTGCTCATTTAAGCTCCTTACCACTGCACCTGGCTGCTCAGACTTTTTTAATAGCTCAATTGACTATCTGAGTTGAGTGATAGCATCACCAGCTTTACTGCCTCTTGGATTTGATGTTTGGTTGCCTGCTTATGGCAGAAACATCTCATGGAAGATCCCAAGGAAGTAAGATGTGGGACAAAGGAATACTAGCTTCTTCACTGTGCTCCTAAGATATAAGGTAAGAGAAAATACTGAATTTAACTGTTCATCCTTACCAAACTTGACACTGCATGCAAATGTGACCTGATGTGACCTTATTCTTTAAAATGTTTGCTGGTGCTCTAAAAACAAATAAATCCTCTGAAAGAAATGCAAAGGAAGGGTGTTAAATTCAAATTTAGAAGAATGGAATTTGTATCTAGACTTTAGGTTTCTTGAAAGGCTAGTGCATGTAAATGATTTACTTGAAGTGGAATATCAGTTGCATAAAGATAGGCTGAAAATGGTAGTGTTTTTTGAGTTTCTTTATTCCCTCTGTGCCCAGGGTCTTTCCTCTTCTGAGACTGCCTGGAGCCAGGACTCTGGCTTTAAATTCCAGTCTGAGCTTCTTTTTGAGAAGGAAAGTAGTACTTCCTAGTACCATGATCATAATTGCTGTGAAATATGTATTTGAGGCAAAATTCATCTGTCTCAATCCTGGGCAAGGCTTGAATCTGTTTGACTTTATTTTTTAACATGCATTTACTGAGTGCCTGATGTTAAACAAAGCAAGTATGATCTCCTCTTTCATAAAGCTAGCAGTCTGGAGGGAAAATGGATGGAAGCATTACAGAATATAATTCAGAAAAAACAAACAAACAAACAAAGACCTTCCCCCTTCTCTCTGTTTTTACTCTCCTCTTTCTGCTTCCTCCTCTGGCTTCCCTTGATTCCCTCCCTCCCTCTCCCCGCCTTACCCCCACCCTATGCCACCCCCAACCTATGAGGATGCAACTGGGACTCCTAGAGTGAAAGTATCTGAGTCCGTGATAAAATGATGCATGTGTCCCTTTATATAACTGGACCAGGAAGTCTCACAAAACTTGCAAGAAAGAGAAAATGTAATTGTCCTAGTGAGAGACCAGCAACAAGGAAAGGGGAATGAATGGTGAGTGAGGGAATGGACTAAACTAAGACGCAGGCTGGGAAGATGGTTGTGTGGGATGAGTGTGGAAGAATGCTAGATTCAGAGATGTGAAATAACAGGTCATGTACTTCATATAAAAAGTATACTTTTCAGTTCAGTTCAGTTGCTCAGTTATGTCCGACTCTTTGCAACCCCATGAACCGCAGCACGCCAGGCCTCCCTGTCCATCACCAACTCCCAGAGTCCATCCAAACTCATGACCATTGAGTTGATGATGCCATCCAACCATCTCATCGTCTGTCGTCCCCTTCTCCTCCTGCCCTCAATCTTTCCCAGCATCAGGATCTTTTCAAATGAGTCAGCGCTTTGCATCAGGTGGCCAAAGTATTTGAGTTTCAGCTTCAACATCAGTCCTTCCAATGAATATTCAGGACTGATTTCATTTAGGATGGACTGGTTGGATCTCCTTGAAGTCCAAGGGACCCTCAAGAGTCTTCTCCAAAACCACAGTTCAAAAGCATCAATTCTTCAGCACTCAGTGTACTTTTAGTGTCCTAATTTTTTATTGAAGAAATGGAATGCAAGTTCATGATACAAACTGTCCTTGGTTATAGTGAGTACATGGTTCAATTCATGAGCTGAGGCTAAAAAAAAACCTTGAAGACAAATGAGTTTGCAAATGAGTCACTTCACAAAGGCCATCTGGGGTCATGACAGATGTTTTAAATTGTTGTAACAGCAAATTGTTCTGTCTCAGTCTCTCCTTGAGGCATTATTAGCAGTGGACCTCTGCAGTGACCCTAGAGGGGGTAGATGGGTGCACAGGAGGAAGCAAACTTTTTTGTAAAGTGCTAGTTAATAAATATTTTAGGCTCTGTGGGACAGATGGTCTCTGTCACAATTATTCAACTCTGCTATTGTAGCCTGGAAGCAGCTATTATCTGGATGTGGGTGTGTTCCAATAAAGCTTTACTTACAAATACAGGTTAGGGGCCAGATCTGCCACAGGGCTGTCCTTGTCACCTCTAACCTGGGAAGCACACACAGATCTGGGAAGCAAGAGATGCACGTGTTAATTCCAGCTTTGCCACTATCTCTCTGAGGCGTGACCTCCGGCATGTATACTGCCTTTTCAAGGAAAATAATGAAAATGTTTCCAGCTCTTTGGATTGTGGTGAGAATGATATGAAATAATTACTATGGATATGTTTTGTGGGGGGAGGTTTAAAAGCTATATGCAATCCTTAGAAGATGATTGTTTATTGTTTAACTTCAGCATTAATGAGTAAGATTTCATACTAAATGGGAAAAACTGCTCCCTGTCTTCATCACCTCCCTGCCCCCGACAAAGTCAGAAGCACACTTCCTTTCCTCCCGTTACTCTTTGTGCTCATGTCCCAACTTGGCTATGAAAGCACTAGCTTTTCCTTAAAATCCCACAGCCGGTACCTAAACTTTCCTGCAGCTGAACAAGGGAGAACTAAGGTGTGGCCATGTGGCTCCCATGCGTGCCTCCCACCCACAGCCCATCTTTCCTGATGGCAGGAGCAGGCATTTTATCTGCTTTGATTGCAGCCATTGGGGTGGAGTGGTTAAACTGTGTTTAGAAATAAATGGTAAAATAGCAGTTGACTGGAAAGCTTTTTAAAGATTCCATTTTCTTTGTGCATAATGCTTCTCCAGCTCTGAGGGAGCAGCAAGGGGTCCATTATGTCTTGGAGAACTGGGCTAGGAGCTGCTGCTTCCAGACCCCAGCAAGCATTTGCAGTCAGGAGTCCCCTGCTCCTGGGGAGGTAGAGGGCTGCGTCTGAAAGGGTCCGAGCTTCCAGCACGGTTCTGTCACTTGCTCTTCATGGGGGAGAGGATGGGGCGTGCATTACTAGGATATGGGCAGGAGCCATTGTTTACCAGAGAGCAAGCCTTTTCCCCTCTCAGGTCTCTATTCCTGAAGAGAGGTTTGGAACAGTGACATTGCTCCTCACTGCTCATGTTCCGTTGCTGCTGCTTCTGGCCTCTGTGGGGCAGGAACTAAGATTCCATCTCTACTTCCTGGCAGAGACTGACCCCGTCTCAAGGCCCCTGTGTGCAGGGGGAGAGAAAGGCAAGGTTGACGTGCCAGCTCACCAGGATAAGGAACCCTGATGTACTCTTGAGGGTCTGACGGGGTGGCCTTAGTCCCTCAGCCTCTCCTGGCTGGAGGCCTGAGTGGACAGGGGGCTGTCAGGGGTGACCAAGCACCTGTCAGGGTCCTGACAAACTGTGAAAGGGCCTGAACACTCTCACAGTTTCTCAGGACCTTGGCGAGCACTCAGGCCAGCGTCTGTTCCACAGTGGGTGTTCAATAAATATTTGCTGGTGGAAAAAGATGAATTCCACCAATCCTCACCTCAGTGGGAGGAGACCAAACTGTGCGGCCTGAAGTCCTGCAGAGGGCCATTCCCTGCTGGCCACAGAGTGCTGGCTACGGCTGGGCCCTGCTCTGCAGAAGTCCTCATCTGCCGGATAGCCACAGTCAGCTGCATTTCTTTCACTTATGTCTTTCACTTATTCCTTCATTTGGAATTTGTTGAGTATTCATTGTTTCAGTGCTGGAGATTCATTAATGCATGAAACGGTTAACAGTCTGTACCCTCCTGGAATTTACATTCTAGTTCAACCAATCTGGACTCTTCCAAATTTTGTGACCTCCATAAAGGCCAGCTTACAGGAAAGAGTTTCTCCCTGTGCTGTGAGAGATTACCATTGATTTTTTTTTTTTATCACTGAGGGTAACACAGCAAGTGATAATTCTCATTACTAGTATGGGTGTGATAATGCTTTTTTGCTTCATATAGCCCATTAGATTCAAATGGGACAAAATTCCATCCCATTTGATGTTTAAGATTGAAAAAAAAATATGCAAATTTAAAATATAGACATCACCCCATATATTTGCATTTAATCTTTGTTTCAAATAAATATTTCCCTCACACTCCCAGCCTCATTTAACACCTCCACCCATGGTTTTAAAACACCCTTAAGGCCACATCAGTGTCTCATTTTTTTGGTGTTTGTTTTGTTTCTTTGTTTCCTCCAACAGCAAATAGTGCTGAAAGAGAGAAAAGACCACCCAGTCCAGGTTCTGTCATGAGTGGACTCCCTCTCTTGGTAGAATCTGACATTATTCACCCTTGGGTTGCCTAGATTCCTGGTTCTCCTGGTAATTTTTCACTGGGAAATGTTTTTATTTTCTCCCACACCTCTGCTCACTTTTGTTTCCCACCCTTGATTTTCAGTTCCTTTGTAGTTCCTTTTCATTTTGATAAGGATGCTGCTTCATGAACATTATAGAGTTAAGTCTTCAGATCACTCATCGCCCTCCCCTACTTGAGTACAAACCTATTTCCCAGTTAAATTACTTAGGTTCAACTTACAAAAGTTCATGAGGTCATAAGCTGTGTTATTGTGCCTGGTTAATAGTCAGTTTTAAACAAAAAATGGCATCATACGCCAAAAGTATTTTATGCCTTCTTCCTACTCTATCCCCACTTACCAAAATATTATGGCCATTTTGTGGAATCACTAAAGCATATTTTATGTGGCTTTAAATTTATTTCATGAATTTGTTATGCCAAAACTAATATTGCGGCCTTGGGTATGTAGGGTTTGTAATTTACTATTTTACATAAAGCAGTAATGAGAAATTTTAGTGCTGCAACATTGACTCTTGCCTAATATTTTCCTTAGGATGTAATGTGTAATTTGAATCTCTGTATCAAAAGGTGTGCATAGTTTTATTGAACTTTATTTTGGATACCTCTTGCTGAATCCTTTATTCAAGTATCAATATTTAGAATCTTTTTTTTTTTTTGTGACATGATGGTTTAGCTTAGTTTTTAAATTATCTTAGTGGGATAAAAAGCTTGTTGCATTTTGAAGTTGCTGAAAAAGTGTTGTACCAGACATGGTTAGAAGAAAACTTAGAGTAAACCTTAAAAACAGTTTTTATGGCTGCCATAATTTGAGTTTACTCAAATGTGAACCATCCAACAGAGTAATTGTCTTGTCACCAATATTGTTCAAAGCAATCATTATTTCTTTTGAATTACATCAGATTCATTAACTGGATTGGGATCTTTTCTCTAATTTTTGAAAAACTGGCACCAGTATACATTTTAAAAGGTAGTGTGTTTGTCTGTGTGTGTTGTGTATATATATATGTATGATGGATATTGATATTGTTATAGCTATAGCTACATACAGTATTTCTCTTCCTGAATCTTCATCTTTGTCTTGCAGTTCAACAGTCTTAGGAGGCAAGGGAAATTGAGTGTGTGTGTGTGTGTGTGTGTGTATGTTTTAAGAACTCATTCCATGATGACTTCTAGGAACTTTCCAATATCTTACTTGCTATCGTTCCCCCTTTCCTTTTCTCTTCTTCTCCTCCTCTTGTGCTTTTTTCCTTCCCCACTCCACTCCCTCCCTACCTTGCTTAAGAAGTAGAATACCTCAGCTTATTAGTTCATGGTAGATTTTGGCATGAACTTTGAAACAATCTGCACTCATAATTTTATGATTAGAGAACAATTGATTATAACTGATTGCTATGCATAACAGTGATATGTTGGGGAAAAGAGCAAATTTAGGTTCTTGGAACATCATAAAGATAAAAAGATAAAGACAGAGGGATCTGAGAGAAACTTGGTTAACTTGAGCCTTATTCCTTAATATTGTAAAGTTGAAAAACATGGAAAGTTTATTATATTTTTTTCTTTTGCTACAAGTAGGCATTGTAACCCTTTCCCTGCCCATTACCCTTTGGTTGTTTACCCAGTCCTAGGTTAGTAGGGGAACAGAACTCTGTAACATCCTGGAGTCATGGTAACTGTGGTCCCTTTTGAATCATCCAGCAATAGCATGGGGATCCTTTACAGAGCCAGGCAGACAAGCTACAGGCAGTTAGGAGTAGGTCACTTTGTTCTGTTTATCTTTCATTTTTCAAACGGGGATTTGGGTTGGCTGCAACCCACTCCAATGTTCTTGCCTGGAGAATCCCAGGGATGAGGGAGCCTCGTGGGCTGCCGTCTATGGGGTCGCACAGAGTCGGACACGACTGAAGTGACTTAGCAGCAGCAGCAAGAATAAGAGTCAGGGAAGAAACAGCTTCCTCCATATCAAAGTTCCTTATTTAGAGGGGCAGACAAGTTTCTGGCAGGTCTTCCTTTCTCCATTCAAACTGAAGTGTAGGATTGCTTGTTCCTTGTTTAACTTTGGAGGCTACCCAGAGGAAGTCTACCCTGACACTGAGAATAATGTTGGCTAGAGCCCCAGCTGGTAGACAGGAAATGTGAGTGAGAACTAAGTCTTTTGAGCCACCTCAATTTGTGAGTCTTCATTGTAGCGTAACCTGGCCTGTCCTTATTTTTAGAGACACACAGGGACGGATGTGTGGGCGCCTGTGTGTAAGGGAGAAGACAGATGGAAGGAGAAGTAGAGAGGAGGGAGGAAGAGGGTTAGAGTCCCTCTTTTGGGCCTTTTGTTTTTAACTGAAGAAAAAATAAGCAACTTTAAATCTGTATTCTAAGCTATTGGAAAGTTTCAGCTGCATCACATTATTTAATTTATACCCAAACTAATTTATCATATGCTATGCAGAGCCTCATTTTGCAGAACAAGATTCTGAGACATGGTTTGGTTAAAGCACTCAATTAAGGTCTCACAGTAAGTAAGCAAAAACCCAAACCTAAGGCTGCCACTAAGGTTTACATTTTAATGGTTTGCATTTAAAACTGTATTACATTTCTATGGCTTGAAGTTGTTTAAATGATAATTGATCACCGACCTGATATTGGCTATTAAATCTTTGTATTTGGGGATTCTGATTGACCTGGAATAGAAACATTAGTTCTACTTGTCAGGCTCTGCTCTAGATATGGTAAAAGCTAAGCAGATAAACAATTCCCAATATATTTTCAAAGAGGGTGTATCTTCTCTGACAGAAAAGAGAAGATAAAAGGATAACATAAAAAACTCTACAGTGGGATAAACTATAAATACCATAAGAAACGAATATACAAAAGGCTATGAAAATCTAGAGCCAGGAGGGATTTCTTCTGGAGTGTGTGAACCTAAGTCCTTTTATATAGTTAGTGTGAGTGTGAATGGTAAAAAAAAATGCTCAGGAAAACTATGAAACTAAGCATTAAAGAGTCTATAATATGACCTTAAGAATATATATTTTATCCAAAATGTTGTCATTAAATAAATGAATTTGGAGCACTTCATTTGGAAGGCAAATTTCTAGATGCATTGATAGTAGAGGTTTGTGAAGATGAAATGAGGCGATGCTGGGAGATGAAAAGGGATAATGTTTTCAAAGAGGTCACTGCTAGGTCAATAAATTAGCAATGGCAGTACCAAAGCCCTGATGGCATTTCTCTGGAAACTTTTAAAATCCTGCCTACAGCTGTTTTTAATCAGAGACATGAAAATTAGCATCACTAGAAACCACAAACAGATGAAAGTGGACAGTACAGCTATGATGTAAAAGATGGTCTGATCCTGGATTCTCTCCAAGTGCCTTCAAGAAGAAAAGGGGTTATCTTTTATCAGGAGCTATTTATGATTTCCAGAACATAATTGGCAATAATTTGAACCTGTCTTTTTCCAGAATCGAAAGCAAGAGGAACTCTTTATTTGACATTTTGTCCTGTGAACGTAGCACAGCGAAGACGAATTATCACTTTTCAGTGTGGCCAAACTTTTGACATTTATATTTGACTGGTGTTCGAATTTAACTTTCTAGTAATTCCCAGCCTAAGGCATGTTCCAAACCTGGGTTGTCACGGCCAGGTAAGCCTTCTCTCTGGTGGACTTGCAGCGTCCCGATTGTACTGATTCTCCCCTTTGTCCCCTTAATCCCCCTGTCTGCCCCTCACCAACATCTCAGACAAATCTGAAGAAAAGAAATTTTCTGAGTGGGTATGATTTTACCAGTCAGTCTGACAACTCTAGTGGGCTCCTGGAGACCACAATGGTGTGGTGGCTAAGGGTGCCATAGACTAGAATAAAAGCATCTGAAATAAAGCGTATGAAAACATTCACTGAAATTAACAGGGGGATTGGCTATCTCCACTTATATAACTCATCTAAGTCTTGGCAAATAATATTTATTTTCTATTAAATAGTACTTACTTGTTCCATATTATGATTCTTGAGGTCAGTATGTTGACATTCTGCTTTGCCTTTGTGTGACTGCACTCATGTTTCTGTTACTTCTTTGTTAAATGAGAGTTATGTGATGTCTGACTCATTCCTGATTTATATGTTGTTCAAAGAAAAAGAAAAAGACAGTATTTCAAATATTTGGGACATCACAGTGAGCAGGAAGTAAAGATACCAATAATTTGAGATTCTCTATTTTTGGGGGCTCCAAAATCATTGCAGATGGTGATTGCAACCATGAAATTAAAAGACGCTTATTCCTTGGAAGGAAAGTTATGACCAACCTAGATAGCATATTCAAAAGCAGAGACATTACTTTGCCAACAAGGGTCCATCTAGTCAAGGCTATGGTTTTTCCAGTGGTCATGTATGGATGTGAGAGTTGGACTTTGAAGGAAGCTGAGCGCTGAAGAACTGATGCTTTTGAACTGTGGTGTTGGNGGCTGAGCACTGAAGAATTGATGTTTTTGAACTGTGGTGTTGGAGAAGACTCTTGAGAGTCCCTTGGACTGCAAGGAGATCCAACCAGTCCATCCTAAAGGAGATCAGTCCTGGGTGTTCATTTGGAAGGACTGATGTTGAAGCTGAAACCAATACTTTGGCCATCTGATGTGAAGAGCTGACTCACTGGAAAAGACCCAGATGCTGGGAAAGATTGAGGGCAGGAGGAGAAGGGGACAGGAGAGGATGAGATGGCTGGATGGCATCAGCAACTCCATGGACATGGGTTTGGGTGAATCTGGGAGCTGGTGATGGACAGGGAGGCCTGGCATGCTGCAGTCCATGGGGTCGCAAAGAGTCAGACATGACTGAGCGACTGAACGGAACTGATCCTAGGGAAATACCAGTATCTAACCAAAAACCATTCTATGGTTTGTGTTAATGGGAAGAGGAATGTACCCCAAAGTGGGTTCCACAGGGGTTCCATATAGCAATAGATCCCATAAACAAATTATAAATAAATAAATACATTTGCAAAACGTTGGATTAAAACTTTTTTGTTAATACTATAGGATTACCAAAGGCTTTAATATGGTAATTTGCATTAAAAATCCTCTGATTAATTTTTTCTAGGTCATCTTGCAGGAAGATTATTCTATGAAACCCACTGGAAACAGCTTGTTCAGATGGAGTTTTTCTTACTGTTATATTAATATTAAAAAATAAGATCAAACATTATAGTTTGAAGGTGACAGTTTTATCTTAATAGTTCCATCAGAGAGAGTTTTGAATCACAGGTAGCTTACTGCCCAACAGTCATCCTTTATTTTTTCCCCAAAATTATTTTCTAACAGTCTTTGGCTTTTTTAGGGGATGTGGTTTTAATTCTCTTACCTTTTGCTGGATACTTATTTTCTAAGTTTCTTACATTTAAGCATATCCAAGTAACTAATTCTGGAGAAAGAAAAATGAGAAATCTATTAAGAAGTTTCTGGGAAATATTTCAATTTCTAGTAGGAAGGCAAATATGAAGGAAGAGCTCTTAGAAGTCAACACTTCCCCCACCTTCTTGCCTTGAATGTCTTTGGCATTGTGTGGAGTGCCATCTTGGGAAGGTAAAAAAAAAAATCCAATGAGTAGAAAACTGAATTTTAGTTTGCTGATAGTCACACACAACTGCACTAATTCTGGAATCACCTTCCTCCAAATGGTTTGTTACATAAATGATCAATGTCCTTAGGTTTATGGAGCTACTCAACTACTTTCCTGTGACTTTTAGTTGAAAACACCCTAATACTAATTTTCTTTTGTACTTAATTGTAACTACTTCTCTCTAGTTCATTTCTTAAATTTCTGCTCTTCAGGTTGAAAGTGTTTCAAAGAAGCAAAGATCTTCCCTTAAAATGTTTTTATAAGTGCCTGAGTTTGGTTTGTTTTCATTTGTTTTCTTTTTTCAGGTCAAACTGAAGAGTGTTTTAAGAGTACTCTCCTCCCACCCTATATTCCCTAAGATTTGTCAGGTTAGTCTCTGTCCCATTCCCTCACAAGAAACAGGCAAAAGAAAAAAATTTGATGGCATATGCTATATAGGTCTAGCTAATTAACCAGAGCCAATATTCACTTTATAATATTATAATAGTACAGTAATTACTGCTACATTAAGTTTTAAGCATCTTCCTGCACTTCACATAGAATTTGAGTAGTAAAGACTAAGCTTGCATGGAGCCTTTGAGGAACACATCCACTGAACTGGTTGAGGTTTGCCCTCTGTTCTCTGTGTTGTTGCTGTCTTTCCTAATAGCTGGGCAGCCAGTTTGCAAGAGGGTTGTCAGGAACTGAGTCGTACTTTCCCCAGGTCTTGAGGGAATCACTACATAATGATGTATAATTTAGGATTCAGGGAATGCAAACTGAGATAAGCTAAAAAGCAATTGTAGACTACTTAGGATCTCTTAATTTATGGCCATTTTGTGCATAGTGGATAATGTATCCCTTGTCACCTCTTACTAAAATTAAGTAACATTCATATTCCCAACACTAAACCTGGCACAAGATTGTCTTATTCTAATTAGTACACCTCGAAAGAACTTGGAGTGGCCATATCTGCTTTATAAGAATTTGAAAAGCTAGGAAAATCGAAGCAGAAACATGGGTATATTTTTTCTACCAATCTACTTGCTATGCAGTGGTACCTCTAGTGTTTTTGACATCAGAATGCATCATTTTTGGTAGGCCCCTCATCTATGTAACAAAATTATTTTATTAATGATTATATAAAATGAGCAATAAAAATAGTGAGCAAATACAGAGTTAATTTCTTCATTTATCAAGTTTTATATGTATAATCATAATAGTAAAAAAAAAATTATAGTACAGAAAATAAGTAGCTCAGACAGTAAAGAATCTACCTGCAATGCAGGAGACCTGGGTGCAATCCCTGGGTCCAGAAGATCCTCTGGAGAAGGGAATAGCAGTCCTCTCCAGTATTCTTGCCTGGAGAATCCCACGGACAGAGGAGCCTGGCAGTTTACAGCCCACTGGGTCACAAAGAGCCGGACACGACTGACTACCACTACCACTGCTACTACAGAAAGTAGAAAGAAATTAATACTTTGCAATGACATTAATGTATTTTTTTAAAAAAGCTTTCATCTGTGTATGAATGTGTGATAACACTGAATAAAAACATTAGTTTGTTTTTTCAAGATTTGACTTCTGTAGATTTGTTAATGACTGTATAAAGTTATTTTTCCTTTGTATATCCTTGTTCAATAGCCTATAACTCCATTTGGTACTTGGCTTTGCTGTGCGTGTTTGCTCAGTCATGTCCAACTCTTTGTGACTCCATGGACTATAGCCCACCAGGCTCTTCTGTCCATGGGGATTTTTTGGGGCAAGAATACTGTAGTGGGTTGTCATTTCCTTCTCCAGGGGATCTTCCCCTTCCCAGGATCCAACCTGCATCTCTGCAGTCTCCTGTGTTGGTAGGTGGATTTTTTACCACTCAGCCACCTCAGAATCACCTTTACTCAACTTTAATCTGATAAGCTTCTTTATTTTAATTTCAANAATTTTTATTCATTTATTTAGAATATCCAGTTCTAGAGTAAGTACTTAAAGCATACAGGTATTGTCTGTTTGAATTTTTCTTTCATTGTTAGTAGTTACTTTGTTTTTAAAACTTTTTAAATCATGCCAAGGTATTGTTTTGCAAACCCTGGAATCTCCCACATGAAATCTGAAGGAGACCTTCATACACAGTGGGCAATGAGAGACCAAAGAAAGAGACCACTCCAGATTAGTAGGTAGTAAATCTTATAAGGAAATCTTATAAGGGAAACTTACATATTAGGGTAGTCCTGGGGGGCCACAAGACTAAGATTTCTGTTCCTACCAGCCAGAATCTTCATATAGAGGCCTTAACTGGGTTTAGTCACACATATCGTCCAGATAATTTTAACAACACATTGCTCTCTCAAGGCTGTATTCTGGAAAAGGGCTCCCTCTGTGGGAACAATGGGCAGAATGTATATTCCTAGGACAGAGGAGGGGGTGAAGAGCTTCTAATTGCCCAGGTCTAGCCCTTTGGTCAGAGAAGGCAACGGCAACCCACTCCAGTACTCTTGCCTGGAAAATCCCATGGACTTAGGAGCCTGGTAGGCTGCAGTCCATGGGGTCACGAAGAGTCAGACACGGCTGAGCGACTTCACTTTCACTTTTCGCTTTCATGCATTGGAGAAGGAAATGGAAAACACTCCAGTGTTCTTGCTTGGAGTATCCCAGGGATGGGGGAGCCTGGTGGGCTGCCATCTATGGGGTCGCACAGAGTTGGACTTGACTGAAGCAACTTAGCAGCAGCAGCAGCAGCCCTTTGGTCAACCAGGTATCACATCGTCTTGATCCTTGTTGTTGTTCAGTCAAGCCAAACTCTTTGTGAACCCATTGATGACCACTTTCAAAATGTGGCATTTGCTTTCCTTCATCTCTGCAAATCCTACACTGTTGCTTCTCAAAGCTAGTTTTCCAGTACTAAGTCATAGCTTGTTCTTTCTTATTGCCAGTAGCCACATGTGGAAATGCATGTGGTGGTGGTGGTGAGTATGAAGAGTACAAGAAATAAACAAGACCATGGGTCAGATAAAAAGCTGTTGAATACATGTGTTAGAGGAATTGCTTTAGCAGTTTATGATGTTAACTTTTAATGACAACATTATTTAAGTAATCCAATATTCTTCGAACTTCTAAAATTTTGAATTGTTTTCTGAGAAGCTTATTTATTTTTGGCTTGTTTCATTTTCTTCCTGATTCTTAGCAGAGATTCAACTTCACCCTAAGATAAGGGCCCCTGCCATTTATTAACCCCTTTACCACATAAACCCATCACTAAGTTGAAAGTCAAAGCAGTGCTGTAGGCTAGAACACAATTTCTTTTTAGTGACTGGATTTGCATAATAATACCAATAAACATTTGCAGGTTATAAATTATGAAGTGAGAGAAGAAGGGAAGAGGAGTCCTTCTTATTTCCCAAGGGAGAAGAAAATTATTTTGATCCTTTTATTGATAAATCTATTGTAGATCTAGAAGCAGAGTTTATTCAGCAAAAGGTACACAAAGGCAATAAGTCTCTTTTTTTTATGCTGCCAAATAGGCTTTGTCAAGACATTTTAGAAAATAGAGAGCAGCTTGCTATACTAAAAAGAATAACAAATAAGGGAATTATTCCTGAGCACTTGTTCTGGCGCCATCATCGATGAGCTCTGTGACCAAATCACCTTCTATCACTGAAAACTAGTTTCTTAGGATTATATGAGAGATATGGACTGGAAAATTTTCAACCTTTTTCAGATCAATATTCTATGATGTGTCTGTCTGTCTTGTCTTAAAAATCCCCAAACAAGGCAATTTCATACCTTCTTCATTTAGGCATACTTCAATTTTTGGAGTTTGTGAGTAGCTTGTGTATTCCTAAGTAGCTTAGGATATGAGATAAAAGGGAGATGCAAGATAAGGGAGAATTTGAAGTAACCTCCATCTCTACTACTTACTCAGCTGCTCTATCATCTTGTCCTTGGTGTATGGAGAATGGGTGCTATATTGGTTAAGCACACGGGTGCTGGAATCCTATGATCTAAGCTGGAATTCAGGTTTTTCATTTACATATCATCTGACCTTGGATGTGTTATCTGACCTCTTGGGCTCAGGTTTTCTCAGTGAAATTCAGTTCAGTTCAGTCGCTCAGTGGTGTCCGACTCTTTGTGACCCCATGAATTGCAGCACGCCAGGCCTCCCTGTCCATCACCATCTCCCAGAGTTCACTCAAACTCACATCCATTGAGTTGGTGATGCCATCCAACCATCTCATCCTCTGTTGTCCCCTTTTCCTCCTGCCCCTAATCCCTCCCAGCATCAGAGTCTTTTCCAATGAGTAAACTCTTCTCATGAGGTGGCCAAAGTACTGGAGTTTCAGCTTTAGCATCATTCCTTCCAAAGAAATCCCAGGGCTGATCTCCTTTAGAATGGACTCCTTGCAGTCTCCTTGCAGTCCAAGGGACTCTCAAGAGTCTTCTCCAACACCACAGTTCAAAAGCATCAATACTTTGGCGCTCAGCTTTCTTCACAGTCCAACTCTCACATCCATACATGACCACTGGAAAAACCATAGCCTTGAATAAACGGACCTTTGTTTGCAAAGTAATCTCTGCTTTTCAATATGCTATCTAGGTTGGTCATAACTTTTCTTCCAAGGAGTAATTGTCTTTTAATTTCATAGCTGCAATCACCATCTGCAGTGATTTTGGAGCCCAAAAAGATAAAGTCTGACACTATTTCCACTGTTTCCCCATCTATTTCCCATGAAGTGATGGGACCCGATGCCATGATCTATATTTTCTGAATGTTGAGCTTTAAGCCAACTTTTTCACTCTCTTCTTTCACTTTCATCAAGAGGCTGTTTCGCTCCTCTTCACTTTCTGCCATAAGGGTGGTGTCATCTGCATATCTGAGGTTATTGATATTTCCCAGTGAAACTGGAATAACTAAATACACCTGTCACATGAGGTCATTGATATAAATGGAGAGAATCCATAGAAATAACATGTTTCTCATGCTTTTCCATGAATATTTTGTTTTCAAAACATCTTGTGGTGCTAACTGTGCTTATGCTGCAAAGCTTCCCTTTGATTCTTTGTGTTGACTTCAGTCAAGAGAGCTCTATGAGTTACTCTTTCAGTTTGACATGTTGTTAAAAATAGTAATATATTCTTTTATGGTATGAATACTTATTCAGCATTTACTGTGATCCTCACAGCTTAATGCAATAGAACTAGGAATGTTTATAAATCCAGTTTCCTTTTGCCTAATTAAAGCAAATTTGTCTGTGTGATTTCATGTTTATGGGTGGCAGAAATCAAATGTTCAGTACCATGTGAGATTCAGAGATGATAGAAGGGATATGTGGACAAGTGGACACTAGACAGGCTGTCCCTCTTTTACAGGGATTCTGGGATGTTCACTAAGAAAAGGATATAACCTGAAAATGTAAACAGGGCTGAATCTTAGAAGAAAGCAGATTTTCATTTGTGCAAAAGTATTTTTTAGGTTGAAAGGGTCCCTGCCTCCTAGAGTTAAACCTCTGCCAGGTCCCCCCCCCCCCCCATTTAAAAATCCTATTTAAAATCCCTATTTTTCCTCCCAGTTTTTTAATCTTATCTTTCTCCTATCCTTAAATCCCCATTCTTCAAGGCTATCAATTCTGTTCCATTTACTGCCCTTCCTCTTTTCATTACTATGTAAAGAATGCGCCAAAACACGCATTTAAATTTTTATGTACTACTTGTTTTATTATACCAATAAATTCTCTTTTTGTTTGCCAATGGCCTGTAGTGGATATGAGTTTATATGTAAATTAAGAAAACACTTTGTCATTTTCATGATACAGAGCTGTATATATAAGAGCTAACAAGTGCTGGTTGAAAGAGAAGGCGAGCTGGGAAGTGAGTTTCTCTTCAGTTATTTTTGTCGGTCAGTCCTCCATGGTTGTTGTCTCCTAGGCTCCAGTGTGGTGGAGTACCTCCCCACTCCAGCAGAAAGAGGGGCATCTCTTCCTTTCTACACAGTTACTCTTTCCTACCCAATCATGATACAGATAAAGACTCACATAGTTGAAGCAACTCAGGTTCCGTGAAGAAATTCAGCCTTTTCACAGGTAGGGTGGTTTTGAAACCTGGTTTGAAACCTATTGATTTTAATAAGGGCAGGTTAAAAATTATTGTCTGGGCCTCATACAAGAAAAGAATGATTAATAAAAAAGTGGTAGAAATAGGGTTTTATCATCAGAATGGTTTAAAAGTTTACATGTTATCTGCTTCGCATTCAAGTGCTAAAAAAATTGCTTTCCTAAGGATTTGTTTGATAGCAACAGAGTAACTTAGGAGCACTGCTGGACTGAGTAGAAATTTCTCAATCCTTTCCTTTCTTAAACACACAAAAAGTCAGGCATATGCATAGAGTTTCAAAGATAGTTTCACTGACAGACAGACTTACTTGGAGACATGCATGTATAGCCCCAGAAATACCGTGAGATACACAGTCATATTCCAGGATGCCCACTGACACAGGCACAGAGAATAGACATACATATTCACCGCACAGGTGCACAGATACACATACACACTCACAACATAGGTGTACACACACAGACATACAGGTATACACAGAGAGATATAGGAATGCAGGTATACACAACACAAAGACAAACATACAAGCACAGATACACATATGAAGGCTTGTGTAAACACAGCTGTAAGCACATGGAGTTGCCCATAATAAAAATATCCAAGGGGTCACACATAGAATCATCTATATAGAGATATAGAGAGACCAGTCAGGAAGCCATAAATTCACATAAATAGAGAGAGACAGTCAAACTGACCTTGGGAGATTTTTCCTGTTGGCTCTGAACAGGGTCATGGAATATCATGGGATCACCTGCTGCCTCTCTCTGGATATGATTTGGCCCAACTCAGTGCAAGCTCATGGATCCCTCATTGAGATGGGTGTCATAGAAGCTGGGGTGGCAACTGTACCCTCAAAGGAGGAAAACACTCAACCTATCAATGAAAAATGAAATTGTATTGAATTGTCCCACACAACATTGAGTGCGAAGGGACATATGAATAGCAGACTAAGAAACCCCCAAAATGACCATTAACAATTTCTTTGAGTGGCATCATACATTACTCAATTGCTTTCATTCCTTCAAGCTCGTTTTATTGTACCTATCTTTATAGGTAGCTTTATAGGTTTGATTTTTAATCTTACCTAATCTTCTGAGCAGCTCAATTAGATGGGTAGATTTATTATCTTCATATTATACTTTGAGATTGAAACTGACATTATGATTATTCTTAACTTACAGATGAACAAAAAATCATTCAGACAGATGAAGTACCCTATTCAAGGATAACCCAGGAAAAACCCAGTTCCTAGTTCAGAGTCAGTTTCACCATTACAATGAGCTGTATAAGAGCTTGATAAGGTATAACAGGAGAGAGATAACTTAGATACTAAACCTAGCTCTAGACACAAAACATCAGTATGCATGCTTCAGCGACTTAAAATCAAGTTTTCAACCCCTAGAAGACAATAGCATGCTTAGTCGCTCAGTCATGTCCAACTCTTTGTGACCTCAAGGACAGTAGCCCACCAGGTTCCTCTATTCATGGAATTCTCCAGGCAAGAATACTGGAGTGGGTAGCCGTTCCCTTCTCCAGAGGATCTTCCTGACCCAGGAATCAAACCTGGGTCTCTTGCATTGCAGGCAGATTCTTTACCATCTGAACCACCAGGGAAGCCCAAGAAAATAATAGGTGAGTGCATAGCAAAATATGTGCAACTATGTTTGGTCACATGGATATTTGGAATTGTCTTTTAAATCTCTCCTTTATGTTGGACTCTAGGGGATAGCTATGTGCTCAAAGGCTTGGTTATAAGAACTGCCAACCAGCCTGTAAGTATGGATTTATTGAGCCATTATCGTGAGCTTTTCTCTGAGACTGAATCTGTGGTAGATACAAATGAGAATCTCTCTACTTGAATAGCTTCAGTTTTTACTTAAGAGACAAGTAGTGATTAGAAATTATCAAATGATTAGACAAAGATAAATCAAAGATGACAGGTTGAGGCTAAAGAGATTAATTCAGAATATAGATAAATTTTATTGATTTTACTTTAAATGAATTGCTTTAAATTAAATGGAATCACTTTACAACATGTAAAAATAAAGATTTTTAGAATAGAAATACAGATTCCTAATGATATTTTTATTTATGTACTTTCAAATGAGTAGCACATTTGGGTTTATGTTCCCATGTGGCTAAGATTGTTAGGAACTGCTCTGGTCTCCATACTTTCTATTGACTTAGTTTGGTTCCACTTCACCCATTTGGGTTACCTTCCTGGCACTACTGGTCTATGCATTTACCATCTCTAATTAAGAAATAATGAAGTCCAGACCCAGTGACTGATGTCTTGGGAGTTGAGGGAGGAGAAGGTCAGTGAGGTCTGGAATAGTCAAGGGAGGTCTCACAAGGAAATGGGAACTAGATCTTCTTGTAGGAGATTGAGGACTTAGACAAGGGAAGGGGTATATACAGGGTTCTTGAGACCAGAGTTCCTGAGAACATGCAGAAGAAACTGAATGAAATTTAAATTCCAGATGGATTAAAGTTTTCCAAATGGAAATCAACATTTGAAACTTAAGGAGACAATATCAGAATTTGGAAAGATGTTTTTCCTCTACTCAGAAAAATCACAAATAAAAAATTATGTTTGATGTTTTCTAAAATAAAAAAAAAAGATCCAGTGTATTATGTGGGTTTTTATGTGTTGGATATAAATTTACATAATAGACCTAAATTATATTTTCACATAATATTTGATATTAAATTTCACATACACATCATAAGGCCCTTAAAAAAACAACTGTCAGGGGCACAATATTAAAATGTCTTTCAGTAAAGCTGATTCTGTGAGGGGCAAAACTAATGTAATTCAAATACATATCCTTATGTAGTAGCCGATTTTGATCTATAATGAAATATAAGGGCTGAGGAAAAAATATTTTGATCCAAAAATAAATCACAGATTTAGAATACAGTGGATTCCTTATGTCGAATGAAATTGGCAAATAATTATATAATGTACAGAGAATTCCTATAAATCAATATGAAAAATTCCTACAAATCAATATGAAGAGGCACAAAGTAGTGAAAATACCATTCAAGGAAAAGGAAACAAATAGTGAAGCTATGAAAGCATACTCATCTCTTAAACTAATGTTGCTGTTGTTCAGTCACTAAGTTGTGTCCAACTCTTTGTGATGCTAGGCTTCCTTGTCCTTTACTATCTTCAGGAGTTTGCTTAAACTCATGTCCATTGAGTCAGTGATGCCATTCGACCATCTCAGAATTTTCCTGCAATGAAGGAGCTCTGGGTTAGATCCCTGGGTTGGGAAGAACCCCTGGAGAAAGGAATGGCTACCCATTCCAGTCTTCTTGCTGGAGAATTCCATGGACAAAGGAGCCTGGCAGGCTACAGTCCGTGGGCTGCAAAGAGTCAGAGATGACTGAGTGACTAACTTAAACTAATAGGATTATATAAATTGAAACACCAGTGAAATGTCATTCTGTAATAATTGTAGTTTTAAAATTCCAGGCAGTTAGCAAAGATAGGATGTGGAAAGATGATAACTCTTACAGGCTGCTGGTAGCAATGTAAATTGGTAAAATCCTTTTGTACTTTTGCATGTTTTGTAAAGTTGGACATTCATTATAAACATTTGCACAAGGAATTGTGTATGTGTGTGTGTGTATATACACAAATCCCCTAGAGGAATTATTTCATGTTTACACAAGGAATCATTTGTATTCAATGTAGAACTGCATGTAAAACCCAAAATAATTAGAATTTAATGTTCCTCAGCAAGACAATAGCTAAATAATTGGTGGCAGACACACTCAAGGGGGGAAAAAATAAACAAAAAACAAACCTATACCATAGTGAAAATGAATGGGCTAGTACTACATAGTTTAACTTACCAAATGAAAATCAAGGTTAGGAGAAAAAAATCAGTTCCAAACAATATATACTGTGTTGTAATATTTATACTGAATATTAAAACATGCAATACACAGCAAACAATCCTATAAAAGACTGAATAAATGTAGCCTGTTGGGAGGAGATATTTTAGCCTAGAAATATTTTTTTGTTACATAAGATAAGACTGGCCTGATCTGATTCAGAGACTCAGGGAGTCCTGCAATGGGACAGCCTGTGAAATAGAGGCTCTCTCTCTTTTTTTTTAATTGGAGGTCTAGTTGCATTACAATGTTGTGTTAGTTTCTGCTGTACAACAAGTGAATCTGCTTTATGTATTCATATATCCCCTCCCTCCCAGACCTCCCTCCCTTCCCTATCCCACCCCTCTAGGTCATCACAGAGCAGTGGGCTAAGCTCCCTTTGCTATACAGCAGGTTCCCACTAGCTCTCTAGTTTATACACAGTAGGGTATATATGGGCTTCCCTTGAGGCTCAGCTGGTAAAGAATCTGCCTGCAATGCAGGAGACCTGGGTTCCATTCCTGAGTTGGGAAGATCCCCTGGAGAAGGGAAAGGCTACCCACTACAGTATTCTGGCCTGGAGAATGTCATGGACTGTATAATCCATGGGGTCCCAAAGAGTCAGACACGACTGAGCAACTTTCACTGACTCAATGTATATATGTCAGTCTTCCAATTCATCCCCTCCCACCCCCTGCGGCCCCATGTTTGAAATGCAGGACTAGAGACACAGACAGGCTCTATTGTGGAATTTTGAAAACCACTCTACTTTCATTTTCTGCTCAAGCAGCCATTGCCACTGTCTTCTTTTCAAAGCTGTTACCTGGAGGGAAATAGCTGTTATAGATTCATGTGTAAGACACCATTCATGTATGGTTACAAAACATTATCTGAAGAAAGATGAAAGTCTTTGTAGAGCAGTCAGCTCTGAGGGATAGATGAGGAGTAACGAGGCATTTTTCATTCTTCTCTCACCTGGGGGGAAGGTTCAAAAACTCAAGATCATTCACTCAATCAGATAAACACTCCCTATCGCTTGGATGTTTTCAGCGGCCTCTTCAGCTGCTCTTCCTGCTTTTGTGGCTGACCACGGTCTGCTGCCCTCATAGCAGATGAGTCTCTTAATAGCCCAGCTCTCAGTTTATACCCAGATTCTGCCCTCTCCCACATCTGGCTTCATAGTCTCTTGCTGGTCTTGCTACCTGCTTGCTCCACAGGTGTGCGCTAAGACCCAGTGTTGTGCCAGCTTCTTTGTGTGCACTAGGGACTTGAGACAAAAGTGGGCAAGGATGCTTTCCTCAGAGCACTTTCATTCCAGATGGGCTACAGATAGCAAATAATGAAACCACAAATGGGTGACCACACACGACACAAAAGCTAGGCGTTTAATAAAGTAAGTGTGACAGTGAGTGATGGGGGACAGGACTATGTGTGGTCAGGGAGGACTTTTTGAGAAGATGACATCTGAGCTGAACTCAGAGGAAGCAGGAGCCATGCAGACATCGGTGGGATTGATGGCTCAATTTTCTTTCTTTCACTCTGAGCTAACTGGCCGCTGTATCCTAAGTGTGTTCTCTTCTTCCTGACAGCTATTTTTTGGCCCATGCTGTTTCCTCTTTCTGGAATATTTCCTCCAATCTCTGCCTGTGGTCACTCCACCTCCCACTTTTGAAATGCCACTTCCTCCATGAAGAGGAAGAAAAAGAAGGAAGATCCTTACTGATCCCCTGCACCAAGCCAGGTACCATCTGTCTTATCCCTCAGAATTCAGCATTAATGGTGGTGTCTTCTCTCATTCAGTTAGGATTACATGTGATAGAAGCTCAACTGATTTAAGGATAAGCATGTAATGGCAAAATATATTGACCGTAGGATGAGCAGGGGTGGAGCCAGTTCCAGGAATACCTGTGTGTTGCCATCTGTCAAAATGAAAGTGATTCTGTGAGTTGCCCTTTGCTTGCTGTAATTCTTAAAGCATCACCCCAAAGATGCTTCTTTGCCTGAGTAGCAGCAGTTTCTTGCCATTTTGGCAGCAGCTGAATCCTGTCTGCAAGTTTTTCGACACATAAAGAACCCACTTCTTGGTTCTTGCCTTACTCACTTTGACCCTCATGGCCCTGCTGGACACCAGTACCAGCTGCCTGGAACCCATCTTAAGTCTGGGTCCCAGGTCCATGTAATCAGTCTTCCAGGTTCTAAGATCCTTCATCAGGTGGCAAGCAGCCTCTCCTCAGATGTCTGGGGCTTGTCCCACAATGTGCCTCTGGACTGAGTTTCAGCTCTCTTCTTCATTTCTAAATTGTAATAATTCCAATTTCCACTCCTTGCTTCCTCATCCCTAGGGGTGAAGTGCTTCCTCATTTGCTATCTAATTAAAACTGAATGTCTTTTTTAACACTGTGAGTTACCTAATTATATCGCTATACTTGGGCTTCCCTGCTGGCTCAGTGGTCAAGAATCTGCCTGTAATGCAGGAGCTGCAGCAGACATGGGTTCAATCCCCGAGTCAGGAAGATTCCCTGAGGAGGGCATAGTAGCCCACTCCAGTATTCTTGCCTGGAGAATCCCAAGGACAGAGGAGCCTGGTGGGCTACAGTCCATAGAGTCACAAAGAGTTGGACATGACTGTAGTGACTTAGCACACACACACACCCCTATACTTAGTTAATAAGATTGTATACCAGACTGTCTCTGTTGAAATAACAAATGTAGTAATTTCTGCCTCCTGAAGGTCCTCACAAATCATAAGGAGCAGATCCAAAAGTTCTCAGAGCTAGACAGTATCATGCAAAAAACACAACACTGAGTCTTCTAAATTTCTAATAAAGCCTTATACCACCTATGTTACATGTATAATACATAAAAATAAAATAATGGATAGTTAAACTCATTTATTCTCATGATCTGTTAGGTGTCTGGGATGTGGTGGTCCCTAAAGTTACCTGGAAAATTGCATTAAAAACACCCTTGTTATCCTTTGTCATTTCTGTACCTACCATTATGAGTTTTGCCATCAATTAAATGGGCGGTGTGCGTCCTTGTCTTCAGCCTCTTTCTTAAACTGTTTTGATCCATTCAAACGTATTTTCATTTGAAATTCAGAAGCCTTGCCTTTCTTAAAGGGGAGTGTCCTTGATCTTTTTTTTTTTTTAAATTAACACAAAAATTTAACCTTACATCTTTTATCCCATCCCCAAACCAAACCAATACAGCTGCCCTAACACTGGCTCAGCACATAGCATTTTGTTTGTACCTTTAAGGCATTTATTATATCTAGCACTTCTCTGTATCTAGGACAGGGATAAAGAAAATGATATTAATTCCTAAGTGTTTGCAATTGTCCTCCCTCCCTGCTGCTTTTATGGAGGAGTAACTGTTGATTTCTATGTCATCTCCTAGGTCTTTCTTTATGGTGTAGAATCCAAGTAAAGAGGATTAGAAATTTTGAAAAGGGCCATAGGCTTGAGTTGATATGAATGACAAATAACTAAGTCAGAGAAGGCAGAAGTGGGAGGATAACATAAAAGCCTGTTGGGGCTTATGGCTGATTTAGAAAAAGATGGTTTTTATTTGTATTTTAAGGTGATTTCGGGATGGAGGAGTAGAGAGATGAGTTTTGAAGTCCCGCAGCCATGCATGAGTGAGGGAGGCTGAGTGTGAGAGAATTAAGGAGGTTTGCTGAGAGTTACATATGGGACCCTCATGTGGCATACACTACTAGGCTTCAAGAAAAATAAATAGTAAATTTCAATGATTTACGGTTGTTACACTGAGGTTGCTTAAAATATGACTCTGTGGTAGGATTGGACCAAAAGTTGTTTGATTTTCTATGTTTCATATATATATATATATATATATATATATATATTTTTTTTTTGTATTTTCCTAGCTCAGCTCCCCACTCCCCAGTACAGAAGATATTTTCTGAAAGGCAGAGGCTTGACCTCTCCCCCAGCGTCTACATCCATGCCTTGAACATACTGCTCATTTCATGATTACTGAAAAGTAATTTTATTATCATCATCATCATCTAGTAGTATATATGTGGGCCACCTCTTCTCTGGTGATCCACATACATACTAAATGTGTTGAGATTTAATTTCAAAGCCGCAATGCTTGGGCATGATTACCATTTCAACTTTTCAAGAGAAAACAAAGGATTCTAGTTGTTAAGTAACTGGCCCAAAGTCATGCATCTTAAGAAAAATATTGTTAGCAAAAATAATCAGCCAAGAAACCTGTAGTACTCAGGCCATTTCGTTTATCAGAACATTATTACAAAGTGCAGCTCTCTGAAAGTCACTGTGCTTGTCTGCTATTTACTATTTTCTACCAGTTGAATAGGTGACATCAGAAGCTGCCAGGATGGCTTTGTTAGTTTTCAACAGGTGAGCCTGTGGTCATTCCCCAGGATATTTCAGACTGGAGGTTGGAGATATTAGAGTCCCTTCCATTTTACTTATTGGCAAGTCCTTCATCCAATTGTCCCTCTCCCTATGATCCCCAAACTGCTAGAAGATGGCCCAGAGGAAATGGGCTTATCTCACTCTTTTTGGGGAAGAATTTTCTCCTGTCTTTGGATGATTTTCTTTCCTAGTCATCAGGAAATTTACTTTTGTGAAGAACTGGAAAAAGGACTATGTGAACTTGTGTGGAGAATCTGTTCATGGGAAGGGATGTAGCATTTTGCTGAATAAATGGCTGAAAAAAAAAGTGAGGGAAAAATAAGATATAAGAAATAGCCTCTCTCCTGGATATAATGGTGTATCTTGGTGGAGGGAGGCCATGGGAACTAAGTTTCTCTGTGAGATACAGGCAGTTATTATTCCAGAGCACCTGCTCTGCTCTTTAGCACAGCTGCTTCCAGCACAGAGACTCAGCTTCACATTCCTTTGGCAAAGGGAGAGGCATTGCAAGCTATCTGGTTCTCAATATCTGGAAGAGAACAAACTCTTTATATGTGGCAATTCAAAGAACAAAAGAATCTAGTAATTGCTTCATGGAGATATGGTTAGACCAAAAGGAGTATTACCAGAAATAACAGTCACATTGCTACTGCCACTATAAACTTACGAAAGTATACTATGCACTAGAGCCTGTGGAACTTATGAAAGTATACTACATGCTAGAGCCTGTGCTAAGAGGTTATCTATTTCCTCATTCATGCATTACAGTAACCACAAAAGTGAATAATACTGCCATATTGTGTCACTGATGAAGCTATGGAGGTTCAAGAGGGTCAAGTTTGATAGGGTGGTAAGTAGGAGGTCTGAGATTTGAACTCAGGTCTGTCTGCTTACACTAAAATGTCAGACTCTGGAGAAATGTAGTAAGGGCTCTGTTATTATTATTTCACTTACACAGGTGAGCAAACTGAGCTTCAAGGAGATTGACTATCTTTTCAATCAGGGATGCAGGTTGTTGAAGTCACTTTAACTCAGATTTGACTCCCAAATTTGCCTTTTAAAAGTTTCATAACCTTGGACATTTCTTTAATGCCCCAAAGTAGGCTTTTGAAACCTGTGTGCTGGGCTTAGTCACTCAGTCGTGTCTGACTCTTTGTGACCTCATGGACTGTAGACCTCCAGGCTCCTCTATCTATGGGGATTCTCCGGGCATGAATACTGGAGTGGGCTGCCATGCCTAACTTAGAGTTTCTAGAAATGGGGTAAAAATAATACCTACTTATGCAATCATTGAGATCATTTGAATGACATAATGTGTGCAAACTCCTTAAGACAGACTCTGCTTGGCTCCTACTTAGAAACCTCGATAAATTTTTCACTTTCTGTTTCTCAGTGTATTCACACATCCAAACACATGTAGCAAAAAAGGGTTTGATAGTGGCTGTATAAAGTAGGCTAAGGGCTCAGAAAGGGTGCTGTCAGGGTGGCAGTATAATTCGCAATTTCCCTGGAAATTGACACTGTGTAAGAAGAGGTGGCAAGAATACACAGAAGAATTGTACAAAAAAGAGCTTCAAGACCAAGATAATCATGATGGTGTGATCACTCATCTAGAGCCAGACATCCTGGAATGTGAAGTCAAGTGGGCCTTAGAAAGCATCACTAAGAACAAAGCTAGTGGAGGTGATGAAATTCCAGTTGAGCTATTTCAAATTCTGAAAGATGATGCTGTGAAAGTGCTACACTCAATATGCCAACAAATTTGGAAAACTCAGCAGTGGCCACAGAACTGGAAAAGGTCAGTTTTCATTCCAATCCCAAAGAAAGGCAATGCCAAAGAATGCTCAAACTACCGCACAATTGCACTCATCTCACATGCTAGTAAAGTAATGCTCAAAATTCTACAAGCCAGGCTTCAGCAGTACATGAACCGTGAACTCCCAGATGTTCAAGCTGGTTTTAGAAAAGGCAGAGGAACCAGAGATCAAATTGCCAACATCTGCTGGATCATCAAAAAAGCAAGAGAGTTCCAGAAAAAACATCTATCTCTACTTTATTGACTATACCAAAGCCTTTGACTCTGCAGATCACAGTAAACTGTGGAAGATTCTGAAATAGATGGGAATACCAGACCACCTGACTTGCCTCTTGAGAAACCTGTATGCAGGTCAGGAAGCACCAGTTAGAACTGGACATGGAACAACAGACTGGTTCCAAATAGGAAAAGGAGTACATCAAGGCTGTATATTGTCACCCTGCTTATTTAACTCATATGCAGAGTACATCATGAGAAACGCTGGGCTGGATGAAGCACAAGCTGGAATCAAGATTGCCGGGAGAAATATCAATAACCTCAGATATGCAGGTGACACCACCCTTACGGCAGAAAGTGAAGAGGAGCTAAAAAGCCTCTTGATGAAAGTGAAAGAGGAGAGTGAAAAAGTTGGCTTAAAGCTCAACATTCAGAAAATCTAGATCATGGCATCTGGTCCCATCACTTCATGAGAAATAGATGGGGAAACAGTGTCAGACTTTATTTTTTTGGGCTCCAAAATCACTGCAGATGGTGACTGAAGCCATGAAATTAAAAATGCTTACTCCTTGGAAAGAAAGTTATGACCAACCTAGATAGCATATTGAAAAGCAGAGACATTACTTTGCCAACAAAGGTCCGTCTAGTCAAGGCCATGGTTTTTCCAGTGGTCATGTATGGATGTGAGATTTGGACTGTGAACAAAGCTGAGCACAAAAAAGCTGATGCTTTTGAACTGTGGTGTTGGAGAAGACTCTTGAGAGTCCCTTGGACTGCAAGGAGATCAAACCAGTCCGTTCTAAAGGAGATCAGCCTTGGAATTTCTTTGGAAGGAATGATGCTGAAGCTGAAAGTCCAGTACTTTGGCCACCTCATGAGAAGAGTTGATTCATTGGAAAAGACTCTGATGCTGGGAGGGATTGGGGGCAGGAGGAGAAGGGGACGACAGAGGATGAGATGGCTGGATGGCATGACCGACTTGGTGGCCATGAGTTTGCGTGAACTCCGGGAGTTGGTGATGGGGTGATGGACAGGGAGGCCTGGCCTGCTGTGATTCATGGGTTTGCAAAGGGTCGGACACGACTGAGTGACTGAACTGAACTGATTGATATTTATCTCATCATCCATCCAGCATGGTCCTGGGTAGCAGCAGGGGCTAAATAAATCCATGGCAAATGGAGTAGGGGCTTCTCTAGTAGCTCGGTGGTAGACTCTACCTGCCAATGCAGGAGACATGTGTTTGATCCCTGCTTGGGAAGATCCCCTGGAGAAGGAAATAGCAACCCACTCTAGTATTCTTGCTACTGAGAGATCCCAAGGACAGGGGAACCTGGTGGGCTATAGTCCTTGGGATTGTAAAAGAGTGGGACACGATTTAGCAACTAAATAATAACCACAAAAGGAGTAGAGTTGAGATAAAAACCAAAGCTGAATTTAAATAAAATAAAGCCTGGAGTGGTTAAACCCTTACCAGAAGGCACTGCAGATTTTCCTGCAGAGGTCACATTGAGGGACATGATCAAATTTTTGTCTAGAGTACTATCTGGAGAAAAAGAGACGGAAGACTTCTTAATACTATTTCTAGCCCTTAAAGTACAGATTTTCCCTAAAAGGAGGGGAGAGCTAACTGACTTTTGCAATGTGTACCAAGTGCCATGTCCTCTGCATCTACCTACACTATCTCATTTTATCCCAGTTCTTGCATAACAAACCACCCATTGTGATTCTTAAAATGATGATGTTTATTTTGTTCGGAAATTTGAGGGGGACTGGGCACAGCAGGCACAGGATTTCTAATTAGGCTAGAGTTGGAGACTGGCTCTGGGGTCATAAAAAAGCTTCTTCAGTTATATATATGGCATCTTAGTTGCAAAGTTCAGATAACTGGGGGCTATTCTCTCCCTCTCCTCTCTTCCTTCCTTCCCTTCCAAGTAGACTTTCCACACAACAGCCTCAGGGTAAACTGAATTGCATGGCACACGAACACTTGCAGAGTGGACCAGCAGCAGTAACAACATGAAATTTTCCTATTCTAGCCTCAAATCATGCAACATCACTTCTGCCACATTCTGTTAATCAAAGGAGTCACAAAAGCCACTCAGATTTCAGGGATTCCATCTTTGATGGGAAGAGTTACGTAGTTTACAGATATGTTTTAAAAGGAAAAGAAGCCACCATCTTTCCAAAGTTATTTACATTCTTCCCAAATACAAAATATACTCAGTACCTCCTAGGATCCCTGCGAAGCGTCATGTGTTGTGGCATCAGACTCAGGGTCAAGGTCTAGTATCTCTTCATCTAAACCACTTTTATGAATGATGGGTGAGCTTCTCAAGCATGGTTTCCTGAATTCTTGAGTATGGCTTTTCAAGAAACACACTCCTCAGTCTGAAGCCTTCTGAATGAGAGAAACAAGCTACCTGGAAATGTTTTGTCTTATTTTGCTTTTACATTCATGTGCTTTGTACTTAAGCCTCCAAAACTTAAAAAAAAAAAAAAAAAAAGCCTCAACAATACAATGTGGTTTATCCCAAAGGTTTCTTTACTCACATATCTGTACCTGGGTGGGGGCTGAAATCCTCAGGTGTTGGAACAGCTGAATCTTGAGTCTGTCTCCCTCCCTTCTTCTCTGTTATCTCTGTATGGTATCTCTACATGACAACCTCAGGTAGGCTGAATTCTTACATACATGATGCTACATTCTTGTAATGGATCATTGTACAGCTGTCAGAAATTGTGCTTTTAGAGTCTTAATTATATATGAAAATACCTGGTACATAAAATATATGGAATAAATCAAGGTATAGATTATGTATAAAGGATCATTCCATGAGGGTACTAGACAGAAATATATAAAATGTAATGGTCATCTCTAGGGTGTCTTCTGGACTATTTAAAAAGTATTTCTATTAATTTTCTATATTTCCACATTTTCTACAAAATACTTTGCATTAATATTCAGGAAATGTATGAAAATAGTATAAGGCTTATCAATACTAAGGAACTTCCACAAGATTCAAGTTGCCCTGAGTTTTCAAATTGAAGACTAAGCCCTGGTCTCTCTTAATTCCCAACCTTATAACTGTCCCATCAATGCTATGCTTTCTCCCTATAGGAAGAACTCATGTCTGCCTTAGCTAATAGCACTTACTCTCTATATATTCTTTGTTTAAATATTCAAGCCTGTCTTGTCCAATCACACTTATTCAGCAGTACATAAAGAAGGCATGGTGAGTAGTGTCAGTGCCTTAGGGTGAATATTCATGTTCTGTGTCTCTTGGCCTTTAGAAAGCACAGGATCCACTGTCTATCAGATGTTACCTATGTGAACTGAATGTGTTCATTTAGCTCGTATCTCTTAACTGAGCTCCCAGGACTCCCTTCTCTGTGACAGCTTCTTCAGTAGCTGCCAGCCGCCTCCTACATTACTGCTTTCTCAGTTGCAATGTTTTCTTTCTTTTTTTTCTTGCTCGACCCACATCAGCCTCAAACATCCATCTCTAAATGGAACCAGCCTTCATATGATCCTACATCTTGGTACCAACTAATTCTCTTCCTTTTCTGGTAGTTTTAAACAACTCAGTTTTGCAAGGTCATAATTCAGGTTAAAAGTTAATCAGCATTCAACCTAGAAATGAAATGTTAGCAAGTTTTTCTTAAAATGATCAACTATTGGACTTCTGTTAACAGCTTTTATCAGGTGCTAATAAATTTGGCAAGGGGGAAGTTTTCCATTAGTTTAATTGGCTAAAGATGGAGATTAAATTGTGTCATCTATTCAGGCTATCATTTCACCCTCATTAATTTTTTTTTTAATTGAAATGTCCTGGGGCTCAAAGAAACTTGTTAAGAAACTAAGACATCTATAGAAGTCAAGACCAGGGTCAGCAAGATATTTTTAAGTATCTTTCTCTCCTTAGAGCAGGTTCTCTTCCTTCTTTGAGCTTTATGTTCTCCTTTCTCTTGGGAAAATGCTAATTTATTTATAGTCATATCACTCCTAGCCTTTGCCCTGTTTCTGGAGGCTCCTACAGTTGAGATCCAGGAGAACAATGGGTAGGCCAGTTCGCTAATGAGAATATGTTTCTCTGAGTCACAACTGATTTTCATGAACACAAACACATGGGATGATCATATTGTGTATTTTTCTATATAGCACTTTACATTTGTCTACGTGAATAATTACACCTTCTCATTTCTCATCCATAGAATATCATGAAATAGGGTTTGCAAGTATCATCATCTCCATTTTATACACAAGGAAACTGAGGCTTGGAGGAATTAGAGATACTCTACTTTTCACACCTTTCTCCTGGAAATCATTTTGCACACTGGTGCCCAAATGATGTTGCTGTACTACAAATCTATGTTACCCCTCTCCTTTAAAGCCTCCCACTGCCAATGGGCAAAACTACAGACTCGGAGAAGCTTTATACAGTCAGCAAAACAAGACTGGGAGCTGACTGTGGCTCGGATCATGAACTCCTTATTGCCAACTTCAGACTGAAATTGAAGAAAGTGGAGAAAACCACTAGACCATTCAGTATGACCTAAATCAAATCCCTTATGATTATACAGTGGAAGTGAGGAATAGATTTAAGGTACTAGATCTGATAGACAGAGTGCCTGATGAACTATGGATGGAGGTTCATGACATTGTACAGGAGACAGGATTCAAGACCATCCCCAAGAAAAAGAAATGCAAAACAGCAGAAAGGCTGTCTGAGGAGGCCTTACAAATAGCTGTGAAAAGAAGGGAAGTGAAGAGCAAAGGAGAAAAGGAAAGATGCTGGATGGCATCGTCGACTTGATGGGCATGGGTTTGGGTGGACTCCGGTAGTTGGTGATGGACAAGGAGGCCTGGCGTGTTGTGGTTCATGGGGTCGCAATGAGTCGGACATGACTGATAGACTGAACTAAACTGAACTGATAGTATTTTTGATATTTTTCTTGATCTGTTTGTACCCTACTTAAATGTATGAAAGTGAAGTCGCTCAGTCGTGTCCGACTCTTTGTGACCCCGTGGACTGTAGCCCACCAGGCTCCTCCGTCCATGGTATTCTCCAGGCAAGAATACTGGAGTGGGTTGCCATTTCCTTCTCCAGGGGACCTTCCCACCCCAGGGATCGAACCCAGGTCTCCTGCATTGCAGGCAGACGTTTTAATGTCTGAGCCACCAGGGAAGTCACTACTGAATACTGGCATCTCTAGTCAAAATTGTTTGCTAGTAATGACCAATCTATGGAAACTTTATTGTAATCTACACACTTAATAAGTGATTTATATGTCATTATTCTTTATAAATATGTGAGACAGACAGGATTATGATCAGTTCAGTTCAGTTCAGTTGCTCAGTTGTGTCCGACTCTTTGCGACCCCATGAATTGCAGCATGCCAGGCCTCCCTGTCCATCACCAACTCCCAGAGTTCACTCAGACTCACGTCCATCGAGTCAGTGATGCCATCCAGCCATCTCATCCTCTGTCGTCCCCTTCTCCTCCTGCCCCCAATCCCTCCCAGAATCAGAGTCTTTTCCAATGAGTCAACTCTTCGCATGAGGTGGCCAAAGTATTGGACTTTCAGCTTTAGCATCATTCCTTCCAAAGAAATCCCAGGATTGATCTCCTTCAGAACGGACTGGTTGGATCTCCTTGCAGTCCAAGGGACTCTCAAGAGTCTTCTCCAATACCACAGCTCAAAAGCATCAATTCTTTGGCACTCAGCCTTCTTCACAGTCCAAATCTCACATCCATACATGACCACGTGATCACCATCTTGCAAATATATTCATTCATCTTACAAATATTTGTAATAACTCCTATGTGCCAGACTGTACTAGAGAGTAAAAATCCAATAATCCAATAATGGGTAAAGCATTTATGTAATTTTTATTATAACTGGGTTAATTAAATGTTTTACCTGAGGATATTTTAAAATAGGGATCTTTAGTGTATTTAAAACACTAATTTTCAAAACATTCAAACTTAGTTTAGGGCAAAGGATTTTTTCCCCTTTGTGATTAGTATGAAAAAGGAGATGATTGACTCAAAACTCATAAAAGTCTTCCTAATTCTAGAGATGTGGAAAACTCAGCCTTCATCAGAGGACAGGGATCAACTTGTTTGGGCTAAACTGCATTGATTCCCTATATAAGTCCTAGTTTGAGAAGCTGGCATTTGTGTGTGACAAGGAAAGCAATCAAAAGACAAAAAAATACAGCCCCAGTTGGTAGCACATCATATTATCTCTGCAAGTGCGCTCAGGAAATGGATGCCTTGCTGTTCACACCACTCATTTCCTTCCCTCACTCCAGTCTCACCTGATTTCCTGCTGGGTCTCACATATTCACTTTCAGTCTTTGGAGATGACAAGCTAGGACAAAGTCTGATATTTATCTTCTTGATCAATATGGTCAAGTGTCAAAAAAAATGTGAAAGAAACTATGATTATGGACCTTGTACTAAGTACTTATTATGTTGTAAGCATATATGGGCAAGTAGATTACCCAAACCATGTTGACAGGGTGGAAAGGTAGGTATACATTGTCCTTTTAAGGTCTGGAGTTTTGGAGTTAGAATACTTGGGTTGGAATCCTGGTTCTGCCACTTCACATAATCACCTTATTTGATTCCCCCCAATAAACCAATGAGTAGACAGTGTTACTCCAGTCTTCCAGGTGAAGAAAGTGACATTAAGAAAGTTTATATAATTGGTCAAATTTGCACAGTCTTCTAGAGTTAATGGTGGAATTGAACCCCTGTCCCTTGGAAGAAAATTTATGATCAACCTAGATAGTATATTCAAAAGCAGAGACATTACTTTGCCAACTAAGGTCCGTCTAGTCAAGGCTATGGTTGTTCCTGTGGTCATGTTTGGATGTGAGAGTTGGACTGTGAAGAAGGCTGAGTGCCAAAGAATTGATGCTTTTGAACTGTGGTGTTGGAGAAGACTCTTGAGAGTCCCTTGGGCTGCAAGGAGATCCAACCAGTCCATTCTGAAGGAGATCAATCCTGGGATTATTTTGGAAGGAATGATGCTAAAGCTGAAACTCCAGTACTTTGGCCACCTCATGTGAAGAGTTGACTCATTGGAAAAGACTCTGATTCTGGAAGGGATTGGGGGCAGGAGGAGAAGGGGACGACAGAGGATGAGATGGCTGGATGGCATCACTGACTCGATGGACGTGAGTCTGAGTGAACTCCAGGAGCTGGTGATGAACAGGGAGGCCTGGCGTGCTGTGATTCATGGGGTCGCAAAGGGTCGGACATGACTGAGGGACTTAACTCAACAAAAGCCTAGCTTCTCAGTCGTGGCACCGAACAGAGGATGTGATGATCAGTCCTTTATCTTTATGATCTCAGTACATAAAATGGTCTCTCCTGGATAAAATTATAATGCTGGTCACCCAAAACTCTTCCTAGTAAGCTCAACCAAGAATTACAAAGTTCCCCATAAGGGAGTTTAATAACTTACTGAACATTGAGATTTTATAATTTCAATTTGTTATAGACATTAAATAATAATTAGCTCTCATGTTGCCAACTCTTTCATTTATTAATATTATAAGCTTATTTATTCTGATTTTTTCTACAAGCAGCTAATATTCTAATGAAATTTTCTAATAACTTTAGTTTAACAGAAAAACACTGTTATTGTCTTTGCTATTACCTCCAGAATCTCCCAGCATTTCTACTTCACTGATATTTGGTATCCTTCAAAAGCTCTACTTGCTTGCTGTACAAAGTGGAATGTGCCCTGTGCCCTGCTGCTAAGTCACTTCAGTCGTGTCTGACTCTGTGCGACCCCAGAGATGGCAGCCCACCAGGCTCCCCCGTCCCTGGGATTCTCCAGGCAAGAACACTGGAGTGGGTTGCCATTTCCTTCTCCAATGCATGAAAGTGAAAAGTGAAAGTGAAGTTTCTCAGTCGTGTCTGACTCTTAGCAACCCCATGGACTGCAGCCTACCGGGCTCCTCCGTCCATGGGATTTTCCAGGCAAGAGTACTGGAGCAGGGTGCCGTCGCCTTCTCCGGCCCTGTGCCCCTAGATATAGTACAACTTAGTTTCTCCAACAAACCAGGTTTTAACAATATATTTATTAAGTTATTAATCACACCTCAGTGAGAACTTGGCTATGCTTCCAACTTTTATACCAATGTGAAAGTTCAATTCATTTTCAAATTATTGAATGCTATATTCTGTTCTTTAAAATTAGATACTAGTTAATATTCTTCTACTTGCTTATTTATTTGAAATCTTCCTTTTTATTTATACCTCTGGAGGCATGTGTTTTTCATTACTGATTCTGAAACAAAACAGTAGAGTTAACACTTTATTGACTGGGGAATTTTTGCAGAATGCCTGTGGCCATAATATATCTCTGGTCAATAAAACTGTGTTAAATAAATTGAACTGAAACTGAACTGAAATTGTCAAAATTTATAATAGTTCAACACTTATTTTGGCAAAGGTGCAACATCATGGAGGTATTAATATTATTAACTTGATGATAATTTAAAACTGCTATAGCCTCCTTCAGATGAAGATGCACTTTGATTTTAATCATTTTCTGAATTGAAATAAATAAATCCTTTAAAGTTTCTTTCAAAACTAGAGATTTGATACAATTTGAGGAACAACATGGGCTCAATAAAGGAAGAAATGGTAGGGACCTAACAGAAGCAGAAGATATTAAGAAAAGGTGGCAAAAATACACAGAAGAACGATACAAAAAAGATCTTCATGACCCAGATAATCACAATGGTGTGATCACTCACCTAGAGCCAGACATCCTGGAATGTGAAGTCAAGTGGGCCTTAGGAAGCATCACTATGAACAAAGCTAGTGGAGGTGATGGAATTCCAGTTGAGCTATTTCAAATCCTGAAAGATGATGCTGTTAAAGTGCTGCACTCAATATGCCAGCAAATTTGGAAAACTCAGCAGTGGCCACAGGACTGGAAAAGGTCAGTTTTCATTCCAATCCCAAAGAAAAGCAATTCCAAAGAATGCTCAAACTACTGCACAATTGTACTCATCTCACACGCTAGTAATGTTAAAATTCTGCAAGCCAGGCTTCAGCAATACGTGAACCATGAATGTCCTGATGTTCAAGCTGATTTTAGAAAAGGCAGAGGAACCAGAGTTCAAATTGCCAACATCTGCTGGATCATCAAAAAGGCAAGAGAGTTCAAGAAAAACATCTACTTCTGCTTTACTGACTATGCCAAAATTTTGACTGTGTGGATCACAATAAACTTGTGGAAAATTCTGAAAGAGATGGGAATACCAGACCACCTGACCTGCCTCTTGAGAAATCTGTATGCAGGTCAGGAGGCAATAGTTAGAACTGGACATGGAGCAACAGATTGGTTCCAAATAGGAAAAGGAGCACATGAAGGCTGTATATTGTTACCCTGCTTATTTAACTTATATGCAGAGTACATCATGAGAAACGCTGGACTGGAAGAGACACAAGCTGAAATCAAGATTGCTGGGAGAAATATCAACAACCTCAGATATGCAGGTGATACCACCCTTGTGGCAGAAAGTGAAGAACTAAAGGGCCTCTTGATGAAAGTGAAAGAGGAGAGTGAAAAAGTTGGCTTAAAGCTCAACATTCAGAAAATCTAGATCATGGCATCCAGTCCCACCACTTCATGGCAAATAGATGGGGAAAGAGTGGCTAACTTTATTTTTCTGAGCTCCAAAATCTCTCACGATGATGATTGCTGCCATGAAATTAGAAGACGGTTACTCCTTGGAAAGAAAGTTATGACCAACCTAGACAGCATATTAAAAAGCAGAGACATCACTTTGTCAACAAAGGTCCGTCTAGTCAAGGCTATGATTTTTCCAGTGGTCATGTATGGATGTGAGATTTGGGCTATAAAAGAAAACTGAGTGCCGAAGAATTGATGCTTTTGAACTGTGGTGTTGGAGAAGACTCTTGAGAGTCCCTTGGACTGCAAGGAGATCCAACCAGTCCATCCTAAAGGAGATCAGTCCTGGGTGTTCATTGGAAGGACTGATGCTGAAGCTGAAACTCCAATACTTTGGCTACCTGATGCGAAGAGCTGACTCATTTGAAAAGAACCTAATGCTGGGAAAGACTGAAGGCAGGAGGAAAAGGGGTGACAGAGATGGTGGATGGCATCACTGACTCAATGGGCATGGGTTTGGGTGGACTCTGGGAGTTGGTGATGGACGGAGAGGCCTGGTGTGCTGTGGTTCATGGGTTCACAAACAGTCAGACACGACTGAGCAACTGAACTCAACTGAGGTACAAGAAAATGGACATATCTGTTGGGAGTGTGTAATTGCCTTGGTTCTGTCTTGCCACAGCAAAGAGTTGAAACAGCAGACTAGTGTTACAGATCCGTTAAAGCTCAGTTTTATTTGTCAAGCAAAGGATAGTACACTCCCGAGGCATGAGGGCAGGTTGACCCCAGAGTAGAAGCCTCAATCAGTCTTGGCTTCTTCCTTTTATATGTTTGTCTCTTCTTCCACCTTGAGCCTGCCCTATGCAAACTGGGCTAGTCAAGAATGGGGCATGTTTGTTTCACCTGAAGTTCTCATTCCAGTCTCGTATTCTTTTATTCTGTTTTCACTGACTTTTCCCCTTCTTTGTCTTTAAGCCACCATTTTGAACTCCTTTTTCCTATTCTAACTACCTAACATATCTTTTTAAGACATTGGATAAAATTTTAACAGTTGTAACTTTTTTAGAAGAAAAACTTAAATGCTTTATGTGCCAATGACTTGTTTTATTTCATCTTTTTATCACTGCCAATCACTGGTATTTTAGTCCCATTTTATAGCTAAGATAAGGTTGGGAGTGGTTAAGTGACCACCCAAGGTAGACTAAGAGAAGAACTGCAGGCATCAAAGCCCATATGTGCAAAGACTTAAGCTAGAAAGGAGCTGGCTTAAAGTTGGAAAGAGGCAAAAAGTGGTCGGAGCAGAGGCCTGTGAGATAGACCAGGCTAGTAATATGGAGAATTTTCTAGGAAATGTTGAGTATAGCTTCAGGCATTACATTTTGGGAACTCCACTCTTGATGCCAAAAACTCAGCCTCTATGCACTGGTGCCAGACTGAATCTCAGAGACAGAGTTTTGGACAAGTAGGAAACAAAAACTTTATTGCTTTGCTAGGCATAGGGGAATACAATGAGCTCATATCCTTCAAAATCCTGTATCCCAACTTGGGGAGGGGAGATTTGTTGAGTTTAATAGCAATGGTTCAAGGGTGGGGTTGTTCTTGATTAGGATCAGAGTTATATAAGCCCAGCATATACCATTAAGCTGGCCACTGGTGGTCTCCTGATGAGTTTATCTCTGGAATAAAGAATGCTTCATCAAGCAGTTAACATCCTCCATTTGTTGGGGGCTTACTTCTCAGAAGAGTTCGAAGATATTGTTATGTATGTCCCTTGAGGCACAACCAAGACCCTGTCCCAAGGCTGGACTATTGTATCTTGACCTGCTCCTCACTTGTCTCTGCATCACCTCCCTTCCCTGATTAGCAACTGTTTGAATCCGCTCTTTGGAACTGAGGGAAAGTCATGGAGACTGAAGCCTGTGCCCTACAAACATGAAATGGGTGACACAGAAAGACTGTGCCCAGAAGCCCTGTAAGGTCCTACTCAGCTTCACTCTTACCACTGTATAATAGATTTATTGGAGGGTGCAAGTGCCAGAGCCTATTTAGAAGGTTCTTGGAGTCATTAAAGCAACATGGTGGTAGGGCGGACTTGGGAATTTTTAGTGTAAGTGGAGAATACTTGGCTGCAGAGGGATTTGGGGGATAAAATGATAGAACAAACTTATAGTCATAAGGAGATGGTGGGAAATGTTTCTGAAGAACGTATTGAGCATAATTCCCAGGTACAGGATTGCAATACTGTCAACATTGGTTGAGATTTATAACAGCAAGAAAGAACGAAATTTTCAGAAAAAGATTATCAGTTTATTTTAGGGCATAATATTTTGACTGCCTTTGAGACATTCAGAATAAGTAGTTGGATGTACAGCCTTGGAGTTTAGAGAAGTTGTTTGGGTGGAGATGTAAGTGAGAGAATAGTAAAGAACATGTATTATTTGTTGGAAGATTCTCAAACTCTGCTCAAGCTCAATTGTTGCAGAAACCAGTACTTGAGAAACCAAGCAACACACTTGGAGAGTTGGAGAACTCAGGTTTATTATGCCGACAGGCCCAGAGGAGTTAACACTCTAAGCTCTGAACCCTGAACAAAGGGATTACAGAGTTTTTATAAACAGACTATAGTGGGCAACACTAGCTGTTAATAGGCTGGTTTAAATTAAGGGGGTTTCATGCATGTGGGTATAGCATAATGTAAAGCATCTGCCTGCAATGCGGGAGACCCGGGTTCAATTCCTGGGTCAGGAAGATTCCCTGGAGAAGGAAATGGCAATCCACTCCAGCACTCTTGCCTGGAAAATCCCATGGACGGAGGAGCCTGATAGGCTGCAGTCCATGGGGTCACAAAGAATTGGACATGACTGAGTGACTTCACTTCACTTCACTTCATGCGTGTGGGAACAGCAGTGAAGATGGCAAGGGGGAAGCTTTACCTGGACAGGCATGATTAAGCAGGTTTGCAGGGGTTGGGTGATTGCAAAGGGCAGGACAAGGGTGAGTGAGATATACTCCAGTTCCTAGTAAGTTCCCGCTTTCTGAGACTATGTGACCTACGTGATCTAGACTTCACAAGGGGCAAGCCGTTACAGATGCAGAAGGAGAAGAAGGTTATGTAAAATTTTAACTTTTCTTCTTCATTCTCCCCTCTTAAGACTTCTATCACTCATTGTAGAAAGCATCATCTCATGTTTTTGGTAGGACATTCAGAGCTCCCCATCATTTAAGGGGTTATATTGAACTATTACCATTTGTAACTTTATGGATTCAATTCGAGAGGGATATGAACTGGGTAACTGCATTGAGAATACAAGGGTCAAAAAGAGCGCCACAAAGAGTATGAAGAGAGGGCCTGTTAAGGGAGAAGTCACGATGCCCAGATCCAGATATTGTTCTAATTACCCTAGGAATTAGTTTCTCTCTCTTTTTTATGATTTGTTCCCTTAGCTGTTGGGCCATGTCCCTGACTATTCCTGATTGGTTTACATAAAAGCAGCATTTTTCATTCAAGAAGAGGCAGAGTCCTCCCTTTCTAGCTGTCAGTAGGTCTAGCCCTCCCCTATTCTGTAAAACCACCTCAGCCAGGGAGTTTAGTTGGTCCTGTAAGGCCACTAAAGATTTGGCCACTCACTCAATGTCATCTGTGAAGTCTTTAGATAGTGTATGGTAAAAGGTGATTGATGAAGCAATTCCTCCTATTCCCATACCTATCCCAGCCATGATTCCCAGACCAACTAGTAGAGGTATAAACTGGGTGGCTCTTTTTGACCGCATGTGTGCTGCAAGAGGTATGGTGAGAGTCTGCTTGTTAGGGACAATATTCATCTGGGAAGTGAGGAAAGCTTAGGTGCAGATACCCATCTAATTGATTGGTAGACATAAGTAAGCATCTGTCCCACAAACAAAGGCCTTGATGGGGGTGGCACCATCTGTTACAGCAAGGGACACCCAAAGGCTGCAAAGCAGCCTGCACATAACAGATAAATGAACACTAGCAAAAGGTTTTCTCCCCATCTTTGGGTTGTCACGGCTATAGCAACTGAGCCTATCATGAAGGGGTTCAGCTATACTGTGGAGCAATTTAGTTAGTACTGAGAATTGATCATAAGAGACATCTAATAAAAATGAGGCTTCCCACTACAGTGAGATAACAGACAGCTAACTGAAGATTTTGACCAAAATCCCAGTCCTGGGGTGCGACTGGAGCTAGTCCTGTAGCAAAGAGCACAGCAATAATACCAATCAGGGATAGAGGCCAGGGTTGACAATGAAAATCCATTGATATTTTGATAGCCAGATCCTCAAGCTTCAGCCTTGTGTTGACTAGCCTGCTGCCAGAGTGTGGCTGGAGTAAGGCTGAAGAATCCTCAAGCTTCTGCTCAGTGTTGACTAGTCAGCTTCCAGAGTGACTAGAGTGTCCTTCATGGGTGAGGTTCGTTGACTTTGGAACCAGACATTGAGGGAGTTTGGGGGTCCCAAACTGTTTTCCAGGTGTCTTCATCACAGGAAGCCACTGTCTTCTTGACTCTGGTTTGGTGTATCCAGGGGATGATGCCTGTAACTCATCTCCTGGCTGATAGGGATGAACCCAATTTCCCATAGTAATGGAGTCCTTTCTCAGGTTTCTCGAGCAATATGGCAGAAGACTTTTCCAGGGCCTGGAAGTATCGGGACATCTCCAGGTCAGCTAGTTGTTGTTGGTCTCCCATGTAAGATCTCAAAAGGAGAATAGCCTGAGGACCCCAGCGTGCATTTACAGAGGGAGATGATAGTCCACAGAATGATAAGGCAGCTTGTTCTGGCATTGTCTGGGTATTGATTGGGGGATATTCTTGTTGTACTACTACTTGGAGAAACAAACTTAATGAGAAAGTTAAAGATATTTGGCTCAAAGATTAATAGAAGTAGGAAAGCTGAAGAGGGGATAGACAGGAAACATTGATAAGCCAGGTCCAGACAATGGTTCTTGACATTAGTATTTCTCTAGGTATGAGAAGATGCAAGAATTTAGACTCATAAAAACCTTTATCTGAAAATATCTATCTGAAGGCCTGTTTTTCTGGGTTTTTCCCAGGGCACAGAGTATCTTAGTTTTTGTCTCCCCCCTGAACTCCTTTCAAGGGGATATTGAAGGTCAGCATCTTATAGTGGTCATGATTTAATCTTTGTAGAGGCAGCTGGCAAGGGCCAACTTCCAGTCAGCAGGGCCCCTGCATAGCCACATATTTGACCATGTTTTGGGGGCATTTCATGGTCAGTGTGTTCCACGGTGCTGGGAAGGCTCATTCCCAGGTCTAACAAAGATTCCATTGACAGGCCACTCATTGTGTTTCCACTAGACCAGGCCTTGTAAGTAGCAAAAGTCTCTGGACCATATCTATCTTACTAGCCTCTTGGTCCAGGAAAATATTTCCTCTTGTTGCTTCTTCCAATATCTAGAGCTACATCATTACAATTTTTGATCTCATATGGAACTGTATATCAGCATTTTATCACAGTTTTAGTCACACATTTGGTAACATAAGAAATAATCTTCTGAAGCAAGCTACATAGACAATAATATAGCCAGCAGTTATTAGTAAGGTCAAAAGCAAGAATTTAAATCAAGAATGTTC
This sequence comes from Redunca redunca, assembly GCA_006410935.1. Classification (NCBI taxonomy): domain Eukaryota; kingdom Metazoa; phylum Chordata; class Mammalia; order Artiodactyla; family Bovidae; genus Redunca; species Redunca redunca. The sequence continues at coordinate 8,697 of SJYQ01001802.1, read as the reverse complement.
ACTGGGTATAGCCCAGTATACCTGACTCAGTTAAATGACTATAGTCAAGTGTTCATCTCCTGGTTGTACATCATGGAGCATCTGACCTTTTCCCAAAGATTGGTTACTGAGATAAGCTTTAGAAACAATTTCAGAGTGTCCTTTTTAATAACTTAATTAAAACTTTTAGCAATATAACATAACAAGGAACTGTTTCAGAAGTGAGTCTTAGTAAGCACAGACCTTAATTAACAAAACTAGAACTTAATATTCCAGAGAAGGCAATGGCACTCCACTCTTGCCTGGAAAATCCCATGGACAGAGGAGCCTGGTAGGCTGCAGTCCATGGGGTCGCTAGGAGTCGAATATGGCTGAGCAACTTCACTTTCACTTTTCACTTTCATGCATTGGAGAAGGAAATGGCAACCTGCTCCAGTGTTCTTGCCTGGAGAATCCCAGGGACTCGGGAGCCTGGTGGGCTGCCGTCTATGGGGTTGCACAGAGTCAGACATGACTGAAGAGACTTAGCACCAGCAGCAGCAGCAGAACTTAATATTCAGTGAAACTTTTTTTTTTAAGAACTCATTGTGAGGGTATTAAAACTGTAGCTAGGTAAGGCTTTAAACCATCAAATAAAAATGAGGTCTGCCAGGGAGCCAGAAAAATCTAAGGGGCCATCTTGGATTTCCTATAGCCCTGGCTCTTTGATTTTCAGCTGTTGTTTATCAATTTTTAATTTCCTCTTTTAGGAGCAGACTATTGCCATGTTTTAAGGACATCAGGATAGCAAAAGTCTAACTGTGAGGGGTTATTTATTTATTTATTTTTTGAAGCAGAATGAGCTTTGTCTAAGTGTACCATAATCTTAAATAATGTTTATTTGCTTTACCAAAGTAACAAAAATATTTTAAAAACAAGTATAAATCACTTAAAGGCAAAGAAATGCATAATCTGTTATCAAAAGCTGCATCTTAAGAAAACTTTGTTCTCTAAACAAAGAGAAGACCAAATTCCAGTCTGGTACCAGCTTACTATTAATAACAAAATTTGTTTATCTGCTTAATCTTGCAAAGTCTTTTCCATAAATCTTGAAGAACTAGCAGTATTTTTTAAAGACATGAGAGTAAAACCATAGAAGGCATGTTTAAAATCTGACTCTATTGCAATTGACAAAGAAACCTGTCAATATGATAACTAGAATTATAATTGACCATATTTTACAGGGCATATCAGATCTAGATGAATTTTGCATAATTTTAGGATATCTATATTAGTAAAATCAACCATACAGTATAATCTGAAAAGATTTATCACCCCTTTAACAGTACTTCTCATGTAATTTAACATGTCCAATGAACCAAGGTAACTTAAGAGCTCTTTGAGTTGTCTCAAGGGCCCTCTGAAGCATCCCAAAGTTAGCTAGAAGTCAAGTTATTTAGGAAGTTTTGTCAATAAATATCAAAAGGGTTTATAACATTCAGTCAGGTAGGATCATATAAGTCACTGAAATAATAGTTATTTACTTAGCCAAAGTTAACAAAAGATTTCAAAGGTAAATATAGAACAGATCAATTAAGAGGTAAAGAAATTTAAATCTATTATTAAAAGCATTTTAGTATCTGAAGAAAGTATGTCTTCTTAACAGAGAAAGACCAAATTCAAGTTTTGTACTAGCTTACTTTAAACTCATTAGCTAAACATAATTAAATTTATTTTAAACTTAGTCCTTAAACCATGCGCAAAACTTTTTTTTTTTTTTCAGGGTCCATTTTCTACAAACTTTCTAATTACTTTTTGTAACAGCCACCTGTAAGTCAGACCTACTTTCTTTTCCCTTTGCTGCTGCTACTGCTGCTGCTGCTGCTAAGTGGCTTCAGTCNCATAAATCCAGACAGGCAGACTGACAGAGACCTTATATTTTGTTTGAGATTTAAAATATCTCTTTGACCATCCTACCCCCCCTTTTTTTTTCTTCCTTTGAGGTTCTAACTTACCCAAGGCTGAGGTCTCAGGCAAAGCTGGCTGTGTATTTCAAAGACATAGAAAGGGATAGCTTCAAGCTTTTTCCCTGGGCAGACCTTTTAACAAGCTAGTTGTTGTTAATTGCCTATGCAAAAAGAATTGGTTTTGCAGTTTCCAAAAAGAAAAATTTCTCTGCATTCAATCAGCAATCACACACTCACAAGCATTCAGAGGCTATCACAGTGCCTGCCTTCTTCTGAGTCCCCAGGTTTCCTTAACCATTGCCCTCTTCCTGGGAGCCCAAAGGAGGTTCTCAGTCATGATGCCTCCCTTTCTCCTGAGTCCGCAGGTTTCCTTAACTGTTCCTCCCTTCCTGGGGGCTCCAGGAGGTGATCAGTCTCCTCTTCTACCCGTTGGGATAGGTTCTGCCTGGGGACTGGCCCGGGGCCTTACCTTATCCCTTGGCCATTCCTGGTGAGTTGGTCCATCCCTCCAGTGAGTCCAGCTGGGGCTCGGCCATCCCGAGCGTCGGAACACCAGTCCGAAAGAGAATCCATATACCGTCAGGTGGCGTGTCTCCTCGTTTGTCTTGGGGTTCCTTCGCTCCAGCCCAGCCAAGCCACCAGTCCGGTGGCTCAAGGGTTCGGTGTGGTTGGAATCTCACTGGGGCCTCCAGAAATGTTGCAGAAACCAGTACTCGAGAAACCAAGCACCACACATGGAGAGTTGGAGAAGTCAGGTTTATTACACCGGTGGGCCCAGAGGAGTTAACACTCCAAGCTCTGAGCCCTGAACAAAGGGATTACAGAGTTTTTATAGACAGACTGTAGTGGGCAATACCAGCTGTTAACTGGCTGGTTTAAACTAAGGGGTTTTGCACACGGGGGAACAGCAATCAAGATGGGGAGGGGAATGCCTGACCTGGACAGGCATGATTAAGCAGGTTTGCAGGGGCTGGATGATTGCAAATAGCAGGACAAGGGTGAGTGAGATAAACTCCAGTTCCTAGTATTGCAAGTCCCCACTTTCTGAGACTACGTGACCTACCTGATCTAGACTTTGCAAGAGGCAAGCTGAGTTACAGAGGCAGAAGAAGAAGGAGGCTATGTAAAATTTTAACTTTTCCTCTCCACAATAAGAAGCCTCTTCATGTTTATCCTTAAGTTGATTCATTTTGGAATGTAAGGTGTATCAGAATCACCTGGATAATAAGTAATGCAGTGAGAAAGATTGAGAGTCACACTGCTTAGATTTAAATCCCATCTCTGTCATCATCTGTTATGTTTATATTTTAATTTTTTTGTGCCTCAGTTTTCTCATTTCTAAAGTTGGCTATAATAGCTAACTTTTAATGTTTCTGTGCAATCATTGATGCAATGCTCCCATGACAGTGCTTCACACATCTTGGAAAGATTAGCTAGTATTATCAGCCTAAGAACTGTTAACATGTGTATACCTGGAGCTCAGACTAGGATTTACATGCTCACTAATTTTGAGAACCACTGAATTCCAAGATAGGTATTCATTCATAACTTAGTCTAACTGTGGCCTGCTTAGAAGTAGATAACAGATTTGAATTAAGTTATTTTGATTAGAGTATATCTCTAACCTGGGGTACAACCTGAGGGAACTTTTAAAATATCCATTTCTGGATACTCCTGAAGACTTTTTAAAGCATGATATATGAATCAAGAGCCATGGGAATATGTATTTGAGAAGAAATTTTCTATGTACTTAGTGATATGCTGACCCAGAGCCTAATCTTTAAACAATTAAATGACTTTATTTAGATGATGTCTTGAGATGCCTTTTGCACTTTAGATGTCTAGATGGCCAACAAAGTGTGTGTTCCTCCCTTCAGAGTAGAGAATTTTTGCTGACAAGAGGCTATGTATGTAGAAATCATATTTCCAAGCCTCTGTGCTTGTAAGTATGGCTATGTGACTGTTTCTTGCCATTGAAATGTGAGTAGAAATAGTGTAATTTCTGGGGCAAAGCTATGAAGAAGTAGTTGTTCATATTCAATATTTTTCTGTTTTGCTGACTGGTTGCAGAGGATACTGAGACCCTAGGCAATATTGGATGCAAAACATGGAAGAAACCTGAGTTTATGAACAACCATGTGCAGGAAGAGTGCTTACAGTATCACATCAAGCTATACTAAGGATAAAAATTAAGCATCTGTTTCATTAAATCATGGGGGCATGTTTGTTATAGAAACTTGTTATACTCAATGGTTTTCAACATGAGACTTTCCCTCCCTCTAAGACTGTGATGGTTAAATTTTTGTGTCAATTTGGTTAGACTATGGTACCCAGTCCTTTGGTCAAAATTAATCTATATATTGTTGTGAAGATATTATATATTATATATATTATAGATGTGTTTAATATCTGTATCCATTTACTTTAATAAGATGATGGCTGATGATATGGATGAGCCTTATACAATCAGCGGAAGGATTTAGGAGCAAAACTGAGATTTCCTGAAGAAGGAATTCTGTCTCAAGATTGTAACACTGAAATCCTGCCAGAGTTTCAAATTCATTGGCCTGACTTATAGACTTCAGAATTTCCAGCTCCCTTAATTATCCATACACACATGTATATCACATTGATTATGTGTCTCCGGAGAACCCAGACTAATACAAAGTCTGTACTCTTCAGAAGATGCTTAATAAAATGTGTCTTTACCATCCTAAATATACACATGTAGATCACACACTGTGTACTGGAGGACATACTAGACCCTGAGGGAGAAAGGAAAAATCAGACTATCGAGAAAGGAAAAATCAGACTATCGAGAAAGGGAAAATCAGACTATCGAGAAAGGAAAAATCAGACTATCATTTGGTGTCTACAATATATGCCCCATTATAAATAAATGTTAACATTTCAGTCATTGTTGGTTTTATATCTTACACAGTTCAAATATGCAGTCATTAAAAATATGTACATTTTATGTGTGTGTGTATGTTAGTTATTCACTCATGTCTGACTCTTTGTGACCGCCTGGACTATAGCCTGCCAGGCTCCTCTTTCTGTGGGATTTCCCAGGCAAGAATAATAGAGTGGGTTGCCATTGCCTTCTCTGTGCATTTTATAGACTCATTTAAATATTTTAAGACACTTATTATTGGTACCTTTATACTTGGCATCACTGCTTTTTTAGAGTTTGGTTGAAAGTGAAAGTCACTCAGCTGTGTCTGACTCTTTGTGACCCCATGGACTGTACAGTCCATGAATTCTCCAGGCCCAGATACTGGAGTGGGTAGCCTCTCCTGTCTCCAGGGGATTTTCCTTACCCAGAGATTGAAGCCAGGTCTCACATATTGCAGGCAGATTTTTTACAAGGAAGTCCAAGAATACTGGCGTGGGTAGCCTATCCCTTCTCCATTGTATCTTTATAACCCAGGAATCAAACCAGAGTCTCTTGCATTGTAGATGCATTCTTGGTTGAAGGTGAAGTGAAGTCGCTCAGTCGTGTCTGACTCTTTGCTACCCCGTGGACTGTAGCCTACCAGGCTCCATCCATGAGATTTTCCAGGCAAGAATACTGGAGTGGGTTGCCATTTCCTTCTCCAGAGGATCTTCCTGACCCAGGGATCGAACCTGGGTCTCCTGCATTGCAGGCAGACACTTCACCATCTGAGCCACCAGGGAAGCCCTAGGAGATAGATCAGATCTCTATTTTGTAGCTCCACAGACAGAAAATTACTGGATTTTATAAAATGAAATAATATGCTTATAAACCATTTTAAAACTTCTCAAATAATATAAACATAAATATTCATAAATTATTACTCTTAAATATATTAGTTCAGTTTATATAGAGTTAAGGGTTAAAATTTATGAAATGCTATTTTCTGTTCATGCTGATGGTTTAATGCCAATCATTTACGGCTGAGGACCTGGGCTAAAGCGACCTGCATTGCTACATTTGACTGAGAGCACATGGTTCTTATCCTCATATGAACAACAAAGCGTTAAATTCAAACTAACATTCAAAGATGGATAGGAGAGGGGCTGGAGCTTGGAAATTAGAATGAAGTTAATTCATTTGACTTGAGAAACTTATAATCAACCTGTCTCCCCTTAAAAGATAGGCTATAAATGGAAGTTTTAATTATTGAGGTTGCATACCTGGTGCCAGCTTTTGATCAGCACCATCTGAGCTGCTCTGTCTTAGGGAAAGACAGTATCTCTTTGCCCAAACGTTTATCACACAGGCATTGATATACATTCGCAAACCATGCAATCACACCCACTTTGGGAAGGCTCTTTCACTCATGGCTTGATTATAAGTAGATATAAGACCCTACTCTTATTTTAGATTACTTTTTAATTGCTTTCATTTTGGGTTGGGTAACAGGAGGTATCTGGAGAAGGAAATAGCAACACCCTCCAATATTTTTGCCTGGGAAATCCCACGGACAGAGGTGCCTGGCGGGCTATAGTCCATGAGGTCACAAAAGAACTGGACACGACTTAGGGACTTAACAGCAACCACAATCCTCCCTCTCTACTGTCTCCTCCCTTCTCCCTCACACACAGGTGCACTTGGGTAGGATGAACAGAACTACCTCCAGCTTCCTACAAAGACCTGGGACAGTGTAAGACATAGCCTTAGTATAAAACAAGTGTCCTTTAAATCTTTTTGGTGAATAGGCCATTGCTTATGAACAAATATGCTAGATAAGCAGAAAAATCAAGGGCATTCCAGAAGCTTCAGACCTCCAACTCTCTGATCTTTGGGCCATCAGGAATCTCAGTAGCCTTAGAAATATCTCTAGTTCTGCAAAGTAGGTGAAAAATAAGGTTTTTAAAGGTGGATAATAGGGATAATATCTTTACTACTTACAAGCAGATACCTACATTTGGTGTACTATAATAACTATTCACATTTTTATATATTTAATACATGCAAGATATGTTTTCTTCTTTTAGTACTTGAGCCCCTTTGATGGGAGCTGCTTTATTGAATTTTGCTTTTACATTGGATAGAATCATGCAATAAATGTATCTGTGAATTCAACCCAAACTCCAGAGTCAGGATTGAAATCCTTTTGTAAAACAAAAACAAGGTTGTTCTCATTTTTGCATGATTCTGATTTTACACAGAGATCACAGAAAAGGCAGATGGGTACATATTTTGTCTTGTGAATATCTCTGAACCTGGTGATTATAAATGATCTCTAGTGTGTGACTCTGGAGAAGGCAATGGCAACCCACTCCAGTACTCTTGAAGTGAGCGACTTCACTTTTAGTTTTCACTTTCATGCATTGGAGAAGGAAATGGAAACCCACTCCAGTGTTCTTGCCTGGAGAATCCCAGGGACGGGGAAGCCTGGTGGGCTGCTGCCTATGGGGTCGCACAGAGTCAGACATGACTGAAGCGACTTAGCAACAGCAGCAGCAGTGTGTGACTCAAGCGATAAGTTGCCTCCCAGTTATTCTATCTTCACCTTGCTGGGTGACTTTGGGAGAGATCTCTAAATTGCTGAACTTCAAGATCTTTATCTGAACAGTGAGATGATAAACCTGGTTGATGTAACTCAGGGAATCATTAAACCTATTATGTTATTATGATGCCTCAGTAGACTAATATTGTGAAAGATAATTACTTCTGGGCATGAATGCTGTTTCATCTCAACTTTCATCCTTTTAGTCTATGTGCTGTGCTTAGTTGCTCAGTTGTGTCTGACTTTTTGTGACCCCATGGATGATAGCCCCCCAGGGTCCTCTGTCCATGGGGACTCTCCAGGAAAGAATACTGGAGTGGGTTGCCATGCCCTCTTCCAGGGGATCTTCCCAACCCAGGGATCAAACCCAGGTCTCCCACATTGCAGGTGGATTCTTTACCATCTGAGCCACCAGGGAAGTCTATAGTCATATTTAGTCTATAGCCATATTTATATTATCATTACTGATATTGTCATTATTATCATCATGAACACTAATATGTGAATAATAAAACAAATCCAATAATATCAAAGTGGAAGTCTCTCAGTCATGTCTGACTTTGCGACCCCATGAACTATACAGTCCATGAAATTCTCCAGGCCAGAATATTGGGGTGGGTAGCCTTTCCCTTCTCCAGGGGATCTTCCCAACCCAGGGATTGAACCCAGGTCTCCCGCATTGCAGGCAGATTCTTTACCAGCTGAGCCACAAAGGTACATTATAAAAAGTGCCCCCACCTCACTGAACTGCAGCTGTAATTTCACAACCTGAACATAATTTTAATCATTTTCTTTTTTAATATTTATCGTATTACTGTAATTTTTCTATATCTCTGTCTTGATTAACTTTATTCATTCATTCTATTTATATCTTATATTTTCCCATATACTTTTTTGAAAAAGTCATTTTCTTCCTATATCAAACACACATAAACTGAGTCTGAAGGAAATAGGAACATTTTCTTTTATTTCTGAGATCCAGGGGTCCTGTCCAGGAAGAGTGTTGCTCTGAAACCAAAGGGCAGTCTACTGCTGTCAGTAAATTTGGGCGCTCTGAGAGAGTGCCTCCAATGGGCTGTCTATCCTATTGTTAGACAAAATATGAAAAACCAGTCAGAAACTTCCGAAAAGTAAATCCCAAAGTCATTTAAGAAATGTGCTACTCATTAAATTACTCAGAGTTTAGTGGTTTTGAGCTTCAGTGACTCTGAGTCTCTGAATTTCTTTTTTTCATTTTTGTACCTTTAGTTATCAATATTAACACACATATTTGGACTTGAACTTCTGCAACTGTC